>JAHWFO010045454.1:1333979-1411511 GCA_023313115.1 Rhysida immarginata | reverse complement strand
CTCTATACATTTGGCTAATAAATTATGCAAAAGACAATTTGGTAACGCATGCGCATGCGCAGTTAAACATAATTTAGTAAAAATGCTCATATTTCATCAAATATTTAATATTTTTCTATTATGATTGCAGGGTGTTGTCTGTTCTGTAGTTTGTCAAGTTTTTCCTGTAAATGGCATTGCATTGGGTTGAAAATCCTGCGTGTAAAAAACAAAAAACTTACGAAAACATTTCGACCTTTTTAAAGAAACCTTTATATCTCCATGAATATATGTGCTATTCTCATGCAAATGAACACAGAAAAGTAAAACAAGCCTCTTAAGCATATGCTACAGCTACAATGCATTTCAAGCATTATTTTTTACAGAGTGATTCCAAACATTATTTTTTTGGTTCACTTCTTTGCTGATCCCCTATTTGCCTTCGGGAGAAAACCTTCACTGAAATATATGAGGTGTAACATCCTTTTTACACCCCTGAAATTTCAGGCTAATTCTCAAGTATTTTTCTTGATATTCGACAAAACGTCTAAAATCGAAAGTGTCCGGTCATTAATGACAATGTGGTGTATGTCTTGTTTGTCCACGTTTTTGCCATGGCTTGACAGCCATCAGTCTAGTGGACAGCCCTCTTAGTTTTTCTTACAATTTATTCCATCGCATGCTGCCATAGCCAATGATTTTGTAAAAAAAATTTATTAAAAGTTTAGTTTATGAGAAATGTCTCCTGTCCTTAGTATTTATATTCTCCAAGAGATAATTCTAATGCCAAAAGGGCGGATCACTTAGAGCGCATCAACTATCTTCAGCTGCTAACTGGTAGACAAACCGGTAATAACCTGAAGCGCTGACAAACATTGCCGCGCGCACACATTTTAGTTTCATTTTCACTGTTATCTCAAGTGTTGTCATATTTAAAAGTTTCAAAACAAAACTTTAATGGACAGACCTAAGTTTTACACAAGTGTAGAGTCTTGCTCTTTCTTTTTTATGATTTTTAATATAGTTTGATTAATTGCTTAATTTATGTTTTACGATCAGTTTAGTACCCGTTATGGAATGCGAATAAAGTATTCACACGAGAAAAACTAACGAGCGATGACACCCAAGCAGGCTTCCTCGATTTTAAACACGTGAATTATTGAGATAATAACATTCCTTCAAGAAGCATCCATTATATTCACGTCGATTACTTCCTCACTTTATTTCGCGTGTCAGGCGGCAGGGAAAGACCCAAACATACAAAGTATGATAGACATCGATCCCGTTATCGGATAAAGCAATCGCATCAATCTCAGCCCCAGGACTCAATACAAATCGTCTCCAGAGATCCAAACAGAAGGGAAGTTAGTAGTTTGAGGTTTGTGGCGGGGAGAGCTCTTCAGCTTAGCATCCAAACTTATCGTGTGATTCGTCGACAAAAGGACGAACCAACGGCTGCTGCCGGGGATAATCGCTCACGAGTGGTCTCCCCCCTTTCGGCTTCCAATCAGCGATAAGCGCAGGCATTCATCACCCGGCATCTTGCTAGCTAGCACACGCACATCGAGTTAGCAAATAGTCGAACAAACAGGCGGATGATCCATTCTCAAACGAAATCCTTCGCCCCCCGCCCCTGTTATTCTCGAACGGCGGACGAATAACAAATTGAAGATATACGCGCAATTAAAATTTCTCCCCACTGTCTCGACGCAAAGAGATCTGGTGGAATGTACCGGAAGACAAAAGGCGTTTTCAGTGGCGAAACAAAATTAACCCTTTTAACCCCGAGCCATGATGGAATCTTTTGTTTTCCGAGGGGCCTTCAAAACCTTTCCCACTCCCATTGCGCTCTTTCCCTACAAATGCTTCCTTTCCGAATGAATGGCTAGTTAAGCGAATTAAACCTCTCATTTCATTTGAAACTCAATACCCGATTGTAAATTCCTCGCATACACTTCGGAATAACGAAAACGGACAAAAAAAGGAAATGGCATTCACAGCGTTACGATGGTAATGCGCTTCGGGAAAAATAACTGAAAATAATTAGTTCATTTTAAGTTATAGCACCAATTAACATTTACACAGATTACAAGCGTCGATTCTATTCATTAAATCTATGGGCATCCCAATGAAAACAAAATTTTAAACTACACAAAACCGGGCCTATTATCTGCTGAAAAGCATATAGCAGTTCGAGGCAAAAGTTCGTTCGTATCTTAACTGCTTCTCTTTGGTAACTTGTATCTCAATATCATTCACTTCCTCTTCATAACATTTGCATTGATTTCATTCAAGTATTTCGTCTTTCAAAGCTAAAGATATCTGGCGAAAAACACGTAATTCGGGCATTTTGCGCTACTTTGGGAAAAAAAGTGGATCTTGCCGTTCAGAATTAAGGCATAGTCTTCGACATACGTATTCGGCGTTTCATATCTCGGATTTTTTTTCTTGTGTTGATAGATTTTTCTTCCATATAGAGTACCGATTATCCGACATAAACGGGCGGGCCGCGGGTTGGATAACCGAAAATATCGGATAAACGGAAATCAAATAAACCCTTATTTTTCAGTTTTTGAACTATCCGAAAAGTATCTTTACACTTTTAGAAAATCATTAAAAAGAAACAAACAAGGCTTAGGTTTTATGTATTCAATAAAGAAAATATCCAAATTTTCTTTTTAATGAAGTAAACACTAGATAGCGCTAGGACAATGATAATGTCATTTTCATTTCATAATAGTTTTCAAGAATATTTGCAACCCAATAGTTTTTCCCCCAGCTGAATGGAGTAGCCCCACACGGGAGTTTGAATGTGCGCAATGATCAAATGAAAAATTCCAGAAATGTTAAAGTGAAAGAAGAAGTCCAATATTATGGCCGACGTCTCTTTATGAGATTACGTGAAAAACATGATTTATCAGTCTCCAATTCGTGTCACTGACGAACTGAAAGTCGAATTACAATAGCCATCGAGACTCCAATGTTTCACAGAAATCGCTACACATTTCAAAAAAACAAAAAACT
Source organism: Rhysida immarginata (assembly GCA_023313115.1). Lineage (NCBI taxonomy): Eukaryota > Metazoa > Arthropoda > Chilopoda > Scolopendromorpha > Scolopendridae > Rhysida > Rhysida immarginata. Next base: position 1,408,508 of record JAHWFO010045454.1, on the reverse strand, counting down.
TTCATTCAAGTGGATGAGTATAGGGCCCTCTTCATTTCGCTGTTAATTGCTCAATTTACTTATTTCTTTCTCATACACTGGCTGATAAAAAAGTGAAGCACCCAGAAGGAGTGGTCCAATATTATCCTATTTCGTTATACATGCATACCATTGGTGTGTGAGTAAATGATTAGATTCCAAGGACCTGTATTGTGGAGAGACACACAGACGTTACCCCTGGCATCATCGTGTGGGGAGCCATCGGATATGCGTTCAGGTTGCCACGAAGAAGTATGTCCAGAGATACATGCTTTGGTAGACTTTGATGGCACAGAGGTTCTGCGTCCGCACATCCTACCCCTTCTGGCACAACACCCTGGGACATTGTACCAACAAGATAAAGCACGCCCACACAGCAGCTGTGTCTTTGGACTGCCTACAGCATGTTGAGATCCTCCAGTGGCCAGCATGATCCCCAGACCTCGTCAACATTGAACACGTGTGGGATGCCATTGGAAAGAGACTCCGTCCCAGTACCAACCTGCAGGATCTAGAGGGACAGCTGCAACAACTGTGTACTGACTTGCCTCAGGCGAGGATCCAAAAGCTGTTTGACAACATTCCGAACCGCATTAGGGCCAGAGGGGGTGCCACATCCTAGTGATCTGGCGCCGACATTCTACCTATGCTGTTTCATCCCATATTATTTTTTTTTTATTTTTTTTAATTTATTAATTAATTGGATCCAATACGTCCATTCAGGCCCTGTATGGCCAGAGGCCGACGAGTTGGGTCCCTGGATGGACCTGGATTCACGACTGCTGTATGATGGTCACAGCAGCCAGGGGGGGGGGGTGAAGATTGGCTATCACGGATGGTCACCCATCCAGTGACGAGCCGTGCCTGATGTAGCTTAACTTCACAGAAGTTGTGTTCAGTGAAAGCCCACCAGGCCACGGCCTCCCCCATTCATCATATGTCGTTTCATTCACGTTCAGCCACTCCTTCTGGGTGTTTCACTTTTTTGTCAGCCAGTATATTATCTCAACAATTTCTTAAAGGGACAACGCAATGCGGCATTTAGAATGTTCTGCGATCGTCAAAAATATTTTTAATATTCTTGCGGTAGCGTGTCGGATAAAACGAAACGTCGGTTAAGCAAAAGTCGGACTCTACAGAAAAAGAGTGTAAGGGCAGAGGCGAATGAAACCAACGACGTGAAGGGCAACTAAATGTAAAACGGAAGATGACAAACCATTTTGAAACCTTGAAACTGAAGCAAATGGTCAAACAGAAGCAAACCGCCCACATCCGTAGATTATCGGCAAAACTTGGCCCTTCCAAAAGCAATATCAATCGGTACTTCCATCAATTTGAGTTTGTGAGCAGACGCTGCCGAGAGGTTTTCCTTGAACTACCTCCCGTCCAGGCACAACGGATAACTGCTGGATAACTCCAGATATCAGTTTCTGGCGCCGGATTTTAATAGAGAATGAAAAATCGATCTATTTCAATAAACCAATTATGAGAAATCACAGATTCCAACCAGGACCGGCTTCAGAAACTATTGTCAAAAGTAGGCGGTTCGAACTCTAGGTGGAATTTTGTGAGGGTATTGTACCATCTAGTTATTTGAATATCCATGAAACAAAATAATATAGCAGCATTTTTTTCGATTTTCAAAATACGTACTACAATCGAAAATATCGATTTTTCGAGCTTCTACTTACAAGCGGCAATAACTCGTAAACAAATATTAAATGCAATTTTCGCCTTTTGTCATATTATATGCTCTCATAGCTAAAACCAAATTCTCTTCCCCTTCAACATACGCCTCTCTCGTATTTGCCCAGGAGGATTCAATGGAAGACGATGGCTTTGAGGTATTTTTCCCTAATGAAATTTACATATTGCAGAACCAGATGTTGACGAGTTCAAGATGACAATGTGTACATTTCCCCATAGATATCTTCCATTTGGGAGGGAGGTACCTGATGCACTAAACGAAGAACAAATAAAGAGGTGGCGAAAGTCTCATTACGAATAAACGTTTCCCCCATTACGAATTCAATTACTTAATATCGAAACGAGAGGAATTGGAGTTATTAATTGCAGGTCCCAGTAGGCACTCATCGGGAATCGATAGGAAAGTGTTTCGGGCTCTTTACACAAAATCGGATACAGAACACGCCAAGTGAAACTGAAAATTGAAATTCAATAATTAACCTTTACATCAAAACTCGGTATGCATGTAGACGAGAAAACACGAAACGTTTTTGAATTAATATAAAACATTAGCCATGAATAAATTACTTTATCCATTCACGTTATGATTATTCATTTTTGTTATAGCGATCTGCTGCGAAAGGTTAATCAAGAACCATACAACTGCGCTTACAAGTTCACAGGCAAAATAAGCGGATAATTGTAATTCCTTCTTTTAGCATAAATTCGGAATTCATGAACTCATTTCCCATCGATCTGAAAGTTGTCGATTTGTCTATTTAAAACTAGTAGCAAATTGGAGAATTAGTTTTGTTTATTGTGATCCTTGGCTTTACTAGAATAATCCCAAACAAATCTCTTTAAAACCCGCCCCGCTGAATTATATACCTCGAAAGAAGACGCAAAACTATTCCGCTGGTCTATGTAACAATAAAAGTCGCCGACATACGTACAAATCTGGGAAGCCTGCCTTCGCAATCGCCTTTCTTATTCTTTAGCATGAGAAATCGATTGTAAAAAAATTTAACTTTTTTATTGTTGCATAAATAAACTAAATTAGAGGGCGGCTACATGGTTCGCTGGTTATGAATTACCATAAGATTGATAGTTTGCTTGATTGAGAATTGTATGGAATTTCAAGTTTGCAATGGGAACTTGTTAGCACAAAAAGATGTTATCGAAGTTCGTGATTGAAAGCTCTACTTTAGAGACCAACTGGCCTGAGGAGATTTCACTAGGCAATTATTATTGTTGTTGTTGTTGTTGATGATGATGATGTTTTGATTTGGACCAAGTCTCAGAGGAGAACCCCAACAGAGGGTCAACTCCAGGGTGGGGAGGGGGCCGGCAGCGGGGTCATATGGAAGGAAGGAAGGAAGGAAAGGTCAGTGAAATTATTGAAGTATGATTGTAGAAATTTCATTAGTATGTAACAAACTTGTGTGGGTTACAAGTCATATGGTCAGAATGTTGTGTAGCGAACTGAACCTAATGGCAGAAAATACGACAGGAATTAAGAGTGACCTTGCGTCACACAGACCTCTTGATTCGTGTGCAAGATCTGTATGCTTATTGATTTTGCCTGTGTTATGTCTTTTGTAAATTTTTAATGTTGGGGCATAGCAGTAAAATCCATGTCAGCATAGTTAATTAGAGAAATAATTAGCATTAATTGTTTATAAGCTTCCATAGTTCGATTTTTTTAAGTAATCAAACTAAAAAAAAAGGTTATGTATAGTGGGGATGGAGGTATTAATTATGTAGATAATTTTGTTTTTTCTTAAATAAATTATTACTATTATAATTACATTAAATTATTACTTCTGCAACAAGTCAATCTGTGAAATTTCCACCATTCTACAAATACCCAGTACAATTATAGGCAGTGTGATTGCGAAGTGGAAGACCCAGGGAACAGCAACAGTGCAGCCAAGAATTGACAGACAGATCGATTGCTTGCACCTGTGACCTGGAACAATGAAAGGTCTTCTGATGAAATGACTGCTACAGAGTTCAGAAATTCTGCTTCCTGTGTTGCTAGCACAATCACCATTCCTCAGGAACTCTATTCCCTGTGTGTCCACGGTCGTGGAACTGCTCACAAGCCCTTCATCATTGGTAAAACTTGCAGAAACTGGAACATGGAACAATGAACTTATGAATCAATGGCGTCCTATGGGCTTATGAATCACGGTACACACTTTAGCAATCAAATGGACAAGTAATCGCGTCAATCATACCAATCATTAGATGGACAATGTTGGGTTTGGTGGATGCTTGGTACTCTCTGTGAAGTTTGGAGGAGGTGTCATCATGGTAAGGAGCACTTTTTCATGGTTCGGACTGGGCCAGCTTCTTTCTGTCAAATGAACAATGAATCTTCTTGCTTATCGAGACATTTTAGACAGCTATGCACAGCCATCATTGTGAGAACAGTTCGGAGATGGGCCTTTTCTGTATCAACATGACAATGCTTCTTGCCATAAAGCAAAGTCTGTACACGACTGGTTTCAAGACAATGTGGTTGAAAAAATGAATTGGCCTATCCAGAGCCTCGATTGTCATCCCACTGAATACCTGTGGGATGAATTGGAACGTCGTCTACGAGCCAGACCATGTCGTAGGGAAATTCTAGCTTCTTACTACCAAATACTGATGGAATGTCTTCCTTGTAGGGTGGAGGCTGTCATTAGAGCAAAAGGGGATGCCCCTAAACTTTTAATCACATACTTGTAGTGTAGATTATGATGAAATGATGAAAGTCTTAACAAAATCTTGCAACATTCCAAGAATGAATGAACTTTAGCTGGGACAAAGCGATCGTCACTTGAATATTTTGAGAACGCTTAAAAGATAAACAGAAAGTAGCAATCAACTCATACTTGAAGAATCGATTGTTATATGGCATGCCATTATCTTGGTATTCTTTATGGTGAATGATTTAGCAGGTGCAATCGACTCGAAGGGGTCCACGAAAAAGCCTGAAAAATACCTTGATGATCAGATTTCAGAAAACAGAATTTTAAAAAGTTAATTCAGTTCTAAGTTATCGTGCAAACGGCGACGGCCAGATAAGCATACAGATCAACCATTCTTATACCTAGCTTTTTGCTAAAGCTCCTAATAAATATAAAAGATCTCAGTAAACTCAACAATTTAGAAAACACTGAGAATTTTTTAAGCCAAAAATTACAATAATTCATCTAATCTTAGTACTCAATTATACTCGGTCCAACTGGGCGTGTCTGGGCTTGTGCAGTTAAACTTCCGATTTCAATTGTTAGACATTGATGCTAAGTAAAATTACCATGTCTTATAATTGAAATGGGAAACTTAAAAGTCAAAGTTTTGTTGGACATGTATAGATGTATAGAATCCATTTTAAACAAATTAAACATTTCCTTCAATATTCCTCAACGATACCTTCCTCAACAAAATACTTTAAAAATTGCACTTTCTAAACATTATAAAAGTCTTTGTAAACTAAAATTTGCATTCAATACCTCGATAACGGCGAAAAGCCGAAACGTTTGCCAGGTCATTTATCATTAAAATGTTCTTCTTTTTTATATTTATTTAAATAATGTATTATTGAAGACCCAATTCTGTATTGCGATTTATAATAATACGAAACCATCTGAAGTAGAACATCATTATTTTTAATAAAAAATGGTACATGTATCTCAGAAATTTATACAGAATATTCAGTATAAATGTCTGCGCTTTACTTTAGCAAACGATTAGCGCTCCTCATTTTTGTTGCATACATTTAAAAATTACTTCGAGAAGCAGAAAGAGTAAATTAATTTAGTGCAGGCAAAGAATTTATATGAAAAATTTATTTGTACTCATTCTTAAGGGATACTTGAGCAATTTGTCCTTAACGAATAAATATTCGTAAGTGTTTGATAAGAGCAAAGAATGGCAGCAAAGAACGCTGGTGATCTTTTATGAACTACCGTTGTTCTAACTTGAAATTAATTCAAAAACAATTTTGCGTTTAGCTTTCTAAAAACAAAACTTGAACGGAGCTTAAAGAATTAAAATTTCATTGTAATCTATTATTCATTTAGAAATTTTTAAGCAACATTCAAGAGAAGCTTGGCTTTCATTTCCTTTTATTTCCAAGTTAAAACAAACAGCGTTTTTAAATAATTTCCTTTTCAACACTAATGCACGGATAGCACATCGCTTAAATAGCTCTCACATTGGATATTTATTTAGGAAATGTTTATTTTTTCACAAACGCAAAGCAAACAAAGTAAGCGCTTTAGAAAATGCTTTTAAAATTCCTTTTATGAAGAGTACTGAATAAAAAGCGTTTAAAATGAGTATGCGGAAGAAGCGTGCCTTCCTGAAAACAAGATTTTCATCGTATTTATTTGTTTTCGTGCAAGAAAAATTCGAATGTTACAAAATAACTTTTTTAAATTGGAACGTCAAAACAGTCTAGCATTCATCTTCCATCAACTCAAAAGTTTGCATATTTCCTCCTTTCAATGCCATACAATCGCACGGATGGATGCAGATCGGACATGAAGGAAATCAATATCCGCTTTAGAGGTAGCTAAAGCCACAAAAAAACTCTTTGCCCTAAACGGAGACGACGTTCAGATGAAGTCGAGGAATGATAAAAAAAAAAATAGAAGAGTCGTCATAGCAAAGATAGCTCGTTTCTTATCCTCGTCCTTTATCATATGTTTTTCAATTTCAAGGGTGGGGAGGGAGAAGAAACTTTTCCTCCGTCGAAATTTGTCGAAAAACCTCTCGTGTGCAAAACAAGAAACTGCCGAAGGGAAGAGAGAAGAGAAAAATCCTTTTTCAAAAAGGTAAAGACAAATAAGAAAAGGAAAAAAAATAAAAAGAGAAATGAAATCGACTTAATATTCAATGGTCCGGCAACCATTAAAGCAAGCATGTCTCGCTGTGACTTGTGTCGAACCTCCGCAGGCAAAAAATAGAAGAAAAAAAGAAGAAAGACGACGAACATGGAATGATGATCTACCAATCCAAAAAAAAGAGAGGGAATGAGAAATAAACGCACACACCAACATACACACATGTACACGTATCCTTTACTCTTTTATCTCTCCTCTCCTTTGCGCAATACAAGAAGAGTGTGCGTGAGAGAGAGCGAAGATAAAACGCGAGAAAAGTCAAAGATTCAAAAAACGTAATGGATACGTTTGAGACCTCTGGCTCCACTGCGTTTTCTCTGGGTTCGGCGACCGAAACATTTGTTTACCTGACGTAAAGTAAATGAAAATCCGAAATAGAACAACATTTGTCATTTTTTCCACATCGGATCCAACAAAAGAAAGGCCTCGGTGGAGGAACAGATGAGGCGACAGAGGATAAGGCAATAAAGGGGATCCCACAAAGCCAAAGAAAAACAAATTCTTATGGAATTTTAATCAATCTGGAGATTTATTGCCTTGTTATGTGAGGGGGTCCAAATGGAAAAATTAATTCAAAATAAGATGCTGAATTATTTTGTTTTCTATTTATGACATGAATATTTCATGCCAGAAACGACAACGGTATAATCAAAAAATATCAAACAAAAAAAAATTATCAAAATCTGAATATTAAATTATGAACTTCTCCAAGCGCTTAAAAAGCTCCATTACAATCAATAAGAGCTCTTTTTAAATTCTCCGGATGGCTAATTTTCCTTTCTCAAAAACGAAAATGCAATGAAACGGTTCTTTTCTTAAAGAAAATCCCACCCAGTGTATATAAAAAAATTTAAACAGCTTTAACTTTTTCTGCATTTTCCTATGAAAAAAAAAACTAGAGTCAAGCAAAAGAATGAAAAATTAAACGATTTCCTTGTTCCACAACGACATCTAAGAGAGCACTAACTAAATTTCAGTTATCATTAGGTAAATCAAACAACTGAACAAAAAACAGAGCTTAAATACAAACATATGAAATTCGATTTATCGAGGTTGAAGTTTTTTAGATGGGCGAGGTGTTCATTGATTCTGGCAGAAACCTTTTAACTTTGGGGCAAATATTTTAATTGACACGTTTAATATGATTCTATTGAGAGCGATCATTAGCCTCGATCAAAACAAAATCTTTTTCTAGAAATTTTGAATCGGTCTTTGAAAATATTTAATAAAAATCATGGTCTTTTTAAGTTTATGACTCACTTTCTTAAAATTGTGAAATATTCTTTGGAGAGTCTTGTTGAACACTTCAGGGCTAGTTATTTTAAAGCAACTCTTTACTCTTTTATACAATTGGTGTATCCGTTATTTTGGCTTAAAATCTTCCTCTATTTTATCCGTAGCTTTAAATGCACTGAAGGCTCTTTTTAACACTAGGCTGAAGGCGGACAACTTACGAGGGAAGTAGCGATTTGAATGGACATGGATAAACGAAGGATTGAAATTAGGTTTTCTGCGTATTTCTAAAGTTAGCATGTTGCTCACCTATGAATTTTTAGATCTAAAAAGTGCACTTTCATATTTAATCTCAAAAGTTCATTGATTATGTCAAAAAGACCTCAGCACAGAGTTGTTCCATTGCTATTGGTTGATCCTCTACCAATGGTCACTTGTATAGAAAGTTTTTTTGATTATACTGGTGACAGCTATCACATTATCTCAGTTTTGGTTTTATAAGTTTCATATTTAACCTCTCAAAACGTTAGTTTAATAGCTCTATCTGTCTATCTTGATTGTTCATTTTTAATGTATTTGCGGTATTGTCATGACTCTTTCGTTGAAGCTTGGCTTCGGAGAAAATGCGTTGGTTATGGGAAGAGGAATTGTTATACGAAAAACAGAACTGGAGAATTTTTTCATGTGGAAAGAAAGCAAAGGAATGCGGTAGAAAATAGAAGGAAGGAACAGAGACACAGCTGAAGATTTTTTTCTCTTTGGGAGAACTGATCCAAAATGGAGGACGAATTTGGAACGGCCTGCAGAGGCTATGAATGTATGGGATATACAGTATTTAAAGTATGCCTACATTATAGGCGATTGTATTAGAACTTTATGCGAGAATTCTAGTCGTAAAATTTTAATGTCCGAGTGAAATTGCCATAGCACATGCATGAAGTACCTATCTTAGGACCTGGGAGCAGCTGGACGGGCTATGGATTCAAGGAACTCGTATCAGTAATAACTCCTTTCAATGGTGAAGTATGTATTGATTACTTGATTGCTTATTGGAAGAAAATAATTTAATTGATTGCTTATACACTATATCTCAAATTATTGCATATTGGTTTAATATGATACTGCATAATTGTGTTGTTGGCGTGATTTCCCTTTTTCGAGGAACTGATATTGAGAAGTAGATGAACATTTTTTTAACTAATTGATCGTAAGATGGCATAGGCGAATAAAAGTATTCTGGTTGGATATTGACAGGAGTTACCAATGGGTTTGTTGGGTTAAAGTTGTCAGGATATTTGGATTATAGCAACCTGATGGGACGCCTCTGAGCTTAAGACGAATCACTGACATTGACATTAGGATCATGGTAACACGTTTATATCTCATATATATTATTGGCTGAGAATAATGATCGCGCTGGGAATCGCCAGTAAATTATGAATGTGAGCATGTCTAGGAATTGAACTTTCCTCCTTCACTTTGCTGAGAAGCTAAGCTTTGAGCTGAAACCGTGATTTATTTTCTTTATACATGCAACTTATTCTCCTCGAGAATAAACATATCTTTAAATTACGCATTGGGAAATTAATTTCGTTAATTGATGATTGGACCTAGCATCAATTCCTGGTTGTTTCCATCTTGGAACCTGAATTAAAACCAACCCATAGGGAACAACGCCACAATACATAGTAAGCTATTTAATGATGTTGCATGATATGAAAATCCCTTTTTCTTTTCTTTTACTTTGTACTGCAAGTACCCAATGTGTGTTGGTCTTTTTCTTTCATCCTCGGAACCGTTTCTTAACTGAAGGTTTTCTTTATTCCTTACATTTCTCTCTGTTCGCTACCCCTACAAAATTCACGTCGTGCTTTTCTACATTCATCACTTCTTTCGCGTTTGAATAAGTCTTTTAAAAATATTTGATAAAAATCCATCAGAGTGTAGAAAAACTGATTTGAACCGGTTAATAGCGATCATCGGAGCGAAACCGCAACTAAATCGAAATTTATTATTTTGCATAAATCAACCAAATCCGAAGCGAAAATTCCATTTCGTTGGTCCCCAAAACAAAATCGTGGCAACTTCGACGCATACAACTTAGCATTACAGAGAAGCTCGACCATAAAATCAAATGGAAAATATTGGGGGCGTGACGTTATTTGCAAGGCAATGTTGGAAAAAATAACATAAATCTACAGACTTTTCATAAATTGAAATTCAAATTGTGCAGGGAGATAATGGACAATATTACCACAATTCTATCTACCAATGCGAAGATTCGCTTTTGCGGTTCTTTTGTAGTATAATGCATATGAGAAACTGGAATACGATGAGAAATGGAATCGTAGATAATAGGATGACGAAGAATCTTCTGAGATGCATCTTTGAGTATTCATGGTTCCGTCAATCATAACCAGTGGTGATCGTACAAAGCTTATGAGTTGCAGTCCGACCTGTCACCTAGAACAGAGGCTGACAGCGGAATCCACAAACTTACATGAGTCTTCCATAGTCTCGGTGCTGTGAGCTACCACTTCTGACCGACTTTATCTCTTTATCTCTGCTGGTCCGATGTATGCTCTACCACCGCAATGACTTGGATTTTCAGCCCTGTAGCTTTCGTTTTTGGACAATATCACCCACTTGGGCAACTTCTACTTATTTTGCTGATGTGATCATCTATTGCATGTTTGGATGGCGGCAAGTTCAGTATCGTCTTTAACCTATGTGGACGTTATTCATTAGTGCTCTCAACATATATAGCGGTGTTCACTTTCAAATTATCATTCAGAATAAAATGACCATGCAATTTTCAGCCTCATTTTCAATTTATACATTGCTCGATAAATATATTTCCAAATTCAGTGAATTCAACTGTATCATGGATAAGGCCATAATAGGCCCCGAACTACTTTTCAAAGGAATACTACGAATTTCAAGGGGAAACAAAGTTCAGCCTGTGTTAAGGTTTAACATCTTTAAGAATTCATTCTATCCTGTTCTAAAATAAATGACAGTTCGTGTATTCTAAATTTCTGACCTTTGTGAGGAACATCGGCGGACAAACGGATTCCCAGACTTTATTTAACGATTCGGATGTTTTGTAATATTTAGGATTGAACGCATTCCGCTCTTGAATAAACCATTTTGTAGACCGGAGTGCATCTTACTAGGATGAAACGTACTACTGATTTACTTTCTACGAGTTTTGATGCTTGCACTATTTAAGCATCCAGCTCTTTGAAAATTGCATGATTTCATTAAAATTCGAGGAATCGTTTCAGACGTGGGGATACGGCGTATAAAGTGCGCAATTTTGCTCCCTTTTGATTTCTTAGAAAAGAAAGCTCAAAAGCGAGCTCATGCTAATTAGTAGAAATGTTGCTCTTCTTAAAAATAGATAAATATGAAAGTCTTTTCCATTAAAATCCAATTAAGTTTTCCTGTTAACGAATGAGATGAGCTGATAAGAAAATAGCTCTTAACATTAGTACAGATGGAGTAATCGGACGAACTCAAATACCGTAAATTCAAAACGGCTTTTCGCCTTAGTGGCGAGAACGATTCTGGTATTTTCTTAAAATTTCAAAACACAATCATTACAAAACATAGAAGCCATAACAAAACGTTCAACAATCAAACAAACTACAATGGATCTTTGATTACATATTCAAAGATCGTGTATACCAAAACATGTCCAAAAGCCATTAACGCATTGAAGGATAACATCTGCACACCGAAATGTTAGTCATTCACCTGAAAATATCTGTTGGCACAAAATAGTTCTCAGATTTAACATCTACTAAAATGGCCAAAGTTTTAATTGAGGAAAAACTAAAAAATAATAAAAAGATTGAACAATGGCGAGACGGTGCAAACAGTGACTCATGATTACGGTGTGGTCCGTACTTCTGTTACTGGCTGGAAGAAAAATAGGAAGAATTGAAAAACGGTGCTCTACAAGAGTTACAGATGATGATACATAACAGACTCTCACAATTATAGTTCAACAACTGAAAAATTAAGGGTTTATTTAATTTCCGTTTTATTCGACATTTACGGATATCCAATCTACTGCACAAAACGCCAATTCCAATTGATATCTTTCTTCGTTAACGAGATATAACAGGGAATATGGATTAGAGAACTTTAGAATCGCCCTGTAATATCATCACCTGAAGAAGGCGAGAAAACTACGGACTTTCCAAGAGATATGAACAGAAGTGTACTTTTTTACTCGGCTTTGGTAAACTCATATGCCTAATCTGATATAAACAAAAATTAAGCTACGAGGGTGGGCTGAAAAGTAATGCCTCCATGGCTGTAACTTTTTTATTTTTTAACCGATTTTCAAAATTCTTTTTGTATCTGATACTCACATTTCTCCTCTATGTAATGCACTATTCACTTTTCGACATAGTCCCCATCCCTTTCCACGCATTGTAACAACGCGTGACTAGTCGGGTGAACCCGTCGAAGAGGAATTCGGGGGTTGTTGTCGACACCAAGACCGAACGGCAGGTTTCACCTCGTCGTCAGAACGCAACTCATGCCCCTTAAGGTGCTCTTTCCTCTTTGGGAAGTGGTGAAAGTCGCAAGGTGCAAAGTCTTTCATTTTTGAACTGCAGTTTTTCATTTTTGCACTGTAGGCGCTGCAACCCCCTCTGATGTATGGCGATCGTGTGCGGACGGGCGTTATCGTGCTGCAGAAGAGGATCCAAAGCTGCCATTCAATCTTTGTGTCGACGACAACCCCGGAATTCCTCTCCGACGGGTTCACCCGACTAGTCTCGCGTTGGTACAATGCGTGGAAAGGGATGGGGACTATGTCGAAAAGTGAATAGTGCATTACATAGAGGAGAAATGTGAGTATCAGATACAAAAAGAATTTTGAATATCGGTTAAAAAATAAAAAAGTAACAGCCATGGAGGCATTACTTTTCAGCCCACCCTCGTATATGAGGCTTACCGCTATTTTTTTATCCGTGTTAGGTCCCTTTCAGACGATGCCAACACAGTGGCGCGGCCAGGTCGTTACACTGCTGGCAGTTGATCCTTCCTTGGTCGTTGTGAGCAGTGGATGCGCGGCCAGATGAGGGGTTGTGCTCCAGACGCGATTCTTCGAGCCACCAAGTTGGTGGCGCGGCCACGACGTTACACTGCTCACAGTAGAGCCTTTCACACGAACTCGCGCCACCACCGATGTTGATTGGTTGTTTTGTTTGGTATTAACGTCCTTTTCAACGGCCATGGTCATTTCAGGTCGCCGTTATAGGGGCCGCAAATTTTGCCTCGCAAGGGTTTTTTAACGTACAGCCGGCAAACGACTATACGGGACCAACGGCTTTACTTCCCTTCCGAAGGAAGTGCGTGATCTCGGGATTTCCCCCTAAAAAAATCCTCGTCGTCCTCGGCTGGGGTCGAAACCGCGTCCTCGGGCATCAGAGGCGATCACGCAACCCCTGAGCCACCGAGGCCGATCCACCGTTGTTGGGGAGTGAGGAAGGGGGTTCCATAGCAACGAATCGTTTGAGGCAACGTGAACAGAGAGTGACTCATTTCTGGTGGCCGCGTTGGTGGCAGGAGAATATGAGACGCCACTAAAAAGGGTAGTGGTGCGGCCGTGCTAGGGTCGTGTGAAACCAGGTTATAGAAGAACCTTAGGATTAGACTATTGAAGGCAATTTGGTAACTTCTGCTTCGTCTAGCTTGTAATTGATGTTGAAAAACGAAAGTGACTAAATTTATCACTTATCACACTAAATACACAGATCAAAGATGAAAAAAACGTTTTGAATGAATTTGTCTTATTCTTATGGTTTTTAGTGCGCTGAATCCGAATTTGCTTTCAGATTTTTTTTCTATCACGTTTCCAAGTTATGCACGTAGACACTGCAATATTAAAGTAATGGGTGTGAATAGAAGCGGCTGCAATATTCAAGTATCCATTTTTTGGGCCACAAGGAAATTTATCAGGCCCCAAACTGAATAATTTAAAATGTTTCATTTTAAAACAAATTATCTGTGGGTGACAGAAAAAAAATTGAGGTCAGATACGGATTCAGCAAAAAAATACATAAGAATCAGCTCCTAACGTTAAAGATGAATTTAAAAGTTAGTTTTGTTGCCTGTGTTTTTATTGCAATATCTGTCAATTAAGTAAGAAATCCAGGTGTAACAATTAAAACAACTAGCTTCAATAAATCTGACAAATTCAACATCAACTTTCCAGAATACTGGATTTCATAAGTTCTCCTGTATTTAGCTACTAAGATGCTTCTAGTTCCAGAATTATGCTCTACCAAGAAGAGATACTTTTCTTTTTACATTTCATTGATGTAGTTTTGCGCTAACCACAGCTCAACCGCGCGGAGATGAAAAAACTGGGTACCATGCTTCTCATCTAATTCAATTTATTTCTTTTGCATATGGTCATGAACTATTTTGCATATGTTTCAGTTCTGTTTTACTTTCATTAGTCTCATTTTAAGCGTCTATTCTTAAAATTACCATAAACAATTAATCAAATAAAAACAAGTGGCTTCAATTCAAGTCCAAATTAAAAACAATGTAAGAAACACTTAAAACAACTGCACGTTATCAATACTTGCTAGAGAAAGGAACGTCAACCATTAAATCACATACTGTAAATAAATTTGCTGTGTAGACCCCACAGGAGACGATCGCACTCATTTACCCAAGGAGAGCAATATTGGTTACCCGAAGGAATTTCAATGGAACGCCAACGATCGACCGCAGTCGTAGGACAATTTGGTTAGTCTCAGATGCAGGTCTCCAAATGAGATCGGAAACTTTTACGAGAAAACAGCATCTAGAGATATTTCCTACGATTGCAATACTGGAATTGGTTTATAGGGGCCATTCATTTGGGACTGCGAAAGAGGGTAAGCAAGGACTCCAGACATTACCCTCTAGAATAAGCTTTATATCGAAACACCATTTAGCCTTCCTTCGTATTTTAAACCTATTTTGTTTTCATCGAGGTTTTCTTTTCCTTTTGTTGAAGTGGAAGGAGAAAGAAGACAAAAAATGTTTACTCTTCTTTCTTCAGCCGCAAACGATTCCTAAGAAACGACGTCCTCTCGTTCTTTTTTATCCCCAATAGCTTCTTCTTTGTAGTTTATCTTAGGTACTTTGTCCTGTACGGCCCATCCACCTTTCTATATCAACTTTTCTTTGAGAAACATCTCATCTTAATCCTCTGTTTTTACTTCCCATCCACTCGATTTCTTTTTTTTTTTTCGTGTATCTCCCTTTTGTTTTCACAAGCAATCGAACCCGCAGCCTCATGTTGAGTTGCAGAGCGCTTCCTACCTTTCAATTTATCCTCTTCTTTCCCGTCCCAACTCAACCCTTCTCCGTTTATCCCTTGTAACGTCTGTCACGAACAATTGCGCTGCCGAAACGCGAGACCTGAACGAGACTTGATCCCCACTTTCACCTTCTTATCAAAATTGGAGCAGCAGCCGAAAGTGTAAATAAAATTTACAGGAAAACTTGGCTTCGCTTTTTCAAGAGAAACAACAATTCTCGACACTTCAATTAAAGGCGGCACAAGCGAGCATTCGAAATCGATGAGTGCTAACAAGAACGACTCGTTAATTATTAACTCGTAAACAAGATTTATTAGCTGTCCTCATTAAATTTTATATCGGTTATTAAATTAAACGAGAGCCACTATGAGTAATGCACGGCGCAGGCACAGAAGATTTCCAAAACTTCCATGCTGTTTGAAAATTAAATTTAAAATTTTGGAAAACTGCATGAATAATTTAACGTCGGCGCAATTCCATATTCGCGTGTGATTGATTCAACTAATAGCCAGAAGCATCGAAGAAAACGGAAACGCATTCAAGATAAAAAAACATTTTTCAAGAAATATTTGTTTCTGCTAGTCATTACAAATTTTATTAATTTCAAGAAATAAGATTCTGAGATCAAAATTTTATTTTTAAGCATATTTAATATCTTAATATCTACGATTATTTTCAGCAGTAACGATCACTGAGATTAAAACTACCATTGATGAAGGATTCAATTTGAAATTGCACTAAGCCAGCTGAAATTATTTCAGAGAAAATGAAATAACTGCAATTATTATCTTAACCAATAAAAGAATATTACATAATGTCAGATTATTCCATATGGAATCACAGTTTCTAAGTAAGCATATAAAAGATATTACTAACATAATGAGAAATGAAAATAATCATTTATGAAAATACATAGGATGTCTAAGAAGTACCCATAGAGGAGTAAAGTCTTCTACGCAGGTTGCAAACATCTCCAAGTCACTAAACTCGAAGCCCCGGTTATGTTAGCACCCAATATCGCTCAGTATCACCTCATGCCTTTTCTTGCAAACAACCGTTCATCTTACGGAGAATTGTATTCATGAAAATGATAAACGGCACAGTCTTTGCATTGTAAATAGCGACGCTTCGCTCTCATCCGTCTCCAAATCACGTGATCTGTCCCGAAATCGCAACTGGATATCATTTACAGCTCAGGCGAGATGCTCTCTCTATCTTATTTCCACTCTATGGAAGTATCCTACCATTCCCCTTTTCAAAGTATAAACCAGGGTTATTCGTAAAGCAAGGTCGTTTTGCAATAAAAACAAAACTACTGTATATATTTCCAAAATTTTTTCTTTACCAGATTTTATGTATCTTTAACTATTTTTCCCACATAGTTTTCAAGTTTATTTAAGTATTTGTCATAGCTCTCAATGTACTTCCTCATAGACGCTGCCGCCGGTGAAGAAAATCACGCAGTTTTCACTTGTTCATCGTCGCTGAAATGCAGGCTACCGATAAACTCCTTTAGATCCCGGAACACTTGGTAGCCACGGGACGCGAGGTCCGGACTGTAAAGTTGTTCCCAACTAATCAGATCTTTTAGATCCTAAAATAAATACCGGAAATTTTTCAATTAGAAAACACATGTAAAAGTTTAAAAAAAATTGCCGTAAGACGGCATCAAAATACCTAATGGTCACAGAGATTTGGCACGATATGTTAACAAGTATGATTACAACTATTGGTCTAGTTAGTCGACCATAAATATGCTCTGCAATTTTTGAAATTAATAAAAATATCGAACAAAGAGTTTGCCTCAAATTTTGTGTTGCCGACGAAATTTCTTGTCCTGTAGCCTTGAAAAAGGCCAGATTTGTATAACAACAATTCTTAGATTTTGCACCGCGATAATGCGCTCTTCCACACGGCGACCTTTGTATGCAAAATTTTAACCACAAACTCAAAGAATGTCATCGACTAAGCATGTATTCAAATAGATATAGCGCCGTGTGACTTTTTCCTATTCTCCAAACTCAAATTACCACTTCGTGGAAGGTTCATGAAGGCCAAACCGGAAATGCTTTTAAAAAGTGTTTCAAAGACTAGAATACTCTTTGGCATCAGTAAATCACTTTAAATGGGGCTTATTTTGAAGACGACAAAATGAATCAATAGACATTCTTGAGTTATTCAATATTTTGTGTTTTATTGAACAATTCCGGTAACTGACTGAAAGTATGGAAGGCTGGAATGGTAACAACTTGCCAGGAGAAACGTGCATCAATGCATAACGGTGTTCTATTACTTCATGATGAAGAATAGTTTAATCCACTCAGAGATCAAGTATTTGTGATGCAGTTGTCGAGAGTTATACCCTCCATGCCTGGTTTCACCCACTCCTAGGAACTTTAATAGGCAACTCCCCTTTTCATTCTACCATACTCTCACCATATTCTTCATTGGATTTGCCCCCCGGGCATGCAGCGATTGTGAAGAAATTTTTGCAATTAGAGTATTCATTTGTCATCACATGCGGGTAGACGGGACAGAAATGAACAATTTTAAATGAGATACACTCGCATTTCTGCTATTACCATTTAGCGGGTTTCATTCATATGAGAATGAAAATATAATTCAGTAATGAGTATGTTTGCGTGTTCTGAACTAAATAAAATCCCATGCTTCTCGATGACAGTGCAGACCTACAATTGAGCAATTCGTCTTGTCCGTCAAATCATGGACTTAATTATAATTCATTTTCTAAAACTTTCTTACAATCACGTTTGGAAACTGGCTGTCTCTATTCAAGTACAGCGAGAACAATTAAAGACAATACTTCCGACACGTGCCATCAAGTTATTATTGCAAAAATACCGTCTCAGGCATTCAAAGTTCACATCTCGTCAACTAAACTTCTCAAATGCAATGTGCATATTCAGTAATAGGACCTTACAAAACAGCAAAAAAGTTTTGTTTCTTAGAAAACAGAATATCCAAGTTCCAGTTTATATAAGGGGAGGGGGGGAGGGGCATGTGCTATGGATTTTATTATTGCATTTGACACTTTCTTTATTTCAATATGAAGAAAACATTTCCATATCATATTATATAAGATTCCTAATCACATATTACTGCAATATGTATTATTAATGTGGAACAAAAGATCAAGCCTGATTGTTTCATATTGGATAATCAGATATTTTGTGACTATTATTTTTAGAGATACCGATCAAGTCTGGAATGGAAAGTCCTGGATAATGTAATGACAAAAATATTCTAATTTCGCTTTAGAATTTGAATCCTTACAAAATCCATTTATGACGGAAGACGTTTTAAAAGATGGACGGAATAACAAGAAAATTTCTCAAAAGAGCACAAAGAAACAAATTTATTAAAGAACTTACTCTGATCACGTTCTAGACATTAGAACCCGCGATATGAAGGTTTGATAAGAAGTTTATTAACGTCTTCATTTCCGTTGTTCCACCAAACCGGAAAATTCCACCAGAAGGCTTTTCTTGGCAGAGCAGCAAGAAGAGAGATAAAGGCAGAGTTTGTAGTAGAATCATTTAGTTTGATAGAAATAACAGAAACCGTATTTCTTAAGGAATGATAAAAAAACTAAACTCTCCGAAATCATTTTAGGATAGAGAATATGAAAAAAATTGTAGATTTATTAAACAAAAATTCTTATTGTAAATCCCCCTACTCGTTAAATTGCCTTAACGGAAGCAGCCAGTTTCGAGCATGCACATTCGTTTTTCTTTCTTCCTCTTTAATCTTTCGCTCGGTTCATTTGCTTTAAAGACAGTTGATCGTTGCAAATATCGTTGTTTAATGATAGTAAATTTTTCCGTGGTTTTCGAGTTCATCTCCAATTAAGCGGAATAACAGCGAACGTTACAAGTGGCAGTTGTTAATGGGCCCGTGATTAAAATCGATCGGAGACACGAATCGGAAACTCCAACAACCAACAACGTGAAAGTCCATCCGGAACTAATCTTAATCTTCATTCCCAGGTTCGTGCAATATTAAAAAATTTAAACTTAAAATTCTGAATTCCCCAAGATCCGACTTTCTTGCTTTGTGAAATCAACATCAGCAACCGTTGCTATTCAGTGAAATGGAAAAGTCAAACTTTGCAGCTGAAAACGGTAATTGTAAACAACACTTTGGAACTACAAAGCTTAAACAATTTTCTTAAATAAAGTAAACACTATTAGCATAAGAGGGAAAGAAAGGTTGTTTTTTTAAAAAAAAACAAAAAACAACCACGCTTTTATTATGTTTTATTATAATATCTCTTCATGTCGGCGTCAACAATTTGTAAAAGTAATAAAGCTTAATTTTTTAACAATAAACAACGGATGTATTTAAGGCTTATAAGTAAACATAATAAGGCAATACAATGAATATATGATATATATTTATTAATTCAAAACAATAACTATAGAAGACCATATCTATATAATGTTTTTAGATTACCTGTTATTATTCCTCGAAATGATAACGTAGCAGAAACTAAGCTTACTTACTGTTAGCATCACTACCACTATTACTACTACTACTACTACTACTACTACTACTGCTACTGCTGCTGCTACAACTACTACTACTAATAATAATAATAACAATAACGACCAGTTTAGATAAACGACTCTTTTCGTGCTTGTTATTCAGAATCGATTGATGGAACACGAAACCGCAGAAATACATCCTAGGAAAATGTAACGTCGCATGGGAGACCATGGAGCACAAAGCAGTAGTTGTCATGCCCTTACGGGAACAAGTTATATTGAACGACATAATAACATAGCAAAAATCTTTCACCAAGGTCTTGTATTAAGAATGAACATACTGAAAATGTTAACGAAATGTTTAGAAAATAGTAAGTTAAAGCTCTACTGAGAATGGCAAATCAGAACTGGCCACAATCGCCCACAATCTACGATCATAAAGGAATAGTCTTAAGTACAGGGTGTCCTAAAAGCTCTCATACTCAGATATACATCAAACTTTACAGCGGTAATATATAGGGTGTCCAAAAAATCTGGTAACATGGTAGATATCTGAAAGCTGCCAGATAGGCGAGATCTGATGAGTGTGGTTTATAGGTAACATGAAGGTGGGGAATTCATTGCCGCATTCAAATTTGACTTTGACTCCCAAATTTAAGGTCATCTATTTGCTAACTCGAAAACTATTAAAGATAGAGAAAATTTTCCGATTGCTACCTTGCAGAGCAATACCACATTAGTCTAAAAACAATTTTTAATCTAATCCTTCCCCTTGAAAGATTTTGAGAAAATGGACGAGAGTCACTTAATGAGCCTTCCTAACCGTGTGCTTCACTGCAATTCAAATCTGCTAGAAACTCAGCCAACCTGGCCAGCCCAATCTGACCTTGAGTGACTCTTTCTCGCCCATTTTCTCAAAATCTTTCAAGGGGAAGGATGAGTGTGATTAAAAATTTTTAGACTAATGTGGTGTTGCTCTAAAGGGTAGCAATTGGAAAATTTTCCCAATCTTTAATAGCTTCGAGTTAGCAAATGAATGACCTTAAATTTCGGGGTCAAAGTCAAATTTGAGTGCGACAATGAATTCCCCCTCCCCCCTATTACCTATAAACCACACTCGTTAGATCTCGCCTACCTGGGAGCTTTGAGATATTTGCCATGTTACC
This sequence comes from Rhysida immarginata, assembly GCA_023313115.1. NCBI lineage: Eukaryota > Metazoa > Arthropoda > Chilopoda > Scolopendromorpha > Scolopendridae > Rhysida > Rhysida immarginata. Next base: position 1,387,665 of record JAHWFO010045454.1, on the reverse strand, counting down.
AGACTTTTTGGACACCCTGTATATTTAGTTTATAAAATTGTATACGTATCATTGAAAAGGAATTTGTAGAAGAATTATAATAAATGTTCGAAATTTCCGCCATTTTTCTGGAGGCATGTTAACACGATTGCGATATTTTGAGATAGACGTTTTAAGTGATCAAAGTGATCTCTTGTACCGTTCGTGTAATTGGAATTTTCACCTCGTTTAATGTATAGAGTGAGGATTATCTGCATACACTTTGTTCTTTAAATACTACCGCAGAAAAAGTTCAGAAGACGGCCAAAGTTTATCAAAATTTTGAAATTTTAAGTCAGAGTATTGGAATTTTAAGACATCCAAAATTTGAAACGTCTATCTCAAAATAGGCGCAAACATGTTCAGCTATGCCGCCAGAAAAACGACGGATATTTCGAACATTTATCATTAATTCCTTTACAAATTCCTTTTCAGTGGTACGAGGGGAGATCAAAAAGTAAGTTGCACTAACTCGCCGCAGGAGCGCGCTGTGTGTCGCGATCTTGGGCAAAGCGGAGAAAGGGACATTAACTGCGCAGACGTCGGATAGGACGGTTGCTGTGGTTTCCCGTCGTGTTTTGTGTGACTAGCGGGCTAAAAGCAATGGCGCGTCAACTGGATGTCCACTCCAAATTTGATTTGCGAGCAGCAATCCGATTTCTATGGGCCAAACGGGTGAATTGCACGGACATTCATCGTGAAATCACTGCTGTATATGGAAATTGAGCGCCGGTGTGATTTTGTTGCACGATAACGCAACACCTCACAAGGCGCGCCAAACGTTCGAACTGCTGTAGCGATTCAAGTAGAAGGTTTGGCAACATCCTCCATACAGACCCGACTTAGCGCCTTGCGACTTTCATCTTTTCGGTAAGCTCAAAACGGAACAACAATTTCGAAACGATGAGGAGGTGAAAGCGGCTGTTACTGTATGGTTACAAAACGCTGGAGGAGATTTCTATGCATCCGGAATCGAAAAGTTGGTTGATCATTCGGATAAATGTTTAGGGTCTCTTGGGGACTATGTGGAAAAGTGAACCTACATTGTATGCTGCTATTGTATTGCTTTTGTATAGGTAGTGTAATAAATGGCCATACCGTGGAAGTGCAACTTACTTTTTGATCTCCCCTCGTACGTACACAACTTTATTTCATAAATTCAATAGATATTACCGGTGCAGACTTTGGTGTATTTCTACAGTGTATTTCCGAAGAGTGAATACGGAAACTTTTAGGACACCATGTAGTGCGATTATTTCCATTGGTTAATTTATTAAGTAAAAAAATAAATAAGTAACTAAAAAATAATGAACCATGTTAGACAGGAATTAATTTTTCAGAAATTCAAAACCAGAAACAGTATCAGAACCTAATCGTCGTTTTGTTAATTTTATCGACTTACCTGAGAAAATTATTCAATGAAGACTGAGGGAAAAACTGTCGTGGTCGCAGAATTATTTTAGTTGAAAAAGAAAGGAAAAAGGACTAGACTTATTTAATAAGCTTTTTCCCTCTTTATTCTTTTCTTATTAGTATTCTAATACATTGGCGATTTGATTTCATTACTTAGCAAAAACAATAATGAATGCGGAAATGCTATTAACTACAATGCTATTGAATAATGTTTAATCCAACATTCTCCCCCATTAACTTATTCAACATATTACTGATAAGCTTAGTTGTTAATAAAGGTTAATAGCTTTGATAAGACGTTCATGTTCGTTTTTCTTCAAACGTTTTGTCATCAAATCCGCCTTATTCTCGCTGGAGGGTACGAATTCTATTGTGACTATCTTCTGCTCCGCCAGCTCTCTCACAAAATGATAACGAGTATCGATATGCCTTGATCGAGTATTTTCTTTCTTAGTCTTGCAAAAATCTATCGCCGAACGGTTGTCACATTTGATGATCATCGGTCGACGGCTTACGTTATGAAGATGCAGTCTTACCAATTTTCGTAATCCACATTACCCCTCTCACGGCTTGTGAAAGGGCGACTTACTCACTTTCCATAGTAGATAGTGAAACACATTTTTGCCTGGAAGCTTGCCAAATTGCAGGTGTTTTTCCTACAGTGATGATTGTCCCACTATAGGAATGTCGATCAATTAAGTTTCCGGCCCAATCGGCATCCGTGTAAGTCATCAGTTCCGATTCTTTTGCTTCATACCACAGTATTTTATTCTGAGTGGTATTCAGATATCTCATGATATGTTTCAAACATTGACTATGTGTCTTACTTGGATTCACAACAAATTGTGCCAGCTGGATTACTGATACCAATATATCCGGTCTTGTCCTTGTAGCTAGATACAGCAGACTTCCAATTATTTCATGATAGTGCTGTTGAAAGTAATCACCATCATTCCTTGGGTCTTCTTTTATCAGCTTCACCCCTGGATCAACTGATACACTCGCGGTTCTAGCATCTGTAAAGTGGTATTTGCTTAGCAACCGATTAATGAAATTATTTTGATGAATTCCTATGTTTCCGTTGTCATCCTTGACCACTTGGATATTCAGTATGTACGTGATCTCCCCCAAATCTCTTACTTCATATCTTGAAGAGATTTTCTGAATGACTTCTTCAATATCTCCTTTGGTTTTCCCAAAAATGACTATATCGTCCACATAAATTAGTACGATGATTCTTTGTTTATACTGATAAACACAATAACTTCCGGATATACTTCTAAAATTAAGTTCTTTCAGTGTTTTGTCGAGCTCAGTATACCACTCGAGTCCGGCTTGTTTGAGGCCATATAGAGATTTGCAAAGTCGTAATACATGATCTTTTCCAACTTTTTCCCATCCGGGGGGTTGTGTCATGTAAATAGTTTCTTTAAGTTCCCCAGAAAGATACGCGTTTACGATGTCCAAATGTCTGGTTTCCCAACGAAACATTGCGGCAATTGCTAGCATTGTTCTAATAAGTGAAAAATCTACCACTGGTGAGTAAGTTTCTTCGTATTCCGTTCCTTTTTTCTGAGAACACCCTCGAGCCACAAGTCGAGCCTTATAACGAAGAATATTTCCCTCTGGGTCCGTTTTCACCGTGAATACCCATTTACATGTAATAGTATGTTGATTAGGTGGCAGTTTTGTCAATCGCCATGTGCCTCGGCTCTTCAGCTGTAATTTCCTTTTTCATGGCCTCTTCCCATTTTTCAGCTTGGGTGGATTTTCTTGATTCTTCGATCGTTTCAGGGATGACCAATTCTGTAAGATTAATTTCAGGATTAACGTTTTGGTTTTTTAGTTTTCCCGCTCTTCCCCAAGGATTGGGGTTCAATTTCTTCGGTAACTTTCTTTTTTGTAGGAATGCTGGGAAGTTGAATTTCATCATTGTGATTCTCCTTGTCATCTTGGTGATTGTTATCATCTTGCGGTCCCTTTTCTTGAGGCACTAGATTTAGATCTTCCGATTCGGTATTGTTTCCATCTTCGTCAGTATCTTCAGTTATCTCAAGAGTATTTTGCAAGCGATCAATGCCATCGCTCTTTTCTGATCGGAAGAAATACAAGTCTTCATTAAAGCGTACGTGTTTTGACTATCACTTGAGTAGTTCCAGGTATCCATAACCTATACCCCCCTGCTGCTGAATGCGTATCCGACCATCACACATCGTTTAGCTTTAGGATAATTTCTGCTTAGGTATGTTAACAAACGCTGTGCAACCAAACACTTTGAAGTGTCCGACGTTCGGTTTAAAGCCACTCCACTTTTCTTGAGGTACCATTCCTTGAATCGCACGATGCGGTGTTCTGTTCTTAACATAAGTAACGGCCATGACCGTCTCAGCCCAAAGATGCTTTGGCAAACCAGCTGCAATAAGATTTGTTCTTACTAACTGCATAATACTGTAGTTAAATCTCTCGGCTATCCCATTCATTTGAGGAGAGTAAACATTAGTCAATTCATGAATTATACCGAGTTCTTCACATAACTTATTTACCGTCTGGTTGCAAAATTCCAGGCCGTTATCAGACCGTAGTCTCTTCAGGCGTTCTCCGGTTTGGCGTTCAACCAGGCTAATATACTTCTTTAGCTAATGAGAAACTTCATCCTTACTCTTCAGTATATACACTGTTGCTATTCTTGAAAAATCATCAATGAACGAAAGGAAATACTTTCCTCCACCAGTTGAATTCACAGGACTTGGTCCCCAAATATCTGTATGAACAAGTTCTAGAATCTTCGTAGTACTGATTTTCCCAATAGGACGATGTGGTTCTTTAGTAGATTTTCCTATCGCACAGTCTTCACAGAAACTGGGACTTGAGTTAAGAGTATCTAGACCTTGTCCTTTACATACCCCCATAAAAAGAAATCACAGTGGTGGATTGGTCGAGCAAACAATAACCTGGAACTTGCAAAGTGGCCATCGCGGAGCCCCGACCTCACACCTTGTGATTTCTTTTTATAGGGGTGTGTAAAGGACAAGGTCTTCAACCTACCCCTTCCCCGTGACCTAGACGAGCTGAAAGAACGCATTACGGTAGCGATACGTGGGATTGATGGAGACATGTTAATGCGGGTTTGGCACGAATTCGACTACAGGGGGGCATATTGAACATCTTTAACTGTGTCACAATAAACTTCAAGAGTTTTTCTTTAAGAATCCGTATGTGGTGTGTCTATATTCTGAATAGCTTTGATGTAATAAATTTTTAAAAGTGTGAAGTTCTTTTGTAATCACCCTGTATTTTTAAGGAAAAAAACATTCAATAATAATGTTGAAGGGGAGCTGTTTAATATAAAGCCAGCTTTATAAATGGAGAATTGGAACGATTATAATGCTTGCAATATCATTTATGGTAATCTGTGATGTTGAAAAATTCTCGCTCCTCTTTGTACATGCAAGTACATTTTGGGCTAACTGAAGATTCACTCGCTCTGGAAATGCGTATTACTGCTGTTTGAAGATTCACCTCTCTTTGGTCTTGAAGCAAATGTTTTTCCTTGATTACATTAGAGAGTCACGTCTTCATTCCGTAGAATCATTCATAAAAATTCCAATTTCATATCCTGGCTGTTGAAAGATGTAATATCCAAGCAAGATATGTGAGAATGGACGGATTTAACTTTTCTGTATTCTTAATGCATAACCAACATCTCCGACACATTATTATTATTAGAAGCATTCAAATATACAGCTCTTCAAATGGCCAAGAGTTTACCGGAAATTTCCTCAACGAAACGGAAATAAACCAATAAACGGGAAGAAGGGATCAAAAACGACAAAAATTAAATTTGCTATAAGCGCACCAAACTCTAAAAGAGAATGTGAACTCTTGTACATCTTCTATAACCTTTAAATATTTATTTATATCCTCTCTATAAAAATTTTAATATTTTTTAAAAAAAGGCGAGGAGACATTTCTCTTGTCAAAGCTAATGCCAACTTAATGGGGGTTTGTAGCTAAGCTCATTGCCAGAGGAGAAACCTCGTTACAGCAACATTCAACGTAATTTCGTTATTGGTGCTCAGGAGATAAATCAATGTCAGCTGGGGAGAGGCCATTAAGTAAAACAACTTTAAATCCAAAGAAAATCTTAACAAAAAAAAGAAGAGAAAGGGGAAAAAGCGAGAGTGGGAGGGAAAGAGCACATCCCTAGTTCACGTAGGTAATAAATTCTTCCCGCTGGAGGAGAAAGTGAACGGATCTAATCTCTCTTAAAGGAGAAGAAGGAAGTGAAGGGAGAGAAAAAATCCACTCGATAAATATTAATGTAGATGAATGTCAACGTGATTTACTTCCGTGTGACTTTCGAGAAATTTATGAATGTATCTACACACTTCACACTTTAAATTTCATTCTTGCTAGTCTTTTATATTAACACTTGTAAAAAAGATCTACTGCTGAAGAAAATTTACTATGAACTCAACAGAAGTGGAAAGAAATTAAAATCTGATCAAATTTTTATTTCCTAACTTATGAAAGTCACAAATTGGCAACTCCAGAAGACAAGGGTCATCAAATTAAGGACTGCAAGTATTCTATTAACAAAAATTAAAAAAAATGCCTTAAACAAAAACTTGCTATAATCAACCACCAATGTTGAAATTTACCTGGCACAACGCTCAAGATTGAAATTCCACTGATACACGGTGGTCTAGATTAAACGTCAATTTCTCAGCTAAGTGCTAATTGTAAATGTTTGAAATTGTGCAATATGTTCGTAACATCAAGTGATTGAGATTTGTGGACTAGTGTTTGAGGTCAGGTGATTACGAGGGCCAGTCGATGACATATCAATAATGCTTGGAATCATCCAGCGCGATGACATTCTGTCCGAAATGTTCACGCAGCAATTCGAAAATTACTGTTGTGCGATAGGGACGTGCACCATCATGAATAAACCACCCTTGTGTGAAGTCCGACTCACAGAACTCTTGAATGATAAGAAAACACTGGTTCTCAAGCATCAGTCTTTACCTCTGTGATGACATTTCCCTCCAAAAACGGTGATCCACAAATCCAACCATTAAACAAAATGCCTTGATCACAACTACGCTTACATTAAAACTACACGAAAATGTATCTCATCGATTCCCATTAAATTGAAATATGCTACTCATCTACTATTGAAAGGAAACTACTATTGATGCTTGCAAAATAAGAAAATGCTAAATTTTGTTTCTTTCAAAATAAACGGAGAAAACGAAAAAATTTGAGCACATAAAGCCATACAAAAACTCCATTGTTAAAGCGATGTGTATGTGTATTATTGCGCTCTTAACTTCTTTCTTCTGAAGCTCTAATCTAGAGCTTTACTTTCTTCCACTACTCAACGCACGAATCCTCTTCATCTGAAAGCAACCCTATCGCTTCCAAGTTATGCTTGCACGCAAAAAAAAAAGTGCTCGTACAATACGAGGGGCGGTCAAAGTTCATACCGTACGATCATGCCTTCTATGCAATGGTATGAACTTTATGACCGCCCCTCGTAAGTGTATGTCCCTTGTTAGTACTAGGGTAAAAAATTGACGTTTAATTTTCAGAGCCCAGTATCTTATCATCTATAAAACTTCCACAAAGTCCAAATATTTGTGACTACCACCACACTTAATTTCTCCGCAAAATTCATTTATAGTCTCGTTGTTCGTAACGCAAATCGTTTACAAACGCCATTTTAACAGATTATTACATCTCAGCTTTCATCGGAATGCCGTAAAATTCTTACATAATAAGCGAAATTGCATGTTTCTATCTATGACGGAGAAAGAAACTGGGAAAAGATTCTAATTTGAAAATCCATCTTCGTTTTATTTCTCAGCAAATTGAATGAAGTTTTTTCTTCAATGATTTAAACCTAAATTATGCTTAGACTAACAAAAATGGAATCTAGAATGAGTAGATGATTTCTACGAGTATAAGAGAATTGTACGTTTTGATTTGTCGTAGTAGAAGAGCTTCTGGCATTGTTTATCATTACCAAATGTGTAATGGCGTTCGCAATGGGTTTATGAGGAGATTCCAGCAGGCTACGATAAGCTCAAATATTTCATAATCAGATCAATAATCAATTGAAAGGAAACACTTCAAATCTTCTGACTAGTTATCGATGCATTGCGGATGCCAAACTACATCTGTCAACCAAACTCGGATAACGCACTCTTAAGTGCTTGCCGATGGATGATTTACCAACAAGGGAAGCAACAGATCGCAGTTCGTTTGTTACGATTTTGCTCAATATGCATCCGAGAAGCCATTTAAAGACATAAATAGAGAACTGAGTAACTTCAAATAAGTTTCTTTTAAAAAAACTAGAAGCTGAGAAAAACAATTTAACCACAAAGGAAAAAAAAACAAACTTCCAGCACATGAGATTAATGTTTTCCTTTTCTTGCGTGGACGTCGGCGAAGATTGATTCACCTACCAAGAACAAGGGATGCTCCGACAAAAAGACAACAACAGCAACAAATAAAAAGAAAGCGCTTAAAAAAAGATATACTGAAAATCTTCTCAAGTGTTAAAAATTTCTTTAAACACTTTTGATCGAAACAAGTTATGGCATTTTGTTCTTTCTTCTTTCCACCAAGAATTTTTTACTAAAATTGAAAGCCAAAAAAAAATTCAAAACTCTACGGCGAGAAGTCCAGAGCGTTTACGCGGCGCTCGAACTATCGATCAATCGCCTCGAGCATCTCGGGCATTTGTTATTCAATCCTTAAAGCCCCCTCTTCACTCAAGACTGCAAAAACTTCCACCATGAGCACTTTCAACGAGAATCCACCCGACAATGGAAATTGATTCCAACATAGCGACGATTATACTTACCACGACAAAAAATTAACGACTTTTTAATTTCACGGAAAAACGTAAAAGGCAGAACCATTTTACGGGCGGATCTGTACTTTAACAGCAACAGAAGGATTTTATATGGCACTCCCAATTTTAAAGAAAAAAATAATTCAAAAGTTTTATTTGATCTTTCACATAAGTTTCTCAATCAAGTTTTTATAAATTTAACGCAGACTCAAGCAGATTCCCAAAAAGAAGCTTCAATGGGATACATAAATTTAAAACTATCTACACCTAAGAAGAGTTGGTTGTTCAGCTTTAGGATCAGGACTTGTGCTTCATATTTGAAAGATTTAAAGTCGAAGTCTGGCGAAACATCCTAGTCTTAAAAATAATTTATTCACAAACCTCCCCACCTCCTCAAATATCTTCAGTTGAACAAGACAGTTTCCATTAAACCCATTCCAAATTTAATGCTAACTTTATAACACTGATAAAAGAAATCCATTTATTCTTCCAATCCTGGAGTGAATTCAATCAGCAGAGACGTCACTTCAAATGGTAGTAAAATTTTATGAAAATAAATAAGTAAATACTTTTTTAAATATACAGATGGCTTCATTTTAAATTTTAATTTAAGAAACCGACTTGCTCGAAAAGTAAGTACAGTTTGCGAATATGCAGCGCTGCTTTACCCGTCTCTTCGCAAACCGCCGAACCCATTACGAGAATAGCAAATCGCGTTTGAGTTTAAAATGATTAAGGTCTGTTATCCGTTTTTTGAACTCCAGAAACTTAAAACCGAATATCATGATCATATTAACATCCATCGCCAGAATTGTCAAATCTAAGTTAGATGGCAAGATAAGTAAATAGGCCAGACAGTTCAATGGAGAACGTGAGAATGTTCATGATGAAGAGTGGATCAGGTGGCCGTTTCTGGTCAGTGATGAACTGATGCGTGCGATCGACTCAAATATTCGTGAGAGCAGACGGTTCACAATGTCTTCGCTTTTTTTTTTACATCTTCCACAAATTTCTAGGACCGTTCTCTATGAAATTGTTTCAGACAGTTTGAGCTGAACGAACTGGAATCGCTTTGACCTTTTCAAAGCGATACAACAGAGAAGACGAGTTCTTAAGCCTGGTTACGAGAGATGGGGGCGACAAAACGCAGTACAATATTGGATGTTATCTTCCTTTCTCTATGGAAAATATAGAAAACTATTTCAAGCTGCAGTTAGTATGATTAAATTAATTTTTAAATAAATAGTATTTTTTTATGTTATCAGTATGTACGAGGGGTGTTCAGATGAAAAGGTACGAAACGTCGTAAAAAACAAACCGGTTGAAATTTGACTATGCCGCTTTGTAATAACGTACTGCGCCATCTAGAGAAGAAAACGTTGTGTCCGGCGTGGTTGTGCGCATGCGCGAGAGACTCTCACATGACACAGGAGATAATCAAGTAGTTGTGATTCCGTCCAATTGAAGCGGCAGTGCATTGAGGAAATCGCGGCGTTCACATTGAAAAATTGGACGAGTGAGGAGCAGAGAGGCGTTATGGGATTTCTGACTGCGGAAGGGGTTAAACCGGCCGATATTCATCGCCGGATGGTGGCCATATACGAAGGAGACTGCGGGTCCGACAAATCAGTGAGAATAGTGGAGTGCCCATTTACGTGAAGGCCGGGAGAGTTTGAGTGATGACTCAAGACCAGGCCAGAAAAACCCGGTAATCACGGCCGAACTCATCGAGAAAGTGAGAAGTGATCGGCGTGTCACAATGCGAAATGTTGGCAGGGACGATAGGGGCAAGCATTGAAACAATGTGGACAATTGTGCACGACAGGTTGGGTTACCAGAATGTTTGCGCGCAGTGGGTTCCGAAGATGCTCAGAATACCGCAAAAGGAACTGCGTATAGGGCTATTACTGCAACACCTATTCCGGTATCATGATTTCCCCACATGCATCGTCACCTCCCCCTAAAAAATTCAAAACTGCGCCAACAGCAGACAAGATGATGCTCACAGTCTTTTTCGAGGTCCGAAATTCATCGAATTCCTCGAACACGGAAAAACCATTAACAGCGACGTGTACTGCGAGAAACTCCGCAGCCTACGCAAGTCCAAGAGCAAACGGCCTGGGCTGCTCAAGGAGGGAGTAATTGTGCTCCACGATAACGTTCGTCCACACGTTTCCAAGGTCAAAAAGTGTACTGGACAAGTTCAAGTGGGAGTAGCTTGAGTATCCGCCTTACAGCCCAGACATGTCGCCCTGTGACTTCCATCTGTTTGGTCCGCTAAAAAAACATCTCAAAGGGAAGCGGTTCAACTCGGACGACGAACTGAAGGACACAGTGGAGGACTGGATGCTGTCACAGTGGAGGACTGGATGCTGTCACGAATTGCTGAATCTGGGAACAGGGAATCCTTCGGCTCGCGAAACAGTGGGATAGTTGTGGTCGGCCTAGGGTGATTAATTTGAATAAAAAATTCGATTAGACCCACACAGTCGTTTCGTACCTTTTCATTTGAACAACCCTCAACTTCTGAATATGCCTCTTAAATAATTGTAAATAGGGCTCGGTTTTATTTGCACTAAAATATGCTAAAATATACCTTAACATTTTACTTTCACACTTGGCTCTCATTGTCATACATATCAAATTGGACGGAAAAATAAAACCAAAGTAAAAATTAAACTTTGACATTAACAATCAACTTTTTCCAAAAAAAATTCTACAGAAAGATTTAGCCATTGATCAGCTAGTACAAAATTTTTAATATGGAAGAAGGTCCCTCTACAGCAACTGAGGTGATTAGTAAATGGTTGAGAACAGCCACAACTTAGGGAGAGAGTGAACCAAAATTAGACGTCTTCCCTTCCAGAACCTATAAAATTTGTTCAAAAGTTGGCCACCTGTTGGGTACGGCAGCCAGTTTTTCCTTCACTACCTCACAGTGCAAGTGTCACCCTACTAAACAAAGTGCACCGTGGCACAATAAGGGAGTCTTTAAGTGTTGAACCGATACTTCTCCGCATTGAGAAATCTTTATTGCGTTGGTGAGGCCAAGTGATATGAATGCCGCAACCTAGTCTAGGCCTTGCTCTTCTATAAGCTAGTGGATAAGAGACCAAGAGGTCAGCTTTGAATCAGGTGACCAGACAACGTGGAGAATTTGGGTTCGATTCGCTTGGGTATTACCATTGGGAACATGCGTTTTATGGCGGAAGATAGCGAATATTGGAGATCCTCCATAGGGCTGCTGCCCCCGCGACTCAAACGGATAAGGTGGTTTGAAAAGTAAGTAAATAGAAAAATATAGCATGCAGTCAGAGTTCTCCTTAAAATTCAGGGCCATCTTCATTCATGTTTAATCTAGCTTCAAGAACGTCAACGCAATAAAAGTATTACTTATCCTCAACATTCTTTTTATTTAATTTTGGTTTTGTTCGAAGGATTCCTCTAATCTAAGCGGATGAGTTTTACCAGTTAATATTGGCGAATGCAATAAATTATACACCACGCTTTTTATTTCAAGTATAATTTTCTGAATTTTTGGATGGACAAACAAAGTAAAACATGCAAACGTATTCCGCGAAAGGACAGTCTCTGAATTATATATGGTGCACAGTATCATAGAAAGATGAAAGTGACCAAAAAAGAAGTTAAGAAATACGAAACAAAAATTTAATATCAAAAGTTTCTATTTTCTGAAATAATCTTATACAGAGACGCTTTAAGCATGTTTAACGGTAGAACAAATGCATAAAACATAATTAGACATGAAACTTTTAGGATTAAAGCGAATAGCAAAGAAAGGTAGCCTTAAACCTTCTCAGCATTTCAACTTAAGACTGAGCATTCCATTAGAAGAGAAGTAAAAACAGAAGAGGAAGCGTTAGAAGTGGCAATTTCTTTTTCGAGTCGAATCGGAATTTTGCCAAACCATAAGAACAAAAATGACTCCTCCTCTCTTTACTCGAGGCCGGACAAATTAAAAGACCGATGGCAGCAATTGACTCCGGTTACAAAACTAACATTTACTTTCTCCTTAGCGGAGTTTTAGTTTTGTCTGCCACTGACAAAGAGAAAGTAAAAGGAGGCACTCGGAGTGGTTTCCACTTTCATACCATCTAATTAGGAATCCAATTGGGAATGAGACTGTGGTTCGGGGAGAGACAGCGAGGGAGAATTGCATCCCAAACACGCGCACGAACCTCTTCAAGAAATCGAAAGGGGGAAAAAACGCGCCGAAAGGCTAAGGTAAATTATCTTTCTCTTAGCGAAGAAACAGACCAATTTAAATAATAGATGAGGGCATCTGTCTTAGCTTTCAACCATTAAATTCAATCGCAAATAAAGTAGAACAAGATCAGACGACATCACCTAGTACTTTTCATAACATACCTCTCATTTTATATTTAAAAATATAAGATTAATTGTTGAGTCACCTCCTTGAGTGCCGCTTGTGCAATCGATCGAAATTTGCCTAATGAGATCGCCGCTCCGGAAAAAAAATGCAAACTTTTAAAAGGGATTACTTTATTAATGCCGAGTGCTATTCTAACTTTTTAAAGGAATCAATAACAGAATTTTCAATAAGGCTTTGGGTATCATGAAAGAGGAGTCGGTTATAGGAGCATGATATCGTGTTCTGATAGTCCATTAAATATTTTTATTTTTTAAAGAAACAAAACAGAAAACATTTTTTAATAAAACTACACAGATTACATGTGGAGAAAGGTAAACAGAATATTAAAGTCTTAAACAATAAAATCTACAGAAACAAAGTGAAAGAGGGTGAAATTCTAAACATTAGGAGGAAAAGAATGGAAAAGCAGCTTACGAACGCCCGAGACTTAGCAATGAAGTTTAATGTCGATTCTATTTGACATTCGAGTTCTAATTAGGAAAAAAAAAATTTTCTCTTCTTCATAACAAATAATTTCCTATATAGATGAGGGCAAAATTTTAAAGAAACTTCAGAAAGAGAAAAAGAATCATTTCACAATTGGAACGAGAATGTCTAGAAATGCTGCCATTGCTTCACTTCTTCCAGTCCCCGTAGAATTCTTCTCTGTTTACCTAATGGCCATTTCTATTCGTAATAGGCAAACTTCTCAAGTATCATCAGGAATAATTAGACATCTGATTATTCTAAATTTAACACATTCAATAAGCTTCTCAAATTATTCAACCAATCAAATTTGTAAACCTTAATCGGCAAAGCGAACCGTTTCTTAAATTAGGTTGTTCTACAAAGGACAATTTTATTCAAAATTGAGGTATAAACTTTGTTCATACCAACAGTCGATCGCTCGGGAGCTGTTAAAATTAGGAACTTGAAATTTTGAGGATTAGGGGCTATAATGGTGTCGAATTCGGCCGAGCAGTTTTCGAGATATGTGCTGAATGATGTCACAACTTAGTGATTTGAACCTTTCAAATAAAATTTTTTCCATTAAAATATTCTTAAAATGTCTTTAATGTGTGATCCGCTTTATCTTTGCCTGTTCTTTTACACTGAAGTGGGGAAAAGAGCCTATTTAGGACTTCTTTCCTATCTCCATAGTGGTCAAGAACGATAAATTAGCAATAGAACACGCAAGGACGATAAATAATTGTACAGATATTTCAGTTACACCATTGGAAGATGAAAGCCCACTAATTCTAGGTTTTCATTGACCTTTCTGATGTTTTCGAACTACACCTGCGTGATCTTCCCAAGAAATGCAGAGCGGCACTAAAAGAGTTGCCAGATGGCGGAGTTGCGCTCGGCAACCTCAAAGATGTACGTTTTAAATGTCTGAGGACGAGATAATTTCACGTAAAATTATACCTTTCAATTTTCATTGTCCGTTCTTTCTATTCAGAAAGACCAAAGCTCAGAAAGTAAAAATTAATGAATTCAACTCCATAATCCAACATTCCTCTTAGCTAATTCCCATTATCCGAGTTAGCATATTACAGAAAAGTCAATAATCCTGGCAGACCACAAAATCTCATACATGGAATCCAGCAACATCAGTTTAAAACAAAAATGTGTTTTAATTAACTGAACATAAATTTCTGCTTTTGCACTTAGTTTTAATTTAATGAGTTTTGATTAGATAAAAGTAAAAAGCTTTTGGTTAAATACAGTTGTTAAACTATAATGTCTCCTTAAGCTTTATAAAATTGTTTCAATTATTAAATAGGGTGGTTCAGAAATTAGTGTCACATCATTTCTCCCCTCAGTCGATAATAAAGATAAATTAAAATTTTGCAAATGTTAAGTCCCCTGTCTTTGCTATAGAATTGCAAGCTTTTCTGACAGCACATCTTTTAACAGAACACCTGCGAACGAACCGTATTACAAACCAAATCAGATGTGCGTAGAATCAAACTGTGATTATCATTCACAAACGTATGGAAGGTCTGTAATCAATATGAAAACTTCCTAGGTTCAGAATTTAAGATTGAGGAAATGGAGACAGAAACATATGATTCTGCCATAGCCATCAACCTATATGTGATTCTGAAACGCCCTGTATCAACATCACGCACAGACCCACTGACCCTACAGAGCCCTCACAAAAATTTGATCACCTATGAACCAATCACCAAATTGGGGTAGACTGAGCTCCCACGACTGGCTCCCTCTGATTTTTTAATATTTTTTCGGGTTACTTAAATTTGCACTGTCATTTATGCAGTCAGGACATGGCTGGCTTAAGGCAATTGCGGTGGTAATAGCAACACATTTATGCTAATGTTCTACGCTGGCTTAAGGCAGTACAATCTGATAGATTATACGGGAAACAATAGTTGTGTTTAAAAGGAAAACTGATTTCTGAGCAACCTCCGTAATAGAAAAACATATTACTGAATAATAGTAGCCTCTTGCTTTATGCAAGTTAAATTTAAGCGCAAGAGATTAATCTAACCTACATACTCGTTTTTAATTGTGCTGTGGGAGCGCAAATCAGTCGATGCTTCTGGGATAATACCCCACAGATGCGTGGACGAGAAAAAAAAGGCTGCATGCAAGATCTTTTAAAACACAAAAATTATACCTTTGGATAATAACATTTTAAGCGTATGTAAGGTTCCCATTCGTCCCGATTTTGCCGGGAAGTTCCGCCTAAATTTTGAGTGATCCGCTTGTTTCTTCGCAATAAACAAACACCCCAAGACTTAAAAAAGTACGGTCCAAATCTGCATTAATGATTTTCGATTTTTATACATATACAACAAACAAAGAATACTTCAAATTACGAAGCCTGCTTAAGTTCATTTACAGTTGTCTGAAGATAAACACAGTAGCGTTGGTAAAGCTATGCCTAAAGAACTTTTATTTTATTTTTCAAGTTTAGTTTTATGTTCATATGAGAAAGGGAAAATTGAAGTTGACTTATGCAAACTTCAACCTATAATTAAGGCTTTTAGTTTTCCATCACAGAAGGAAAAATTAATAAACGGGGGACTACTCTATTTTTAGAAATTAAACATTTTACGAATCAACAGCATATGAGCTTTCCACCCTAACTGAATCAAAAATGCAGAAGATAAGGACGAATGCTGATCAAAATTATATAGCTCTCATTAATTATATGCACCATATGCGAAGATAAGCAAGAAGATTACACGAAAGAAGAAACAAACAAACAAGAGGATTTCTACAACCGCCTCTTCTAATATGTAAATCAGACCTTCCGGAGCTAGCTGTGATGAATAATAATTAAATGTGAAGTTGAAGCTGAAATTTATTCTAATAAAGTTATTATGAAACTGGAAAAATATTTTTCATTGTTACAATTCTTAAAACTTCATGCATTCGATCAATGAGATTTCAAGTAAGCATCGTGCATTAGCACTCGAGAAATATACATGACTTAATTTCAGCTTCAAAATTTAAACACATTAAAAAGTGAAGAGCCCTTACTGCTGTCCTTCTTCATAATGTACAAGATTGTTATAATTAAGCTTTCCCTACTTAACCGTTTCTCTGTGGAAAACCAGCGGTCACACGAACAGGAACTGTAATGTGAACCTCGCCAAGGACATCAGAAAGAGAAATAATGAACAAAATCTTATAAACATTCCAAGGAGGAGCTTTAGCAGTGAAGCAGAAATACATTTATATATTTATTAACAAGAAATTAATCCCACCCGAGTAGGGTAAGACAAGTAGCAGATCCTGCGATCATCTATTTTTACCCCTTTATCTGCATTTTTTTACCTCCTCCAGGTATTTTATCAAAAAATTGTTCTTCTCGAACGTAGTATGTAGAAAGAGCTCGTATCTTCTTTCCTTTCTCGTCATTTCCGATAGAATGATATATCACATGCCATATATTGCCACAGTTCTAAAGACTAAGTGACTGCCACTCCCGCAACTCCGACCCCGCTGGAACAATTGGGCCTAAACTTCATAGTAATGTAGATCTTGTCTAGAGGAATCTAGATACTGAATTTCACTCCTTTACATACCTAAATAACACATAGATCTTTTGTCCTCTGTAAATCCCACCCCCGTAATTCCGACTCCAGTGCACCATTCAGAGCCAAACTAAACCTACATTCCGAATTTCAACCTTCTATCTCAAAAATGTAGAAATTATGAAGGGGACGGGCGGACATTATAAAACCAATAAGTAGCTCCAATCTTCTGCTACTTAAGAATACAGATTATGAGCATTTGAGCAATCGTGCGTCGACAAAGCGACTTCACGTGCGCTTGCCGATGTCAATAATGCCTAAAAGATGAACAGAAAGTTACAGTGTATTCATTCTTGACAAGGGGAAGGCCGTGACCTGGTGGGCTTTCACTGAACACAACTTCTGTGAAGTTAAGCTACATCAGGCACGGCTAAGCACTGGATGGGCGACCATCAGTGATAGACCATCATCACTCCCCCCCCCCCCACGGCTGCTGCGACCATCATACAGCAGTCGTGAATCCAGGTCCATCCAGGGACCCAATTCATCGGCCTCTGATCATACAGGCCCTGGATGGACATATTGGATACAGGTTCATAAATAAATAAATAAGTAAAAAATATGACATGCCATCTTGGTATTCTTTACAGTCACTGTTTTAGCATGTGAATTCGGCTTGAAGGGGTCCACGAAAAATTCTGAAAAGTTGATATGGCCGAGCTAAGACCTTAGTAGTCATATTTCTTTAAACAGAATTTGAAAAAGTTAATTCGTTTTCAAGTTATCATGCAAACGGCGGACGGCCGGACGGATAAACGTACAGACCAAGCGTGCATTCTTATAAGTAGCTTTTTGCTAAAGCTCCTAATATGGAATGCGTTGCGTTATTCTAAAATATGCCTGGTTTTTGTGGATATAGCATCCGTCAGATTACAAAGTGTGCTCGAAATAGTTCCCATCAGTGTCTAGGACAGTCTTAAAAGCGTAGGATAGCATGCTGCCCAGTTGAACGAAGCATCTCGTATGCCTGATACCTCCCCTGTTGAGGCTAAGATCTTGAGGCTTGTAACACCTATAAATGATAATAGTAATCGATTATCTAGTATGGTATTAATGGAAGCGGCGAACCAAGCCAAACTTGTGGCCCATAATCTGGACATTACTTCTACAAAGTTTGTTATCCGTACTATAAATACGGAGTTCCGTATGTTCCTGTCTAGGGTGAGTTAAGTGGAGAAAGTCTAATTATAATCATCCTATACATTTGCGAATTTTTTAATTTTAAAATTGACCATCGCCGAATTTAAATTTGCATTGAAAAACTTTCTTAATCAGTAAAAAACATTTTCATGTTCTATCTTCAAACGCTTTTTCTTCTGATACACAAAAGCATCTCTTATGAGAATTGGACAGTTTGTTGTTTACATAAGCCCCAAATATAGTGCAGTAAACAATCGAACATTTGTAAATTCTACGAAAACATAGGAAGAAACCAGCGCGCTTCATTAAGTGCGTACTCCATTTGTTACCAACAATGTAAGACGAAAGAAATAACTGAATCGTTAAGGTCATTCTATGTGTTTGTCTTTTGAGAAGGTAGACTCAAGAGTGATTGCATCATTCACTAAATGTCCTAGTGTCATTGTTTACACTATTTAAACGTAAACATTAAAATTTTAAACATTTCCAAGTGCATTAATCCAAAGTTTACCATTTACGGCTAAATGGTTGAATTTTTCTATAAGAGATAGTGCTTAAGTTAGCGTCAAATTCAGGATATTCTCAAAACGAATGTCTCTGAAAATTTTATCGCAAACAACATGAGTATTACTCGCTGACGTTTTCAAGAATAACATCCAAACTGTATTCTAAATTATACATTAAACAATAATTGCTACCGCATTTTCGAATTATCGATCCATACTACTTAAAATTTAATAAAGCGAGATAGATGTTTAAAATCAAAAAAACATCTAAATTCATGGAAACAAAATTCACGATATTGTGAAATGTCAGAAATGATGGCAATTTTGGCGAAGAAAAATAAAAACGAAAATATTCGTACAATATAAACATTTTATCTTCCTCCTATTGGTGACAGTAAGTTATTAGTTATTAATATTTTCATCTCATCTAATAATGAAAACCACAATAATTAAAGACAAAGTGCAATATCAATGAAATTAGACAACACCAATATGCTTGTAAATATTCATTTGATCTTTTATCTACGCTGATCATCAATTTAATGGAAACACCTCAGATCGAAACAGTGGTTTCATGTAAATGGAAGTGGATCTAGAGGAGAGCAAATTAACTACACATGTAATATAAATGATTTCATAAGCTTCAGGTTGGCAACGATAATATTTACATGGTCAAGTGAGGTAATTACGAGTAAGTTCAAACGAGAAATCGTTGTGGTTGCTCGATTAAACATCTAGCAAATCCCCCACGAGATTCAAGTACAATAAGCGTCTAAACTGTACAATGAACAAGATCACAGAAGCATCAACGTCGTAACAGCCAATCTAAAGGGCCAAGTGAAGCAAATAACTGCAGCTTTGAATGATGATGCAAGAGGAAGATATCAAAACAGAACGCATTTAGCTATGGTGGCAGACGGCCATCTCCCAGTCAAAAAACAAGAAAACTCATCTTCTGTAGCTCATAGAGCAACATCATTGGATCCTGGATGACTTGAAACGTATTGCTTGCTTAGAGGAATCAATAAATGTAGCAGTCGGGAGGCTAAGAGCCTAATTGCACTGCTGGGGAAAAAACAATGCGCTGGGCAGAAACAGTGCGCGGTCTGGATAACGTGCTCTTGCTGGACAAGGTTGCGATCGGCTCCGTCTTGCTTCACGGAATGCCAGCCTGGGCTGCTATGTGCAAGTCAAGATGGATGTAACACGCAGGACCATTGTTCAACTCCACAAAAGAATTGCAAACAACTACTCCATATACGATGATTTCTGTATGGCCCATATTAGTAGCTACGTTCAGATACTCCTCAAGAAGTTACTTCTAAAAATCGAGAGACATGATAATTCCTTGATAGCCGGTATTTTGGATCACTCTCTAGCCTTTAGGGGTCACTTAAAGTTTCATAGATCCCGACATGTCCTGGAAATCAACTTTGACGATATCAACAAGGGCGTCTTCCCCGACTTCTGGATCTCCTAATTCGCGGATGTCCTGGGTTATAACTACGTCAATCCACAATCCTATCCCTTCGTCCTACTAGGTAAGGACCTTATCCTCAGGATAACTCAAGAGGACCATCAGGTCCATCTCTTCTAACTCAGTGTAATTCCCCTGGTTACTCCTTGGGCGAGTATGATATGGAAGTCCGGCTCCCGGACCGCTCGTAACCTTTTTTCACTTCACTGCTCGATTGTCGATAAGAACTTGACGATAGCAGGGTAAGGCTATGGACCAGTTGTTATATCTATGTTATATGTCTTATGATGTATGGAACAACTTAATGTAAAGAGTTACGTCCATTTATATCAGTAGAGCATCCTTCCCTGCTCAAAAGTACAGCGTATCTCAACACTGTTTCCGATTACGATCCCTTATTCACGAATATCCCTCTGGAGATGGCAGTTCTCAACGGAACATTAGAAGGCTCGCAAAATCATAAAATAGCCAATATGACAGTGGCCTAAACTATCACTAGCGAACATTAATGGCAAAACCTGGAGAGAGCTACTCGAATTCTTTTACAAATTAAGAGGAATTCGATGATATACTTGGCTCTGCGTGGGAGTTTAACTTTAACCAAAATATTTCCAATGTTTTATGAAGTCAATGTTCGACGTATTTAAGCTGAATTGGATATACAAAGAGAATCTACACTTTATAAATTAAGAATTCCGTGTATTTCCATCAAGATCGTTGACTCAAATCTTTAAACTCGACGAGTTTTACTGTACGAAATTCAGCGTTCTAGATAACACTTTAGTAAAGTCGGAACTTATCAAAAGATGGAATTCAAAGAATGACAAAATGTTTCATGGAAAATAGTGACTTCACCTTACTCTCAGGACTGCATCCATGTCTAGTTTCCAATCCTATATGACAACACAGCAACTTAACTTCACCAGGATTTACGTTATACAATATTCTTGGCGTGGAGCCACTTTCACCAAAAGACTTTCAACACTTTGTGAGGTCATTGCCACGGCATATTCAAGCTACATCATATGAACATAACGATCTGTCATTAATAGCAGGGTGTTCCTATTAAATTCTAAGACATTGGCTAATCAATCAATGTGCATCTGCAAATGTCAGAAGTTTGAACTAATTACGAGGGAAAGCTTATCGAAAAAGAACTTCATAGAAAAGTATAGTTACTCGATCAAAATTTCATGGTCCAAATTCATTAAGACGTACTTGCTCCAATATCTAATTTTTATAAAGGGAAATCATTTCTGAGGTTAAAGTAAGGTATTCCCTGGGTTTAAAAAAGCAGCACAATAACTTTATTATTCAAAACTGTTCTCGTGCCAAATACCCCAACTTATCTTCCAAAGCACGGAAAGAAATTGCTTCTCCGAAGAATCTCCCTCATTCAAGCTGAACTCCGCCCAAAAAAAAATTTTTTTTTCAAAAGTACTTTCTACTTCGAAGAAACTAAAAGTGTAGTTCAATTAGTTTCTCTCTTTCAGACTTGTACAGCGATTCGTCCAGTTACAAGCTTTTTCAGGCGTATATTACAGCCATGTGGGGATTTTCTGCACAAATTTACTGTTCCGAGATTCCATTAAAAGCTAAAAGGAAGGAAAGAAGCCCGTTTCTCTCTCTCTCATCATTTCATTTTTTCAGCTTTAAGTAAGAAGCCAAGTAGTAAAATAAGGAGGAAGCACACTATCTTAAGAATCGATATTTCCTCCTACACTCGTTGCCTTCCTACAGCGACTTATTCAGAGAAGTACATGAAATTTTTTCCCCATGACTTTTAAGCATTCATATCACCGAAGGAAACTTAAAAAAAAATTTCCTCGCTCCACATTATACAATATTAAACAACCTAAACAGATGTTCGCATTAGATACGTGATGATAATGGGACTACGTTATTACCCCGTATGTCCGCCCGATATTTTCGCTTAACGTGATTAACATATTCATTATTAATATCCCCATCTCCTAAACATGGAATCAAATAAAAAAAAACCTTTTTACACGTCTGTGATTATCAAAATCAGTCGACGTCTGTTCCACGCGGCAAATACGTTCTCCGATTCGAAAGCACGAGAGACACAGATGACGACACAGGAGGATTCGACTGAAATTTATGGCATCGGATTTCTTAACCCCTTCCTCTCAAATCCCTTTTCCCTTTCTCTCTGCCATGGGAAGATTAATGGCGACATTTGGTTACCAATTCCAAGTGGAAGTCGGCCAGACGCGCTATATGTTTGAATCCGATAGAAAGGGTCGGGTGTTCGATCGAGGAAAAACAGCTGAGCAACCAAATTAGCGTCGGCTTTTCGTGTCGAATCAAAAAACTTTCAAAGCTCATCGTTATTTCTCAAACCCAAAATGCCTTCTGAATTATATATAGAAAATTTTAGTCTACGTCTGGCGCTATCTATTAAAAGAAGCACTAAAGTTGCCTCGCTTTTATGTTAAGGAGACGGTTCAGATAAGCCAATTTGTTCAAAAACTAATCTTAAAAATGTCAGTCGTGAATTTTGGACCAACCCTTATTGCATTTTAATATTTTTTACAATTGGATTAAGTAGTGAAGGTTTATTTCCTGAATCGAACAAAGTAGATCTACTATTTGCATATTATTCATGTGGATTTACTGAGCCAGAGTTACTATTCACCCCTTTTCACTTGAGCCCTATTTTGGATTCACTTCCATGATTTAGCTTCCGAACTTGATCCTAGTGTAATCTTTCTAAAATAATATTAAGTAAATGATTATAATTTTGCCTCCAGTGTGTCGCCTATTGGAAATTGCTTTGCATCAGTCTCATTTCGTTTTGTTATTGGAGTTTCAATAATTTTAATCTTCTTCTATCTATATATATAAAGAAGGATTGTTTGTTTGTGGGTTTGTGGGTTTGTTTGCGGGTTTGTTTGGTTGTTTTTTATACAAATCTACTGTTTTATTCCGATCTTGATAAAATTTCGCATACATGACCTTCAAAGCATTCGAAAAAATAATAATTATTGATACTTACTTACTTACTTTTCAAACCCGCTTATCCGTTAGGGTCGCGGGGGCAGCAGCCCTATGGAGGATCCCCAGCGATCGCGATCTCCGCCATCAGGCGTATGTCTTCCCTGGTAATATCCAAACGACTCGAACCCAGATTCTCCATGTAGTCTAGCCACCTGGTTCTAGGCCGACCCCTTGGTCTCTTACCCACCAGCTTGGAAAATAACAACTGCCTAGGAAGACTAGTTTGCGGCATCCGTATCACGTGGCCATACCAGCGCAACTGAGATCTCTCAATGCGGAGAAGTAGCGGCTCAACACCTAAAGATTCTCTTATTGTGCTGCTGTACACTATCTAGTAGGGTAACACCTGCCACACCTGTCAGAAATCTCATTTCGGCCGCTTGTACCCGCGATCGCACTCTTTCGGTCATTACCCAAGCCTCATGGTTATGGCAGGGCATATTAATGAGAAATATCTCATGACCAACAATGCAAGACAAAGTATTTGCAACAATAAGTATCAACACGCAATTCACAAACACACTGCACGGACCAACAATATATATCTCATGACCAACAATGCAAATAAAACTTTGTGCAACAATAGGTATCAACAATGGTGTTAACACGCAATGCATCAACTATGCAAGGATCAACAATATGTCTCATGACCAACAATGCAAGGCAAAGTTTGTGCAATATAGAATTCAATGCATAGAATTCCTTTTATTCAGGCTTTTCTTAGAAAAGAGAATTCTTAGTACTTAACAATTTCTTGAAAATCTTTAAAAATGATCAGTAACTGGGCATAATGAAGAGCTAGCAGACTATTGAGAAAGAGTGAAAAGACGACAGAGGAAGCACTCCTTTAGCTCCGTGCTGTATTGAGCAAATGGTAAGCAAGTCAATAGAAGAATCGGCGACCGCTAGACTACAGAAAGTGATGAATGACCAATTTTTGCTTCAAGACATCGAAAGAAGAAAGGAAATTGCAACAACATCAAATGTAAATCTAAGTAAGATTACGTGAGTAAAAAATTATTTAGACTAGAAGGCATCCTTGGAGAGGTCCATCCATTGTGAGCCTTTAAAATTTTTTTTTCGGTAAATCAAGTCCCGGTATATCACCTAGAATGGATTTTTTCAGTGAAGAAGTAAATTCCTATCTTTCGGATTTTTCTTAGAATGGATAGTCCCTTCGCTCAATATTGTAGTGATTGAGTTATTATTTAACCAATTTGGAGGTTTAATTTAGCTTTTGAGGTTGTACTGTTTACCTACAAGCGTAATTATCCCGGGCAACGCCGGGTCCTCTGCTAGTTTAAAATAAAATTAGTATACAAATGCAATGCCACCTTAATTGGTTTCACGTTCGCTAAGAGTTATTACGTAACAAATAATTACTATCTCTGCATACAAAAAAATAAATCTTATTTTCTGAACATATAATCGTATTGACAAAGAAGTCCAATGAACTTTACGGAGGTCTCCGTAATAAACTTTCTGTCTTAATGCATTTGATTATCAGATAGAAATTTAACAAAAATAATGGATTTTTGCTAGTCCATAGGATTTAATAAAAAGCTTCTTTTCAAGTATCTTACTGTTCGTCTTACCTTGGGAGGCTCGTACTTCAGTGAATAAGAGGATGAAGCTTTCCTGGAGAATTTGAACGAAGGCGACTGGATCGTTAAAGGTAAAGGGAAAAGAAAAAAAAGGGGAAAACATATAGAAAATATTGAAACTACGATTAAGCGATAAGTTATTCTCTTAAAAAAATAATAACTAAAAATTTATGCTATCTAAATCTATTTCATTACCCCCCTTTTTTCTTTTTCTTTCTTTTTCTTTTAATATTCTATCGACGGTTTTCTCTAATAAATTCACTTCCCGCCAGTCCCTTATTGTAAATTTTAATAGATTTTAATTTCTTTAAAATTGACAATTTGGCATTTATAATGGCAAACGAAACTTAAGAATTTATTGCATTTCATTCCAAGAATACACTATTTAAAATCTTTCGAATTTCCATCGTGTGCTATTCAGCAAGATTTTATTTCGATTATTTGAAAAAAAAAAAAAATTCAAAAATTCAAGGCCCACAAGCGAGACGAAGACTCCCACCCTTCCACCCGCCTTCCTTAATGCATTCGTTTAGGAATTCAAAATCCCCATTTATGTTTCGAATGTTTAAACATTCATATGTCAAAGACATTTCTTTTCTGAAATGAACTAAGAAAATGGAAAAAAAACACCGAAAAGAAAAGTTTCGCCAATTAATTTTTGAAATGTGCATTTACGAAGTGACATTCTGCGTGACTCCGTTTCAAAACGAACTCTCGACAACCTGCGAATTTTTTCCATAACAGTTTTAAGAAGAAAATTTTTAAAAAATCAACCTTATTATATAAAGAGCTAATTAAGCTTTAATTCGTTAGCTTCGGATTTCCGTCTGTTAAAGAGAATCTACCATCCTAACCAACAATGAAGCTTCCAAAATCAAAGCAAGCAACTGAACCGCAGAGTACAAATACATCGAATGATCATTTAAAACCGGACACATATGGTGGCGGTAAACACGTTCTTTCTAGCATATCTAATGGCGTTAATGATCATTTGAAACATTAATTATTAAAAGAATTTATTTATGTAAAGAAAACTAAAATAGGAGTTTATTTACAAATTTTGCCCTATGATAACAAATGTTAGTGCAATAGTGACAAAGTAATGGGAGCACCTGTACAGTATTTCTATATTCTTTATAAATTTAACATTTATAATCTAGCGTTTTAAAAGTACTTTTTTATTAAATGTTTTTATTTTCATTAATGTATAGATAAACTTCTCGCCACTTATATCAATTATAATTCTGATCGAATACTAAATAAAATGCTTCAGTAGAGCGCAGCTTCAAACAACCATACTCTATTAAATAGAATAAATAGTCTGATAAAAACCCCCTTTCTGAATATGCTGATAAGTAGGATGGAAAACAGCCTTCATACATTAACAAGTCCTCAAATCATTGTTACGCACATAAATTTGCCGCTTTCCAACAAATGGTAAGAAAAGCTCATTCCCTGCCTATGACCCAACAACAAAATGTGGATGAGGATTAAGAAGATACGCCAGTTTGCTGAAGAAAATGAGTTCACAGCCTTCAGCCTCATTGACTCCTCATATCATTGACTTCTTGATCAAGAAAAAGAAAAGACGAGAAAAGATACAAGATGTCACGATCTTGGTTACGAAAAAGAACAATTTAGGTATTTTGTTCTACATACAATAGACCCTTAGTCAGAGGCCTGGACAAGATCACCAGAGGATTCGGTGTCAAAATCTACAGAAGTACCCATACACTTAGAAGATACTCGGCTCTTGCAAAGAAAAAATTCCGCATGATTGGCCAATGGCGTCGCAAAGTCTCTACGCGGATAAAAGAGCACTTTCAATGCGTCAAAAACTACAAACCGGTATGTTCAGGATTTGCACAGAACATAATCAAGACTGGCCATGCTGCAATTCTCAACAATTACAAGATTTTACACCAGATCAGTGATCATAGGTATTTAAATTTCCTAGAATAATTAGAAATTGCCAGAAGACCTACCGATGAACTCCTCAACGCGGATCGAGACCCCATGGGTCTTCTAATTGGACGAGCTTCAGTGTTATCAAATAGTGCTATTAATTTTGTATTGTTCCCATTGGTTGTTCCTTATGTATTTTAAGTTATTATTAATTCCTATTGGTTGTATTTCTTTGTAAACAGTTGTTTTGCTTGTATTATCATTTAGTCATGCTGAAAGATGGTCCCGTAGCGGTCGAAATGTACATTCATGTATATTAAATCCTTTATGAAAAAGCGTTTTTTTTTTTGTCTCCTATTGATAAACCATATTCTAATTTTCTTTCACAGAGCTTGAGCTAATCGAGTGAAAATTTTCATTAAAAAAAAAAAAGTGGAAGTTGTATCAACGCATTTTCGTTTCACTATTATTCTCAAATATACCTACACGATTATCTTTCTCCAAAATCTCAAGAGTTGGAAATTGAATGATTCGTGCATTTCTGTCCTGAAAACATATACACTCATATTTGATTCATTATTTCCACAGTTGGAACAAACTGCTTACAGAGAACATTCTATAGGAGGATTAAATTTACATTAAATGGAAAATATATTAGCGACGGAGGAAATACTAATACCAACGCCATGCTCTCATAGGATCGATAACCGAAAATGCTCGGTAAAGATGATGAATGATCTCCTAAAATTAAGACTCTTCGTTAATGAAAATCGCCCCTTTCTCTGCGGAATTAACTATATCAATCAACCAATTTATCTCCTTAATAATAGGCTGAAGTAATTTTTCTCTGTGGCACCATCTGCTTCTACCACGATCTCCGATGTGGTTGGGATGACGATACTCGCTCTATTCCTTTCTCTCTATCCAAAATAAACCGAAAAATCCAGCATACAACTAATTTTTACTTTAAGGAATTATTAATGAAAGAAATTAAATGAAACCAAAGGAAATCACATCGAAAATTTAAGATCTACCGCCACATTTGACACATTCAGACTTCCTGCAAGTTTTCGTGGTTTCTGTGGTTTCTGAATTTTCTAATTTAATGAAGAATAAGTTGGAGGTATTATATATCATTATGCTCCCCAGGAAATAGCATTTCTTATTTTAATGTCAAAAAGCCAGTTTTTCATACCCCACACTAAATGACCATTTAATGAGATGCTCTTCTCGATAAGAGTGAACTGTG
This sequence comes from Rhysida immarginata, assembly GCA_023313115.1. NCBI lineage: Eukaryota > Metazoa > Arthropoda > Chilopoda > Scolopendromorpha > Scolopendridae > Rhysida > Rhysida immarginata. The sequence goes on along the minus strand of JAHWFO010045454.1, from coordinate 1,360,004 downwards.
TCCATTAGAAGGCACAGCGCCAATCATGCTACCCTGCGGTATGTAATCGAGAAATTCAATCATCTGGCATGTGCTATTTGAGCAAAGTAAGCAAATCAAGTCTGACTTATGATATTGCGTTCAAACTGCTCAGTGCTAGATGAGCTGGATCGAGCATACCTCAATCGCCAGTATAACTTTTCCTCGTGTATATAAGAATGGTACAACGTCAAAACAAAATAGAGCCAACGACGGGTCAACGACTTAAGCCCATGTTGGCTTCAATAAAAGCCGACGGATCAATACGAAACCACGCCTTCAGCGTAAAACCGAAGTTGCGACTGTAATGGTCCGGTAATCAACTGCATTGGACTTTCGTCCAGTGGAAACATGGAATAAGGCGATGAATCTGCTTCTTTCTTCACTTGTATAGTTGATGGCAAATACGGTAAAAAAAAATCACGAGGAGATGGAATTGTCCTATGTTGTACTGTATTCATTGCGGTTCAGTCATGAATATTTTCATGAAGGGCATTGGATCTCCTGAACGATGTAGATAATGCCGTGAATGCTAAATCGTATGGTTCTGATCTTCACCCTGTATGCCGCCTCTATTAGCATACAGAGTTCATTTGCTTCCAGGAATATTTCCGTACTTCTTAATCCCATCTAGAACGGACTGATGCAAATTGATCATTTACGAATTTGCATCAACTATAGGACCTAGGCATAAGAAAATACACTGGTGAACAAAAAATCATTCTCAAATTTATATACCTGTACGATTGTTCCCAACAGCGATAGAGCCATATAAGCTGCTATACAAATCCTAGAAAGATGTACTTAAAGTGACCAGCCAACGCATCTTCTTGCTCATATTGCATAATTTCTTTAATAGCGTGATGCTTGATCTAAATGCTTGGTCTTTTTGATATAGCCATTGTTCCATTATAAAAGTCAATTTTTTTTTTTTTTGCTGAACAAATTTTTGAATAAGAACTTTAGCCCTTAGAGTGTTGAAAATAACGGCTATCCTCCCAAGGGTATGACTTTTCAAAGTCGAGATACTTAAATACTGTAAATAATCGCTAACCCTCCCCCTCCAAAAAAAAAAAACAAAAAAAACGCTGAGGCACGGCGTTTTATCTTTAAACCTAAGGCGATAAAAATAAAATATTGCTACTTTTCACAAAGCAAGTCAAAGTCAAATGGATGATCGTCCTGAACAAATCTTTTTAACAATAACCGAGCAACCCAAACTTTTTTTCTTTAGATAATTTCACCCATCGGCTAACAAGACTTTCATAACATCTATCTGATAAATAACAGGGTGAGTTTTAAAGTGGCGCACATCAAAATTTAGCTGCCCGTAAAAGTCCAAGTTTGAGAATTTAAATGAAAGTAAAGTATCGCAAAGATTAGTTGAAATGTTGACTTTTATTTTTAGCAGACAAACTTTAGGTGTTACAATAAATGTTCCAAATGACGTCTTCTTTCAAATTAGGGATTTTGGTCCCCTCGGTCGCCAGATTTATCAGCCCCTGATTTCTTTCTATGAGGTTATCTAAAAAAATGTTGTTTATGCGAACAGTCCACCCACGATTGCTGAGCTGAAAACGAACATCACAGCAGCCATTTCTAACATCAACACTGCCATGCTTCGCAGAGTCTCACGAAATCTGGTAAAACGAACACGCTTTTGTATTCGCGAAAGAGGACGTCATTTCGAACATTTATTGTAACACTAAAGTTTGTCTGCTAAAAATAAAAGCCAACATTTCAACTAATCTCTGTGATACTTTACTTTCATTTAAATTCTCAAACTGGGACTTTTACGGGCAGCTAAATTTTGATGTGCGCGACTTTAAACTCACCCTGTAGTTTTTTGAATGTGACATTCACAATTATACTAATAACAAAGGAGATGTTTATTTTTTCATAATATTTACTTTGGTAATTGAGATCTTTTTTCTTCAGTTGAGACGCTTTCGTTTAATTTACGCCAACGGCAAAACTGAGTCTATTTGTCTCTCCGCTTCTTGTTTTTTCAGTTATCTGACACATTATTTTTAGCTTTGTTGACCTTATATGTCTCATTTCTTAATATAATCTCAGTTAAAATATAATTACTCAGAGATAGGTGAAGTACGTTAATGTAATAAATTGCTTAGGTTCTTTTTATCTCTTCAACTAACAAAATAAAGAAGAAAATATACAGGCGATTCCCACGAAGTCGCGGTTCAGAGTTCGCGGCCTCATTCGTTCGCGGATTATTCTTTAGAACATAATTATCAAATTGTTCGCGGAAACCGCAAATATACTCCACAATTTATGGCTTTTTTCGTAGCAATATATAATTTTTCATGAGTTTTAACACTAAATTATTAATACCAAAGAAGAATAAACAACCTCTTGTCCATAACAATTTCATAACTTCGTATGCGCATTTCAGCGGAATACAGAGTACAGGATAATCGACAATCGCACAGTGAAGTGCACATTTCTTCAGATGGGACGAAAGAAGCGCTTTCACAAGGTCATCGTACCAGAATAAATTCCAAATGAAATACACTGAGGTAGTCAAGAAGCCTAACCAACCCAAGCGGTCTTCCATATTATACAAAAAAGAAAATAAGATTGACGATTGTCAGAAACAAAATACAAACGAAATAAAACGAACAACGAGAAAGAAGATTATCACATCTTCCAGTAGTCCAGGAAAGAAACGTTGCTGATGTCTTCAAAGTTGATGTCAAGAATGTGCCTCGGTTTTCGATACTTCATATGCCACTGCATATCCATTGAGTTCTTCAGTATTCCAGTCACTAGGTCATTGTCGTGAATCTTCATCTTCTGCACCATAATCAAAAGGAGGTCCTGTATAAACTTCCCGATCTGGACCATATCTAGATCTGAGTGGATGAATTGGTTTTTTCACAGTCCTTCTGTCCAGATAGGCAGTAGTCCTCAGGGTAACATTCTGGAATGACTGTAGCTCGCTCCATCTGCTTCTACAGATAGTCGCCCACGCAGGTATGCCATAGAGGAGCATGGTCCGAATAACTGACTTGTAAAGAAGTAGCTTGTTGTCGATGCTGAGGGTGCTGTTGCGACCCAAGAGAGCTATGAGAGTGTACTTAGCCCTCTTCGTTTTGTTCAGAGCATAGGTCACGTGACGATTCCACGAGAGTCTTGAGTCGATGATAACGCCAAGATATTTGTAGTTGTCTACCCAGTCCAGTTTCTTATTGAATATAACAAGAGAATCTGGGGGACGCTTGAACTTTCTGTTGAAGTACATAGCCTTGCACTTTCCGACATTAAGGTTCAGCTTCCAGCAGTTAAACCAGTCTTCGAACATCTTCAAGGCGTGTTGTAGACGAGTGATAACGTGAGCCGGCTTGTGTGCTCATGTCATAATGGTAGTATCGTCAGCATAGAAATATAGATTACAATTTTTGGGGTTCGGGAAATCATGCACAAAATAATTAAATAGCACGGGCTCGAGGACAGAACCTTGAGGGACACCGGCCTTTACAACACGGGGCGTGGATAGATTTTCACCAACTTTAACTTGGTAGGACCTGTTTGGAATATTTCAGTTTGGTATTGATTGGTACACTGGGGTCGGAATTACGGGGGTGGGATTGAGATAGAACAACATATCAATGTGCTATTTATGTACGTAAAGGCGTGAAATTCGGTATCCAGATTCCTCTAGGCAAGATCTACAATACTATGAAGTTTAGGCCCAGGTGTTCCATTGGGGTCGGATTTGCGGGGGTGGTAGTCACGTGGTCTTTAGAACTATGCCAACATATGGCTTTTCATATATCATACGTTCGGAAATGATAAGAAAGGAAAGAAAATACGAGCTTTTTTACATTTTCTACATATTACGTTCGAGAAAAATTAATTTTTGATTAAAAAATTTGGGGAGAGGTAAAAAGTGCAGATAAAGGGGTAAAATTAGATGACTTCAGGATCTGCTACTTGCCTTACCCTACTCGGGGGGAAGGGATGGGGGATTAATTTTTTTAATAAATGTATAAATGTATTTCTCCTTCAGTGCTAAAGCTCCTCCTTGGAATGTTTCCAAGATTTAATTACTGCATTAAAGTCTGTACAATTGAAAGACTAGCTTTATATGTTTAATCCCAAGTTTCAATTGCTATATGTTATTGCAATAAAAATTAAAGAAAATATCATCTGACAATTGAAAGTCGAAATGTAACTGCCCTCAATTTATTTTAATCTTGATTATACAACGATTTCTAATTAAAATTAAACATATGGTAGTGTTCTTCCTGAGGATCTGATGAGTGTCCATTATTATTGTTATAATCTATCCAACGAAAGTTGGAGTGGGCGTGTCCAGTTAAACTTCCTATTTCAATTGTTAGACATTGTTGCCAAAGCAGAAGTTTAACTGGATACGCCCAATCCAACTTTCGTTGGACAGAGTATAGATAGATTACCTGGACTAGAAATAAATTATTAGAAGTAAAAAGAGTGAAAAAGTAAATTATAACGACACTATAGTGAAATATTTACGAAACCAAACAGAATGTGGACTAAATATTGTGCACAAATATATTCGAAGTAATGTAATTTCAGTACAACTGCTAGAAACACTTCTGAAAGGCATTGCTGGAATCACTAAAAAGGTTTACTATGATGTAGACCTACTAAAAAGGTACCATCGTCGTGCAGGAGAAAGTAACTGTAGCTCTCTCGGGAATGAATTCCATGTGCATAATCCCAAATCATCGAAAATTGATAGCATGACTTTGCCTTGAATCCCTCGAGACAGAATTGTTGTGCATGCGAGAACGACAGCGATTTCCATGCTATTATTTCCATTTTAGGCCTCTTTCAGATTGTATCCAGTACCATTGTTCATTGGAATTTGCTTTAGCATCCTAAAGCCTCAACAGGAGACAATAACAGCCATTGGCCTCATTTCTTACTTGTTACTTGCTTTTTCTTTTAGATTTTCGAGAATTTTAATGGTTTTATTAACTTAAAAAATAATTAAAAGCCCTTTCAATCTGACCATCGTATATTGAGAATTTTAATTGTTATATTAAATTGCGCATTTACTAAGGGACGTACACGCAGTTGTCCGACGCATTTTCTTTTTTGCGCGCAAGCATACCGTGGAAGCGATAGCGTTGCTTTCAGGTGAAGTGGATTCGTGCGTATTGTTGAGTAGTGGAAGAAAGAAGTTGAGAGCGCAATAATAGAGAGGTTCAGCACCACGTAAACGCGAACGTGACGCGAACGCATGTGACGTTTCCAATCTGAAATGACGTAGCTTTTTCATCGTTTTCTCGGTTTATTTTGAAAGAAACAAAATTTAGCATTTTCTTATATTGCAAGCATCAATGATAGCTTCAGATGAGTAACATATTTCAATTTGGTGTGAATCTGTGAGGTACATTTTCGTGTAGTTCCCTTGTTAGTATTGAAATCATGTCGCTATAATTTCTATCAGTTCTATTTTTGTAGTATTTCAAAGGATTTTGTATTTTCATAAATTACTCTACAGAATTGGGTCTTCAATAAGACCTAGAATTATATATCCTTCTGAAACAAATTAAACGTACCATTCAATAGCTCTCCAACAATACCTTCAACAATAAATTTAATTTCTTGACAATAAGAATCTATTATACTAACCTTTTTTAGTATGAAGCAAACACCTTTTGAAATTTAAAAAGCCGTTGTAAGACCCTCGAAAATGTTCGCCGGGTCATTTACCATTATGTTGTTCCTCTTATTTATCGCAATTAATTACTGAAGAACCAATTCTGTATTGTGACACTTACTTTCGTTGCAAGTTGCAGTGGGTTTTCATAAATTATAAAAATTTGCGTCACCTTAATTGGTTTTACTGTCGCTACAATTCTGCAAGGCAGTTTTCCTTGCAGCCTGGTTTTTTTTTAGATTTAAGAATTTCAAAAAACTAGTGGGGAAGGCATAAATTTCGCAAAATAAATTTATTCTTTCAAAAAAAAAAACAAACAAACAAAACAAAAATGCAGTCAACAAAAAGATATTATTTATAGAGTAGATATTTAATACGAAACTAACAAGAGAAAAAAAATTTGGAAAGCAAGCGAAAAACCGAGAAAGAGGAAAACAAGTGGATGAAAACAATGGAGAAAATTGAAACTGAAGTATTCGAGGGACGAAAAGCAGAAAATGAAGCCAAATAGAAAAAAAGTCACATCTACTCTTCCTTAATGGAACCCCCTCCAGTTCATTCCCTACTTCAGTATCGTCGTCGCTCACGTCCTTCCCTTCCCCCTTCTTTTAACCGCTATTTCTTTCTCTTTTTTTTATCCCTTCCTCCATCTTCCTCTCTAATAGGCTCGCTTTCCTCGGATTCTCTTTCACTCCCCACCGCCGGTCTCAGCTCCCCGGGGGAAAGGAAAAAGTCCAGAGAAACTCCGCTCACCCACGGCCACCGAGGGAATCGACGGGCGAAAAGTAGTAGAGAAAAATCGTAGAAGCACACGCTCCTAAAAAATACTTACTCTAAACTACCTCCTCACTCACTCACTCAACTTACTTACACACTCCTACCAAACTGGGTCGCTGTTCTTTTTTAAACTTATATCTTCCTATCATTGTACCAATTCTAGACGTCTTTGTCTTTCTAAGAAGACAGGTTTCATTTAAAAGAAATTTCTCTCCCTTTCTAGTGCAATTGTCTCTGTCTTTTTTATAGAATTATCTTTACCACCTTCATTCCATCGGAAAACTTTCTTGGAAAAACTTCAGAAAGTTTTAGGTTTTCTTTCGTTTCAACAGAACCATGTTAGATGTAACATCTTTAAAATGAAAGTTATTTTCAACTTATATAGATTATAATGTAAACAGAAAAAAGGAGATATCTATATAAATTTATACTCCTACTTATTTTGGATTACTCAGAGTGCTACTCCCGATTTTTTTCCTCAGCTAATAAAAAAGGCGTCTATGAACAACTCGAATTACAAATAAGGACCTAAACCCGATTCTTGAGGAGAAACTACAAAGATGGACATTCAGAAGCATGTTTTCTGCCTTGTATGACGTTGATGTGCACTATTAGTCACTGAGCAAGGAAAGTTAATGCTTAAGCAAATGATGAGACGGAATACGAGCTCAGACGTAAAATTCGGTGCAGCCCAATTGACGAGTTTGGTATTATAGGTAATAACTCAAAAAAATCACAAAATTCCCTTTCTTTCATCTACATATAAGACATAATTAGCGATATCTTTGGTACAAGAATGAAATAGATCTGCTTGAAGCTTCATGCCCTGTGACACACGTTTTGGCCTAAGCGAGCATAATACATTTAGAAATTTTCTGAGAAGATAGTGAGGTAATTTCAATAATAATTTTCGTTAACTTACGTGTCATTTAAAACCACATTTCTCAAAAATACACTCTGACAAAAAATTTGATGCACCATGAAGACAAGCAACAGACACGAAACTTGATTAGACTTTAAGAACATTTGGATAAAAACGTTATGCAAAGTAAGCAAGCCAACTCTAGTCTGAACAGTAAACAAGTTGGACTGTGTTGCACGGATCCAACTTGCCAATTACTTTCAATTCGACGAATTCTGGTCGGTCGCAGGCGATGATCCACATCCCAAATCGGCCAACAGAAGAGAAAACTGGCGAATAGAGACAATCCAAGGAAAGACCAAACGTGTCTAGTCAGACATTGTCTTGTTAAAAGATAAGCCACAGATGCCGCGAAAGGAATGGATTGTTAAATGACCTCAATACTCCGTTGAGGACTATCAAATAAAATGAGGTGTCAAAATTTTCATCATTACGATCGGTTTATTTTTTTGGGGAGGGGGTCGATTTTTGCAATGATAGGTTTCAATGCGATATCAAAGATAGGTTACTAATGCATATTTATCCAGTGTTACTTTATATCTTTAAGAGTGACATGGTAGAGTGTAGTGTTTAAGCGAACGATTACTTTCCGGAGACATTGAATTCTTTGTTGTGGAGAAAGAAACTGTGGTAAACAATATTAAATATTTGCGTGCTATATATCGTTCTACAATCGATGGGAGAAACGTCGGTTCGGAGTAAAAGTTTCAAAATTGGAGAAGCAAAGCTACGTAATCTGCCACAACCACTAACTCTCATATGCTGAATCGCGCCAATGATATTGCTCGTGAGTTATGTCAGAAACGGAAGAATCTAGCGGAAACCTTGCTTTCTACGACAATACATGTCTTCGCCAAAGTCTGAAAACCTGGCAAGCCATAGCCAAATTGGATTGGACTGTGTTCAGCCATCCTCACTTTATTTGATTTTCATCATTTTTGACTCCAGTTAAAGATGCACTGCGCGGGAAGAGATGAATTGTCTACATGGTTGAAGATGAAGAAATTATGAATCAAGAAGTAAGAACGTATCTATGCAAATAAAAAAAAAGAGTTGGTATAGCAAATTTACGGCTGCATGTGAACATAAAGGAAAAATAATAGGCGTAAAAGAAACATTCATTTATGAGACTAATTTTCGTACGTTTTCAATAGCTTTTTTTTTTTAGTAAATAAGTGTGGGAAAATACTTTCTGAGCACCCGCTTATTATAACTTCTCGAAGCTAAAATTCCTAATCCAATGCTTAATTTATGAAAGAAGGTACAAAAGCACAAAATTTTAATAAATCATCTCCTTAAAGTAACGTTAATGGATCCCTTCTTGAAACTACTAGGATTTTAAGATGCTGAAAAAGAGTTTGGTTTGTTTGGTATTAACGTCCTTTTCAACTGCCATGGTCATTTCAGGACGGCGTTATAGGGGCCGCAAATTTTGCCTCGCAAGGGTTCTTTAACGTGCAGCCGGCAAACGACTACACGGGACCAACGGCTTTACTTCACTTCCGAAGGAAGTGCGTGATCTCAGGATTTTCCCCCTGAAAAAATCCTCGTCGTTCTCGGCCGGGGTCGAACCCGCGTCCTCGGGCATCAGAGGCGATCACGCAGAAAAAGAGTTTATTCTCATCATTATGAATAGGCAATCCAGCGTGAACCTAATATTTATGTAGTTCGTCCTAGCGTAATTCTCCAATTAAATATCGAGCAATTTAATTATCTTAATAAAATAAAGTAAATGAAATTATTTCAAAAGAGAAATGATTTTAAAATTTTCCTATGGAATCTAGCCGAATCAACTTGTTAACATAAAATGCTGCATTTGCTTTAAGTCTCCTTTTTTAATTAGATAAATTTACAATTCGTTAGCAATAAAGATAAAATTTTGATAGTTCGTCAAACCGCGTTTTCCCTCTCAAATAATGCGGCTCATTAAACCTGAATTTGACGGTATCTTTCTGGATAACACCATTAACTACCATGCTTATAATTTACAATTCTGAAAAGAGCTGCGCTGTTAGAAATACATTTAGTACTCTCTAAAGTGGAAATTTTTGATATTTCAAAGTTTTAAGACGAGGCATACAGGGGTTGGACAAAAATATGGAAACACCTAACAAAAAACATTATCACCTTTAATATGGAGTTGGATAACCTTGGCTTGTAGAACAGCTTGGAGCCTCCTTGGAATAGACAAATAGACCACAAAAGCTCAATAATATTAATATTTGGTGATTGTGGGGGCCATGGCAGATGTGACACTTCACCCTCATGCTGAGAAAACCAGTCATGGACAATGCGAGCTGTGTGAACCGGCGCCTTATCATCTTGGTAAAAGGCATCACCTTTGGGGAACAAAGTTTGCGCCATCGGATGAACCTGGTCACATAAAACGTTGAGATAGTCCTTGGCAGTGATGTGGCCTTGCGGGGTAACGATAGGGTCGATAGAATACCACGATATTGCTGCCCAAACCATGACTGAACCTCCACCATATTTTACTGTTGGCTGCAAACAATCTTGATCATGAGCTTGCTTTGGTGTTCTCCAGACATAAACTCGGCCAGCAGTTGGAAATAGTGTGAACGAAGACTCATCCGACCATATGACCTTTTTCCATTGCTCCAAAGACCAGGTTTTATGAACAGTGGCACCGCTCTCTTCGGATTTTAGCATTGCGATCAGAAATACCCTGTTTGTGGAGTTCCCTTCAAAATGTTTTGGTGCTGACAGGGTTTGTGAGGGTGGCATTCAGTTCTGCAATAACTTTTGCAGCTGTAGTCTTCTTATTACGTACCACAATCCTACGCAGTGTTCGTTTGTCTCGATCATCCAACACATTTTCCGTCCACGCTGATGTTTATCAGACTTGGTTTTCCCACTCCTGATGTATGCAGTTGTAATCTTGGATACTGTGCCTCTTGAAACACCAAACATTTCAGACATCTTGGTTACAGAAGCACTCACCATACGGGCTCCAACAATTTGCCCACGTTCGAATTCTGTTAGTTCAGCCATATTGCACTAAAAACTCAACAGAATACAGCATAGAAACAAATGATGCTTTTTATCTACTTGCTGAAGGTTTATTGCCAATACTAAATAGGGGTGATAGCAGCACATCACTCAAATTTGCATTTTACTTCAGACATGCATTTTCTGAGGTGTTTCCATATTTTTGTCCAACCCTTGTATTTCTTATTCACGAGTTTTGCGCAGGAAGAGGATTGGAGTCGTTGACCACGGATAATGCGACCTAGACATGGGACGTGTCTCCCTAGGTGCCCAATGAATTTCCAAAAAACCAACTCCAGTGCACCATATCTTTCAGGGAAGCAATTTCTGATAAGTAAGAAAAAAAAATCCAACTCTCAAAGGAATTCCATGTCAGTGCTTTTAACTTCCCTCAATCTTCAACACTTTCAGTCACCCGAGATAAAATAGAAATTCTACAAACGATCACGTTTAAACATGGAATTGGTTTTAAATTGGTTTTATTCAGGAATATTGGTTGTTTATATCTATACATTGAAATATATTATTAACATCTGGACTGAATCATTCGAAAAGCTCATTATAAAAAAAAATCTTTAAAACTTTATACATAAAGAACAACTTTATAAGCGCTTAACCCTGAGTTACTGCTTTCTCGTTAAAATTCACTTCAGTCATCTGCTTTTGAGAAGCCTCAAAAAATAAAATAAAATAAATAAAAAAAACAATGTAGAAAAATTCAGTTATAAAATGTGAAACACATGAAATGCGTTTTCTGCCGAGCCTTTCCGGAAACTTCTTTTTTACCTCCTGTTTCAAAGAACCTTCTTTAAATTTGGTTCAAAGTGCTACAAAATAGTTTTTTTTTTACAGTTCTTCAAAGCCCTTCACACGTCTCCACCAGAACAGCAGCCAGGTAATGAGCAAGAAAAAATTGTTGGCTGGAAAAAGAAAAAATTTGTAGCAACTTCGTTTTTTTTTATTTTCCTTTCTTGGGACTTAACGGATTTTGTTCTTTTTTCCCATCACTTTGGTTTTTCAAGAAATTCCTTCAAAACTTCAATAAACCTCCTATTAGCATGTACAAACATAAATCTGAATAACTCAAGCCTAAAAAGCATGAAAGTTCCTTTTTTTTTGTCCATTAAAACTTATTCACTTTCAATGCTTTGGAAAAAAATTTCAGGCCTGAGTAGACCTCTACCTCTATGGAAAAAAAACAACAAAGACTGTAAGCCGGCGCTCTTAAAATATTTGTCAAGATTATTTTCGAAATGCTTAATTACCTTACGAACTTTTATGAAAATTTTTCCTTAAATAAGAGTCTAAAAAAATCAACCTGATATCATTTTAAATATTTCTTATACAAAATTATAACCAAATAAATCAATATATAGCCTATTAAACAGTGCTATTTAAATCTTACTTAAAGATAACCTTTATATAAGCATTGTAATGAGTAATTTAGAACATTGTAGGTTGTTTCTCTTTAAATTTCCGAATGGACAAGCTTATATACCCTGTCCGGCCACTTTATTAGATACATAAAGTTCATCATTGCCAAATTGCATCCTTCCTATGCATACAAATGTTACGGCTCATTGCGCTGCACGTCATGCGGCCTGTTTTGGATAAAATACAGCTAACCAACTTTTCAGTCGGAGGTTCAGATTTACAAATCATAGCGATAATGATAAAGAGCAAATATTTTATCCATTTTGAACGTGACATGATCATAAGCGTACGACGTTCTGGACGAAGCATCTCTTAAGACGGCAGTTTTCCTGAACTTTACTCGTACAGCAGTTTCAAGTATATATCCTCGAGTCAGCGGCAGTGATATCCCCTGGCTTCGGGTCTGAATATCAAGCGTACGTAGGCATATTAGTCGAACAACTGCATCCATTTAAGTTGACAGATTATTCGCAAACTGGATATTTCCGGCAGGATAATGCGCTGTTGCACATAGCCCGCATCATTATGGGATGGTTCCATGAATATGACTTTGCTGCAGTGACCCGCGCACTCGCCGGATCTTCATCCGATTGGATATTTTGAAATGAACTGGAAAGGAATATTTGCTCCATGCCTGCATTCCGTCAAATGTTCGAGAAGTACGTGAAAGACTCATCATTTATATAAAATCAGCGATGGTGGATGTTGTCACAACAAAGAAAAAGTCCAACAATGGGTTATCTGACATTGGGTTATTTCCCGATTATACAAACGGGTGGGTTCGCTTCTAGTATCTGCATATTATACAATACTCAAGAACGCTTTCAGCCTCTTGTTGAATTCAAGTTATTTTGAAGGTGAAAGAAGGTGCAGATAGGTCTATCCATAAACTGCCGGACAGTCTGATTTTAAACGTTGTAGGCGTTTCTCTTTAATTTTCCAAATGGACAAGCTTATATCTTTCATTTTAATTAGACCTATTTTAAATTTCCACATAAATAAATTGATCCATTCAACGATACTATGTAGTATAATTCTAAGGTATCCTAATGACAGGAAATGGAGAATCTTTCCGTTTGGGTTTACTAGAGTTAACTGAATTTATCGAAAACTGAAGTTAATCGTATTTAGACAACACCACCTCTATTCAAAGCCTGAGCACAAAAACGTCATACATTATTATATCACATACGGTAGGGTATTGTTAATCATATTTCAAACAATAATAAGCCCGAAATTGTCCCTGCCGTAGGTGATGTAACAATGTAAGATTTTTCCGTGAGCAGGCTTTCTCTCTAGTCGGTATTGATTTAGATCTCTTAAGTTTTATAATGAATTTGTTTGTTAGATTTTAAAAGTGAATGGAAAAGAGAAAAGCGTATTCCATAGTTTAACAATGGAATGCCAATTGTTTAAAGAAACCATTCACTTTCCTAACATTTATTAAGAGAAAAGTATTAATTGAGCATTTTTTTCTATTAGTTAAACTATATGCTCAGACTTTGATAAATGAATTTTGCGAAGTTCTATTTAAAATATAAGATATTTTTGATAACCATTTTAAAACTGTACTTTTATAATTGTAATTAATAATCTTTTAGATCTATAATTTAGTTATTGATTTAATTCTAAAATATAATTAATGATTTAATTTATTAATAATTGGAGAGTCTCCTCCCTCCCAATTTTCATAATTACACCAATTATCCTCAAGCTATCATTATAACATTCCTGCATTTCTTAACACAATTAGTTATAAATTGCATTATTTGGTCTTCCTAAGAAAAAACAATAATAATAAAATCTTGTAAACATTCCAAGGAGGAGCTTTAGCAGTGAAGCAGAAATACATTTATACGTCTATTAAAAAGAAATTAATCCTCCCCCCGCCTCCCGAGTAGGATAAGGCAAGTCATCTATTTTTACCCCTTCATCTGCACTTTTACCTCTCCCCAAGTTTTTTTTAATCAATAAATTGATTTTCTCGAATAAAATATGTAAAAAATGTAAAAACCCTCGTATCTTCTTTCCTTTCTCATCATTTCCGAACGTATGATATATCACATGCTATGTGTTGCCACAGTTCTAAGGGCCACCCCCGCAAATCCTATCCCACTGGAACAATTGAGCCTAAACTTCATAGTAATGTAGATCTTGCCTAGAGTGATCTGGATACTGGATTTGACGCCTTTACGTACCTAAATAGCACATAGATATTTTGCCCTCTCTGAATCCCACCCCCGTATACCAATCAAAACTAAACTAAATAGAGCAGATGATATGCCCATAGTAAGCTATATTCCGAATTTCAACCTTCTACCTCAAAAATATGTAGAAATTATGAAGGGGACGGACTGACATTATAAAACCAATACGTAGCTCCATTCTTACTCTACTTACGAGGGTCAGTCAAATGAAAATCGGAAATATATTTTTACAGTTCCTTTACTATTTTTCAATGTAATCCTCATCTTTTCGATGCATTTCCGCCACCGAGTCGGGAAGGCATGGATACCTCGAGGAAAAAAAAATCTTCATATAATAGAGGTCTTGATTATAGGAATATGCATACCGAATTTCACTCCTTTATATGCATAAATACACCTAGACCTTTTGGTCCCCTCTAATTTTCACCCCCAAAACTCCGACCATAGTGGGCTAATCAAAACCAAACTAAATAGTGAAAGTGCACATGCCCATAGTAAGCTACATTCCGAATTTCAACCTTCTACCTCAAAAAGTGTAGAAATGATGAAGGGTGATTCAAATCATGTATAAAATAAAACCAATAAGCTCCGTTTTTCCGCTACTTAATAAGCTTATAGATTATGAGCAATTGAGTAATCGTGCGTCGACAAAGCGATTTCACGTGCGCGTGCCGATGTCAATAATGCTTAAAAGATGAAGAGAAAGTAACAATATATTCCTTCTTGACAAATCGATTGTTATATGACATGCCAGTATCTTTAAATTCTTTACACTCACGGTTTTAGCACGTGAATTCGACTTGAAGGGGTCCACGAAAAATTCTGAAAAGTTGATACGGCCGAGCTAAGACTTTGATAGCCATATTTCTGAAAACAGAATTTGAAAAAGTTAATCCGTTTTTAAGTTATCGTGCAAACCGCTGCCGGACGGCCAGACGGACGGACGGCCGGATAAACGTACAGACCAAGGGCGCATTCTTATAAGTAGCTTTTATGCTAAAGCTCCTAATAATGTTCGTTTTTAAATAGAAAACAGAAGACCTGCGGGAAATCTAGGCAAAAAACGTATAGGTTAGTTTTCTTAGGCTTCAGGAGGGAACTGTAAACACTAATCAGAAGATTACATTTTCGAATGCGTCTCCTTCAATTATTTACGCTCTCATTAAAGTTTAAAAACATCGTCATTACACAATTAAAAGGGAAAATATAAAAAAAAATTAACAACCTCAACTAAAAAGTAACATGTACAGGCAAAGAAATGATTGCAATTTGATTATCAAAGTAAGATTAAGGTGTGTCAAAAATTATAATTCGAACAGCTGAGGTAGGCGTACCGTTAAAAACCCTCACTGACCATCTAATGATTTATTCTTTAAAAATTATAAGACCATACGTTTTTTCACATAAGTTTTTTCCTCCCAAACATATTTTATTTCAAGGATAAATCATGTTAAATAAGAGGATACAAAACCTTATATTCGCAAAATCTTTTGCAGGAAATAAATGTTAAGTAAATAACAAAAAAAAATTAAAAATTTCACTGTCAAGAAATTATAAGATCAAACGATGGAACAACTCCACACAAGCATATATACCACATTAATAGCCTAAACCCATCCTTGTTTAATATGAGCTTATATATTCTATCAGCCACTGAAAAAACAAGATTGTGAAGTAACGAAATAGGAATTTCATCCCACTTATCCTAAATGTTCTAAATGAGCATAAACCTTACGAACAAGACAACTCCAAATGTTTTCCATAGGATTAATATCTGGACCTTTTGACGGCCACTTTATTGTGTTCACTTTTTCTGCAGCAAACAATTCTTTTGGGGACTTAGATGCATGACAAGGAGCATTGTCCTCTTGAAAAGTCCAGTTGTCGCCGGCAATGAGAGATCCAAATGGGATTAGTTTCTCAAATAACATTTCCTGGTATTTCTTAAGAGTCCATTTACAAGCAACAACAATTAGATCCACTGTAGGCAAATCCTCCACAGATCATAATGCTGCCACCTCCCATTAGACGACTTAAGATTTCCCTTGGTTGCTTTCTAAGATCATGCCAATTTAACTGTTGTTCCCATCAAGGCCGTCAAGAAAACAATAGACTTCCACTGATTATTCTATATGAACATCTTAGCCCAGGCTAAACGCTTAACTTTATGTTCTTTTAATTGAGGTTTCCGCTTTAT
The DNA here is from genome assembly GCA_023313115.1 of Rhysida immarginata. Lineage (NCBI taxonomy): Eukaryota > Metazoa > Arthropoda > Chilopoda > Scolopendromorpha > Scolopendridae > Rhysida > Rhysida immarginata. Next base: position 1,343,769 of record JAHWFO010045454.1, on the reverse strand, counting down.
TTTCTCACCTCTGATGTTTGGATTGGTTTTAACGTATTCCAAACAGTAATATAGACCTACTCTGCTCTCCAAATCTCTTGTAATTTCACGTACTGACATGTCCTTGTTCGTTACAAGGTTGCAACTTCTCTTTTCTCTCCTAGTCAGGATAGGTTTCAGTCCTGTTCGTTTTTTCTTATCATCACAATTCAAATTCTTCAAGCCTTGATGAATTGCAGTCTTGGACCTTCCAATGGATGCTGCAATCTTCTTTACAGACATTTCTTTTGCATGAAAATAGGCGATTTGTCGAAGCTCTTTTTCACTTAATTCTGTGCCTCTAGGCATTTTGATATTTCTGTTAGAACTTCACTAAGTTATTTTGAACTGGTAATTTTGCTGTTTGAAACCATTTGCATAGCAAGGGCCAAGCTCACTAACAATTAGGGGTGATAATCTATATCTGGTCTTATAATTTCTTGACAGTGAATTTGAAGTTTTTTAAATTTACTTTAATATTTATTTCCCGCAAAATATGATGTTTTGTATCTTCTGATTTAACATATGTTATCCTTAAATTAAAATACGTTTAAAAGGAAAGAAGTTACGTGAAAGAAGTTACGGGTCTTATAATTTTTTGACACACTTTATAAACTAATATTTTATAATATCTTCGGCCGCGATGCATCCCACTGTAAGTCACGATATGGAGTGAAACTCTTCATGTCATCGAATTGAACATTTCATACGCTATTTGAGATTTTAGGTTGATTGGTTTATTAGAAATTTTGGCGTCGACTAATAAGGTTATTTTGCGCCTTTACACAACATATATCTGTACGCAGCCCGGGACAAACAAACACAAACTTCCATGCCCACGGTGGGATTCGAACCCACAACCAGGTAACTCGAGAAATAGAAAAGCCTACACCCTAGTCCTCTCGGCCACCTGGCCGGCCTATTTGAGATTTTATTCTGCGATGTCTGAACATGACGAACCATAATGGTAGTACGTCAGAAATTAGCGGCTTTCCACCATTTAATTAGAAGGGCACACAAATTATCGGAGTATTAAAATTAGAGACATTGAATTAGAAAGAATTATTCAATATGCCAAAATTAATGCGTAGAGTGAACTCAATCAAAAAGTTATTTTTAAACTAAAAGTTGAAAATATTACGACATTTAAAATCATAAAAGACAGTAGGCAGTATTTAATTCTACCATTCGATCAGAAATAAAGAAGGTAGCCACAATATTTGGTCTTAAATTAAAAATCAAAATTTCCTCAAAAAATTCTTGAGTGGCACTAAAGACGTAATTTCAATAGAAAAAAATCGGGAGTTTATAAAATTCCATGTTCAATTTGTGGACACTATTATTACGGGTCCACATTTCATAGTTTTGAAAAAAGAATTAAAGAGCACATTTCTTGTATAAAATTAGGTGTTTCTAACTTCATAGACCATGTCATGAATATCTCTATACCAATAAGGACCGAAAATTGTTGGATTTCCTGGAATGAATATAGATCTGTTAATGTAGGAGATGGCAGTCTTTCATGGCCACAGAAACTGAATTATTTAATGTATCCTTTCTTGAGAAGATTATGCATATCGAATTTTGTTTGGATCTTTTTAATATTTTTCCGGGGATGATCGATTTTTTTTCCAATAGAAGAAGAATCTGTTGGTAATGTAATACCTCCAGTGTGTAAATAAAATTTATCTATAGAGCTAAACAATATCTTCAAGAAAGGTTTGTCTTAAAATGACTGAACTAACGTTTTCGTCTTGCTTAGTCCATCTTCAGAGGCAGAATTTCGTAACTTGGTAGCAGTCATTTGCTATTCAATGCAAGAATCATGTAATGATGAAAATCCGCACACCAATGATTTTAATCAATTTAGATTTACATGCTCATATTCAATATTTTCATATCAATAGATACGCTTTACAATAATTTTAAGGTTTGAAGTCAATTGAGCAATTTATTGATCTACATTCTTGTAACGTTTATGAGAAATAGAACACCAAAATACTCATTCTCTTGTCTACATTCTTGAAAATGCATTAGAGCACTTCAAGCATAAATGATTGAAAACTATTACACTGGTTGGTAGAGTGCACTCTCTTGGCGAAGGTTTCCTTATTCCCTACTAAATTGCTAGTAAACAAAACGTCGCTTTTGTTTTTGTCTTCTGCGTCCCCCTGGTGACCTATCAGAAGAAATGGACGCATCCACTCTCGTTTGGCTTCGCCCAATTTTCCCCTCTTTTAGCAAAAGAGAAAAATCATTTGTCATCAGTTGCTTGGAATAAAAAAAAAGGAAAGAACAACGAACAAACGGGGAGAGAAATTTTACGACGGAATATTTTTCCCACCATCTAAAAAAAAGTTAAAAGACTGACATGGGAGCAATTAGGTCGGCGCTCGTTTTCAAGTTCGTCCGACAATTTCGGCTTCTGCACATAAATTATAATAAAAAAGTCAAACGGTTGCTCTCGTCGTCGCCTTTTATTTCCTCCAATACAAAAGTCATTCAGAAAGCGAATAAAGAGGATGACTAATGGGAACTAAAATCCTGTTAAAATTAAATTCATGGAGCAGTAACAAACTAAACGCCTGTTTGGACACATTTTCATTTACTTTAACAATATTGAGAGAATGGAACATAAATTTTAAGACGAGCACAAAAAATTTAAATAAACGTGATATAACGACCAAGTAATGCAATATAACTCATTGATATCAAATTACGGTGTTAAACATTTGTCGCCTCTATGCAATCAATACCGGGTGTTCATAAAATATAGGATAATAAATACCTACCGTGATCCTTTGCATGATGACAAACTTATAGTTCCTTATGCAAAATATTCAAAACTCAAATTTTAAGGATCTAAACATCACCCGAAGTTTTCTAAAAGCTTGCGGAAAACGTCATTTAATCTCAACAATTGCCACCGTTTTCTCGTGGCATAGCGCAGTTCAGTATGTGAAATGTTGGTGCAGAAAGTTCATAAATGACATAACGATGTTAATTTTTGGGTTTAGACATTTTCGATATAGAACTTTTTGCTTAGATTTATGTATGGAATCATACTATGTAATTATTATCCTACATTTTATGAACACCCTGTATTTCCAATAAAATCTTACAACTGGAAATAGTATAGAAGAATAGGACAACTGAGTTTGTCTAATGAACTCAAATTCATTAAATTCTTACAATAGGATTACTCTGCAAATTAAATTAAATTCTTTACGGTTTTTGGCACACTAAATTTTATCTTAGCAATTGACAATCGCGCGCTTTCCTTGTATTTCCTTCCGACCTATACATTTTCTCTGTTATCACATACCAGATTCTTCTCTTTCGCCATTAACTATAAAAACCACATAGTTATCTCGCAATTTGCTGCAATTTACGATTAACCACGTTCCTTACATTGAAAAAAAAATAACTACCTGTTTCCATTAGAGATTGGTCCGTCGAAACCCAATCTGGTCCCATTCCTCCAAACAAAACTTTTATAAATTCTCTACTGCTCGAATTTGCCGGTTTCCAACTGCCCTTTTAAGAAGGCCAAACGCAAACAAAGTCACCAGGGCGTCTAGGCTGAAGTCATCGACAAGATGTCGATCTCGACAAAATCTAACCGTCGACAAGTGGCATAGTCGATCATAAGCTATCTATCCCGAGACTTAGTAGTAGCACGAACCATTCGACATGTAAGCGTAGATACGATCTCTGGCCGAGATGCATCTGGGTTCGATGCTATCGGCTAACAAACATTAGAAATAAAGCAACTTCGGCATAATATGTTTGTTTTCTAGTATTCTAAAAAGCTTCTCAGAATACAAGTAGACTATTCAAAATAATTTTATAATTCAGAGTTTAGCCATATATACGTACAAATTTACATAATGTTACACATTTATACACACACATGGTCTACATTACAAATATAATTAAAAATTTACACATATTTACACAAGTTTACATATATTCACACATAATCTTAAACATTTATAAACAAATACATGTACACTCACTTTCACACTTTTATACGCATATTCACACCCATATGGCTAGATAGTATACACATATATCACACATTTACACAAGTTTGCACATTTATAAACAAATTTACATACGTATGGCTAGATGTTATACACTTATATACACAAGTTTACACATATTTGCAATAATCTTACACATTTATACAAATTTATACATGTATAAACATAAATATATACAGGTACACACACATTCAGACCTGTAAAACACACGTATGTTATTATTTTCAGTCAAATTTTACAAGAGAGTACTTCATGTATGCAATTGAATTTAAACAAGTTTTTGTTAATATTTTTAGAAAATGGGTATTCTTGAGCTATGCTATTTAGCCTGCAGGCAGGAAACGAAGGAAAAAGGATTTTAATAAGAAATCTGTTGCTAAATTCTGAAATAACAATCGTCCAGTTCATAGTTGAATGCTCTTGAATTTTAGACAAGAATAAAGAGTTGTCGATGGTCAAAGTCCACACTAGAAAGTCGACGTGTAGATAAGTCGTATTCGTGCTAGCTCAATCGACAATTGCGCCATTTACCACGTGACCGTCGACATCTGTCGACTGTCGATTGCTTGTCGATGAGCTCAGCCTAGATCCCCAGGCAATTATTACGACAATATCAGAAAAAGGTATTGCTAGTATTCCCGTCTCATTAACACGTAGTTATTTATAACCCGATACAAAACCTTAAGTTTATATATTTACTTTCTCACCCACAGCCCTGATTTTTTGATAACCTCTGAATATTCTCGATTGTAGAGTGCATAATGTTTCGCACAGCCCAGAATTAACCTTAGATAGTTCCATTTCAACTCCTTGGTTATTGAAAATTTTCAACATCTTGTTTTTCTACTTTCTAAGGCTCCATAATGAGTCCCTGGGGCATCTTTTTTCTACTCGTCAGCAAAGCTTTTTATTCTGGCTTGACATTTCGGGATCAACGCTTTTATTTCAGATAACCCCAAACAAAAAAAATCCACTGGAGCAAAATCCGGAGACGTGGCATCCATCGTTCATGTATCGCAATTTTTCGCTATGTGCGTTGAAAGAGAATCTCTTGGTGAAAGGTGATGTCGCGTTTTGCTTATAAAAATTTCAGAAATTGCGTAAGGACATTGACTATATAGTAATTTTGCTATGAATGATAAAACACGGGCTGCATTTTTTTTTCTTTCTTTTTGCTGCTAAATATTATTCTTCACAAACCTTTGGAATGTGACAGTTTTCTGAGTCCACGTCTAGAATAGAAAACTCTTTTCTGAACTTTGCATCTAGATAAATGAAACGATGCGTCATAGGCAGTGACATTTCTTTTATCTTTCGGATTTTCAAAAATTGCATGGTTCTCTGAGGACTCTTTTTGAGGTTTGTCGCCGACATGGCATACACCGTTAAGTTTTTTCTCAGGGCTTAAATGAATTGTAATTGTCAATGTTAGCTTCCTGGCCATGCCATGCTAGCCGGGTGGATTTTCGAATTTTGCCATTTTTTAATCACTTTAACGCAATTAAATTCGCATCAATTGGATTCCGACATTTCCTTCTCTTGGCTTCTGATTTCGGTGGCACTGGAATTGAATTTTTGGATTAGTTGCTAATATTTGATACTATACTGGGATTCACAAGCATTACAGCGTTTTATTTTACGAATCATCATATAGGCTCTACACGGCTCATTCTGCTACCGAGGTTGTAAAATCTTTTATTAGAATTACACTCCAGCCAGTTGTACTTCCTGAGCAAAAGTTCGAGTTTACGATTTGAATTTTCTATGTTCATAATCATTTAGAGTCCTTAGGTAAAGAGACTTAAAAACTCGTCCCTTTTGTTTTGACTTTTTGTGAACTTGTAATTGTATGAATGATTTATTAACATTAGAACACAAGGGTGAAGAAAGCCAAAAGTTTCTAATTTCCTGCTAGGACAAGAATTTGCCAATAATCTGAAAGTATTTTTTAGATGACCTTACACTAAAAACATGAAAAGAGTTTCGTGGGAAGAAGATAAAAGAATACACAAGGAACTAATTGAATTACTTCAATGTTTGCAACCGCGTGCATTTGCAATTCCGTATTTTTAAAAAGCGCAAGGATTCAGGAGTTGTGCTATTTTCTCTCTACAGACAAAGGGAAAGAAAAAACTACCCAAACTTAATTCTCGTTCTTCGACGCGGTTACCCAAGTCATTACATTCGCAGTTGACAGGTGAAGACGAGCCATTTGTTTTACCCAAGCCACGTCGCAAGAAGAAAGAGAATCGAACCCTACCACCTTGCGCTTCGACAGAGCCGTTTGGCGTCGACCTGATGGAGAAATAGGTGCTAATAAGCGAGAGAGAAAGAGAGCGACGATCGGTTCATCGTCATATGAAAATTGTTAAGAAAGGCAATTCGATTCGCTGTCGGGAAATGAGGACGATTTCCGCGGGAGAGAGAAAGTTCGCTCTTTCGGAAAATTACTTCCGTTGCACCCTCGCTTCCAGAACACACATCCTATACGGATGAAGAAGTATGTGTATGTGAAAAGAAAAGACGGGGGTTCAAGGGTGCCACATAAACCCTCCTTAAGAGGCCATCGTTGACCCTCCATCCAAATCATCGATTTCCTAAACGCCGTTGGAAGAATTATTAATCCTTTCCTGTCATCGAATGAACGACGATCGGCATCACGAGCCAATTGCCTTTTTTTCTTTTACCTACCGAAATGGGAAAGGTTAGATAGAAAAGGGGGATAGAGACAGGAAAATGCCTTTCTGGTTCGTTCGAATGCATCAGACCAAAGGGACTCAATCCTGCAACTGCTCCTCCCGCCAACCAATCTCATCACATGCATGACCTGCGCAAAACAAACCCTTTAGGAAATGGTTCACGGTTATCAAACAGAAAAGGTGACGATGTGCCCCTCCCTCGCTTGCACTCATTGAATGGCCTTTTCTATTGGTCGATCGATTAATCCCTCGCCACGAGCGTTTGAACTAAGTTAAACCGACAGGCATTCGAAACAAAATCTAGTTTATTCTAATCTCTACAGATTTATTCTCCACCTCCACAGAAAACTATCAAATTGTTACGTTGCTTATTAAAGTTCACAAGAGCAAGCATCTAAACACTAAATTAATTAAAAGGCAAAAATACAAGATGTAGGTTCAGCTTGTTCACCATTTGTCGCGTCGATGATTTCAAGACGATATTCGACTACTGACTGCGAGCATGGCAGTCTTTCAACTGTTGCTATTGCGTCTTAATTCATTAATGTTTGTATTTTCTTATATTGCATCCCAATTAACATTCTGTGCTCTCTCGCTGTATTTCGGATGGATTTTCATTACTTGTTCCTGGATGCCCCGATCTTCGCACACTGCCAGTTTTTAAAACCTTTTCTACCCATTCAAGGATGTTGTTTCTGGCCAGAGGATTTCTGATATTCTTCCTGAAAAAAAATCTTCCGCACTGATGCTGCATTGATACAACCTATCACTACACAAAAACTTTCCAGGTTGTTAATTCTAATTTTAAAACCTTTTGCTCTTCTGATATAGTTTTCCAGATAATGTTTGAACTATACCAGGGACTTCCTGCATTAAACAACGTTTAAGAGACTAAAAAAGCGAAGATGTTTGCACCATGTAGAAACAACGGTAATTTTCGAAGGAGTATGAATGCGTGTTTAAGTGAAAACTTACCATAATGAAACCAAATAAATGAACTATATTGCTAGGAGACTATTGCTTCAGCTTCTTCTGCTAAACAACTTCAGAATCTTTACATCAAGACAGAAGTCGCTGGCGGCCAAGGGCTGCTATAGAGTGGAACGCTGCCTTGATACAATTATTTTTTCGTGATTCCAAATTAATAGCTTCCACATATGATTCTTATTAACACCAAGACCTTATATGGAATCCTCAGCGTATTAGTTTTTTCAAAATATACAGGGTGATTCAATATACAAACTTTTAGGGGAGGTAGTAGAGGTGATTCTAAGCAAAAAAGTTCATATGACCATGGCTCCGACTTTGAATGCTAACTGAGATATGAACAGAAATAAAAACACCGCCACCAAGATCAACAAGCTAATAACTCAAGTTTTGTAACGCCTAGGATAATGAATTTTAGAGGAACAATGTGGTACATAAAACATAAAAAATTTGATTGTATTCCAACAAGTAGTTTCCGAGTTACGCATTCAAAATCATAACCGTGCTCACATGCGAGTACTAACAGGCACGTGTTACGATGTTCAGTGAGTAACTCGGAAATTACACGTTGAAATTCGATTAAATTTTAACGGTATACACAGTTTTATGTACCCTATTATCCCCCCAAATTTCACCATCCTAGATGTTACAGAACCCGAATTATTAACTTGTTGATCTTGGTGGCGGCTTTTTATTTCTGTTCATATATCAGTTATCGTTCAGATGAGGACCCATGTTCATATGAACGTTTTTGCTTAGAATCACCCCTACTACCTTCCCTAAAAGTTTGTACATTGAATTTTGAATCATCTTGTTTATTCTGGATATTAAATACGAACTCCCGCAGTCGACGAAAAAAAAAAGGCCTGGACCCTGAAAAGTTACTTGACAATGAAAGTTGGATTGTTGCTCAGACTATTATGGTCAGGTGACTTTTCCGTGCCTAGGCCTGTCTTTTTCGTCGACTGCAAGGATATCATAAAAGAGCAAACTTCAACAAGGACAATTTACCTAAACTTAAGATAATTAAGAACGAAAAATTAAGCTTCTTGATGAATAAAATGGATAACAGCATTAAAAGTAACCCATAAAATCTAGGATTATTACCTATGTATCGTAATCTCCCTCCATTTCCCTCATCCGTTCAAACGCTCGTATATCAAAAGTAGTTGGTTTACCGCAATTCTCTATGAAATCTCTTACAATGGTCATTACCTGGTAATCATAAACCACCCCTTTCGAGCTCTGATAGATAATATACGAATGGGAAGGTGTTCCTTTCCCATTCTTTTTTACGATCAGTGAAGAGACCTCCAGATATCTAATGTGAACCGATTTTGGCTCTTTCGCAATGTTAAAAGGGTTGAGCGAATCGAATTAGCTTTAATTACTCTCACCACGAAGTCGATGGGGTCTGTCGACGGTGAGAGTTGGCTAATAAACGGGCAGCCAACTTCATTTAAATGGGAACTCGTTCACACTAAATGATGCAGAACGACCGGTATTGAATTCCCAGTAATTGACGCTGATGGATTAAACAGGACAAAGTTTAGCACACGCTTTCATTCTCAAGGCCCCCCACCCCCTTACCCCAATCTCTACCATACATATTTCCCTAAATTCCTATGGGGTTGGTTGCAACTCCCTCCCTCGGGCAGACTTCACAACGGGCGATTTCTCGACCAACTAAATTATGTTGGTATATCCCCCGTGCGAATTTTCAAAGTAGTCCCCATACGCCATTCGAAAAGAACTGCAGATTCAAAATGCTTTTTCGTCCTAAAATGGCTAATTAGGGTATACATAACTGGGCAATGAAGAGTTAACCAAAATAAGCGCTCATAGCACTTGTGGGGGGAAGAAGCCAATGCTTGTATTAAGATTATATAGCGTTATTCAACATTTTAAAGACTTTACTCGTAAGTTTGAATGGTTAGTTCTTCTTTATTCTCTCCAATTAAATTTGAAGTTCGTCAGCTATCGTAACCATCTAATCTATACTCGCTTATTTATCGTGTCGAAATAGAATACGGTGTTTAA
>JAHWFO010045454.1:1318533-1333879 GCA_023313115.1 Rhysida immarginata | reverse complement strand
TTTAGCACACGCTTTCATTCTCCCGGCCCCCCCCCCCCTTATTAAATTTAGAGCTCGACATATTATTCTTGTTTGATATAGTGTTCGGTCATTAATCAAATTAACGAGTTCGTAGTGTGATCTACTTTTCAATTACCCTGCATTTTAAGAATATATTAAGTGCATGTATTGCACTATCATGCTCAGTAATTTAAACAGATAATGATGAATCTTGCAAATAATATATTATCGAATCATCTATCAACCCGTCTTTCAGTATTTAGTTACGAATTTATCTCATACTGCTCTGGGAAAACCTACTTTAACTGTATTTTGATCATTATTTAATTAAGATTATACGAAACTGGGAATTCACGAGTCCAGTATGTCCAAACAGAATCAAAGTTTATAATCGAGTAATACATGCATGGCCTTAAAGGCTACTTTGAGCGACTCCATTTCGTTGATTTGCAGCCAATTTAACCTTCCAACGTTTGACTCCATACGGCAAATCGGATTGATATCTGAACTTGCGAGTGCTCTTCGATTATAATTATCGATTACCTGGCCATCCAGCATCTTTTGTTAGAAAATGGCTTATCAATTCCCCGGGCTATCGGAATACTCTCAGCTTAAAATCGAACCACAGGTAAAAATTTCGACCTTTTCATCAAAACACCTTCCTCCCGAACACTATCTCATCTTGAAATTCGTTGGCTATGGAACTAAGCTGACCTAAGCTGATTATAAAATGCCAAAATAAGATTATACAATATTTACTTGTGTTTTAACAAAAACCACAACTCACATTTGCTAATGTCGGAAGGCTTTTGATAATATATGGTGTATATATAGAGTGTCTCATCTAAAGTGAACCAACAACTAACTTCTAAAACACAAGTCTGACACAGACTCTGTGCGTGTACAAAAAAAATTTGGATTTTTGAAATTATGACTCCAGATTCTTAAAGAACATCAAAAAGTAGAATAGGAATGTCTCTAAGACCCACCCTCTATCTCTTCGTCTTCATCCATAAAATTGGGTTCAAAACTTCAAAGGTACCTATATCTCAGTTCCACACTTTCAGTACCTATATCTCAATTGGATCAATATAAACAGTTGGATCAATTGAAAAAACACCAAGAATAAAACCATTCTTAAATGTTTTGTACAATCTAAAAATGCCATTGCACATTTCAAAGTTGACTTCCATATTCGAAAATGGTGTCCGTTTTTGTTTTTTTTTTTTGGAAATGAAATACACATAAAAATATAATAATTCTTCCATTGAAAATACTGTCAGATTTGTATTTTAGAAGTTAGCTATTGGTTCACTTTAGGTGAGACAACCTGTATATTAAATTTACAATGGAGTAGCAGAGACAAATATAATAGTAGAAAGAAAGCCTTTGGATTGTGAATGCTATCTTTAGATAACCACAGAGTGGAGACTTTATTTTTCCACAACGACATCAAATTGGATAAGTCAAATGTTTTCCTTATGTAAAAATTTCACTGGATTCAGTTTCACTGATGATCTACGCTTCAGTCTTTAGGAAACCATAAGCTTCCTTGAAATAAGCTTATTTGCTATCTAACTTTTAAAGTGAATGTACTGGAGCCTGCTGTAGGGCTCAAAAAATATAAGAAAAAAAATTTTTGAATATAAATCGTACGTATATGTATGTAATATAAATTTATTACAACTTAGCACCAAAGAAATTTACATTTTGGTGGAAAAAAGAAGTTTCTGAAGAACTCGACAGAATTACTTAGTTCTTCATATAAAGAGAAAACTCATTATGCGACATGCATGTTGGAGTAAATTAGATAAGAGTAAGTTAGATAAGAGTGAACGGAGCTGATGAATAAATTTATCGTTTCTCAAAATTCGCCGTATTAAAAAGTTTTTAAAGTTCATACATATTACATACATGCAAACTTAATACTTTTAAAGTTTTGAAGTTTTCCTCTTTCAAAAACCCATTAAATGTGTAGAATTAAAAAAATAATCCTCAACAGAAGTTAATAAAGTAATACCCAAAGAAATAAACAAAAAAAGCCTTTATCATCAAAATTATAAAGGATTTCCTAAATTTTCTGTTGAATTAAAAATTATTCAAATGAAAAACTCGATGTTTTATCTCGTAATTAATTGAATAAACAATGTGCATAATGGTAATTTTTTGATGTAAACCCATTTGCGTTCAATGCAGACGATACTGAGTTTTGAAAAGTGCAGGAAAAAAAATCTTTTGGCCGAGTACGCAGTCATTGTTATCTCCCCCTGCTGTGTCTCCTCATCGAAAAAGTCTTGCCTCTTGTTCAAGATGTGGTAAATCACAGGAGCGTGGTCTGAGGAATAGATCTTTTGTTAAAACTCTTGATAATACGTCTTTCCTCCAATTTTGCAGCCAGATTGATAACTCTTTGTAGATGATACGAGATTGAACCATAATTCACCTAGAAGTGTAACTATGTCATCCAATTTTAAGCGCAGGATTTTCCTTCACAAACTGCTGCTATCTGCTCTGATGGTGCGATGACTCTGGATTCACGCAATTTCGGAATTTTATAATCCATTCAAACACTTGTTGTAATGACAGACATGCATCACAATACTTATCTTCAATTTTTTAATAAATATTAATATGTTACCCCTTTCAAAATGTATGCTAGAACACTGCACCTCTTTGATGCAAGTTGTAAGCGGAGCTACCATTAACGCTGCGCTAATACTCTACGTTGTATTAACATCTGTCGGTTGAAAGTCAGTGTTGTCAGAATACTACTTTTTTATCGCATTTCAAAAGGTTTTCATTTGACTCACCTTCGGAAATCAAATATACAGGGTGAGTCTGAAACCCTGTCACAAACTTTTAGAGGAGGAAATATGGGCGACTAAGCAAAAAAAAGTTCATATGAACATGGGTCCGAATTTGAACGCTAACTGAGATATGAACAGAAATAAAAATGCCGCCACCAAGATCAACATGTTAATAACTCAGGTTCTATAATATCTAGGATGATGAAATTTGGGGGTATAATAGGGTATATGAAAATGTATACACCGTTAAAATTTGATCGAATTCCAACGAGTAGTTTTTGAGTTACGCACTCAAAATCGTAACACGTGCTGGTTAGTAACCGCATATGAGCATTCTCACGACTTTGAATGCATTTTTACCAGGAGAGAATATTCAAACTCATCCTATGAAGCGACAAGTGCCTAAATCGATATGGAGACTATGTCGAAAAATAACCGAATATATGTACGAGATGCATTCAAGTTATAACACCTCCGATTTTTATTTCTCAGGACTGGAAACAGATAGAAACATGCGTGCACTGTACGGCAAACAGAACTTCAGCAGCAGAGGTTAGGGCTGTTTTTGATAATTAAAATTACGACATTTTCATTACAAGAAGGCGGGTAATCATTCGTTTTCTCCATTTGCTTTGTGTGACACCGATTGAAATTACCGCCAGTTGAGCGAAAACATATGGTGTCATGTATATATCTTATGTGCGTTCGTGGATACGACAGTTCAAAGAAGGCAGAACGTCGTGTGACAACAAACCAAGACAATCTCAGCCTTCCACCAGCCGGCCTGACGACATGATCGAGCGAGTGGAGAAAGCTGTTTTGGCGGAGCGCCGAATGAGTGTGGAATACATCGCCTCCAAAGTTGGCATTTCCGTGGGTTCTGTGCAAACAATCCTGCATGAAGACCTGAAAAAGCGACGCTGCAGTTTCTTAGTGACAAGAACTTTGAAGTGATTTCTCATGCTTCCTGCTCATCTGACCTGGCTCCTGGCGACTTTTGGCTGTATCCACCTATGAAAGACACTCTCCGTAATCGCATATGCACTAGCCGCGCCGCTATTGCATCATCGATTTTCCAGTGGTCAAAGAAGCGTTCGCAACGGCATAAATCATGGCGTCGCCGTTGTGAAAAATGTGTATAGCTGCAGGGAGATTACGTCGAGAAGTGACACAAGTTTCACAGTTTTCGTGTGATTTGTTTGTGAGAAAAAAAATCGGAGATATTATAACTTGAATGTACCTCGTACTATCAGTTGGCTGTATTGGTTGAATGATATAAAATGTACACGTTTCACTTCTGGCCTTGTAACTTTACTTTGTGATCACCCCTCGTATATTCAATCAAATTGAGATGGACTTGCCAAGTTAATTATGTTATCACTAGACTTACATTTTATCTAAAATCCAGATATATTTCTCTTTGGGGCAAATACGAATTATCTATTTCTCTTTATTCCAAAGTACTCTTCCTTATGCCCTTCCTTTGTGGGGTATTTCTTCCGGAAGGGACATGAATTGATTAGTGATGATAGAAAAACGTGCGATTAGATGGGTATTGAAACTTCCGCTTGCTGTCAAAGTTTCTTTAGTAGGAATTCTGATTGTCGAGAATTTGTATAAATGTAGGATGATGGTTTTTATTGCAGTCTTTTGTTATTAATAATACTGGTGATGTTCTTTGCAGATACACGAGAAATGGTAAACAACTTGAGATCAGATATTGCAAAAAAGCAAATGACTAAAAGGATATTTTTTATTCGTCGGTTATTAAATGTTTCAATGATTTAGATAGAACTCTTAAATATTTATAAGGGACAAAGAGTTTTATTCGTGTGGTTTTCAGTTATTTTATTAATTTAGTTAATTAATACTTTATGCATTATTTTTTTGTATTTTGATTGATCTCTTCTTGTTGTTTTTTTATTATGCTGGAAGGTATAATAATAATAAATATTAATAGTAATAATTTTAGTAAGATTTTTAGATTGTTAGATACTTTTGATAATTACATTTACTTCATTAACTTTACTTGGGGGAAGATTGTTATTTACTTATATATTCTCAGGACATTCTGTTCATCAATGTATTTTAATACTTTATTAAAAATTAATAACATTGTTCTTTAAAAATCAAAGTTAAAAATATTACACAACGAACGATCCAGGAAACAATTCCGCGACCTGTTCACTTCGATATTCGCAATAAGAAGAGAAAAATTTTGTAAAACGCAAGGTACTCTACAATTCATTTCACACAACGAAATACCCAAAAGAAATCTACAAAAATAGACGTTCTAGCACTTTAGGCTTATCAGAATAAAATAAAGTCTTGCTGACCCCCAACTCCTTATCAACACTTCGAGGGCAGAAGCGAGGATACGAGTAAAACAGTGTCTCTTACGTATCGATCCGGAAAGAGGAGTCTGACACATTTTGAAAATTGCAAAAACAGAGATACTATACATTTTAAAATAATATTCTACTCGAGCCATGTGGTGCTTAACATTTATATAAACGTTTTTAGACTTTTCAATTCGCAAAGAATTAAAAAAAACCCTATTATTTCTCTTGCAACCTCTTTAATGCAATAGTGATAAACAGCAAATAAAATGCAAATCTTAAAACTTATACTTATCCTAAAAGTTCATCTTGTTTCCTCATTATGCAGTAATAAGGTATATTTAACATATTAAACAATTACAACTATATGCCTCTCATACGCTTCTCCCGAGTTTTATGGTCGCGTTCCATACTAACAAGTAATCATAAAAGCAATAATAAACTCCACAAGCCGAGTTTACGTCTATTCAGCGTATGCAGAATTGCATTCCTCCACCTAATAATACTTTCATGCTCCTACATACGAAATTCGAATCGAGAAGTGGCAAGAGGAACTCTTTAAGAATACCCATAAGTTATTCATTACCTTGTTCCCTTCCTCCCTTTGCATGGAAATGTTTCGTCGTCGATAACATTATTTAATGCGCAAGGATTCGGAAAAGGAGAACGAGCCAGCAGCAAGGGCTTTTCGAGACCACCTCCTCGAGGATAAACTCATTTACTCCAGGGAGCTTAGACTTCCCACCGACTTCGAGGCGACCATCGGTCGGTAAATGAGAGATAATGCCGCCAATTGCTCAAATTTCGGCTTCGACTCCCACCATAGGCTTATGCACCCATTCACAAAGGGAATAGAATTGGCTAAACGTTGAAGAACTTCTTCTATTTAAGGAAATAAAGTGCGCGAGAGTTATCGGCAAGAATCAAGTGATTTGGTATGAAATGAGCTTAATTCCGCTCGTTAGAAATCTAATAGAGAAGTTTGCACACCCTAGATGAAAAAGTTTTCGTAGCCCGAATCTGAAACTCCATTAATGCACCTACTATGAATTCGTGATGAAGGCCTATTCTATTATCATGGCTGCAATTTAATCTGCAAAGAATAATTCAATCTGCATGCCTGGAAAGCGATAGAATGGGATTAATAAGTAATTATTTGCCTGGGTAAATACCGCTCAATAAAATATCTACAAGCAGCTTTAGATTTGAATATTATCGATATTTAGCCAAAACGCAGACGACAGAGCAAAACCTAAAGATACTCCTGAAATGTATTCCAATAACTCCAAATTTCGTTCAAATCGACCCACGGATTGCCATGAAATTATACAAGGTGTGGCTATTAATTTCCAGGACTGCTGTAATAACACCAGAATAGATGATCTGAAAAACATACCCTTTTAATATGTTTCGAAGTAACTGCCACCTGCCGTAATACACTTCTGTGCTCGGCTGTACAAGTTGCAAAAACAACTTTTAAAGTCCCTCTTTTGGAAGGCTCTTCAATGTCGACGTCACGTGTTTTTTGATGTCTTCCAGATCCACAAACCGTGTTCCCTTCATCACAGTTTTCAGTTTCGGAAACAGAAAAAAAGTCTGCGGAGGCTAAGTCCGGAGAGTATGGCGGATGATTCAGCTCCACGACCTGATGGTTGGCCAAAAACCGCCTCACTGGCAACGCAATGTGTGGGCGGGCGTTGTCGTGCAACAGAAACCAACTCCCAATCTCTCCGAAAACGGGGACGTACTCTGCAAATTCTTCTTCGTAGTCGTTCAAGAACCTCTGCGTAATACTCAGCATCGAAGAAAGCGATTAACATGAAAGCAATTAACCATTCAAATGGGCGGGAACGGGATAATGCTTGCTCACCATACACTGTCTTCAACATTTCACGTGTTTCTGTTGCACTTTTACCCAGTTTGAAGCAGAATTTGATGTTCATTCTTTGCTTCATATCTGCACTTGAACAACAATACTTTACCAGATACGTTTCCACGCGTTTTTCAAGGCCAAGTTCTTGCCTCCCAATGACGCCCGCTTCTGGGAGCATGCGCAGATGCACTACCTTTCGGATACCAGGTGCGCCTCTCTCTGGCGAGATATCCCTTTCGTGCTGTTACGTCAGTCCTGGAAATTAATAGCCACACCTTGTATATAAGTTGTTCAAAGAAAAACAACTCCGAAAACACTATTCCACATAATAAATTTTTAATGATTCAGATGTACGTTTCCTTAATTAGTGAGTGAGGACCAATGACAATCGACAATCGAACAGTGAAGTGTACATTTCTTCGGGTGGGATGAAAGCAGTGCTTTCACGAAGCTCACCCTACTAGTATAAATTCCACATGAAATACACTTGAAATACGCATGAAAAGCTTGTCGGCTCACGACAATTTCATTTGGAGCATTGTAAGAGCTCTACAGAAGAAGAAGAATGAAGATACGCTTCCTCCACTTCGCATCCCTCAAAGTAATTACGTCCAAACTAATCAGGATAAAGCACAAATAATTGCAGATTCCCTAGAGATGCAGTTTGTTACTCCTGATAAAAATAATCCCGAGAGTCAACTCATGTCCCAGCGTGTGGAAGAAGTCGCGCAACTTACATAGAAGATTAACATCGAGACTGGCGAGATAGCTGCCATCATCAGAAATCTCAAATTGAGGAAGACTCCAGGAAGAGACAAGGTAAGTAATAACGCCCTAAGGAATCTGCCAAACAACATTATTAATGACATCTCGAATATCATAAGCGATTGCAGGAACCTTTCCTATTCCCGACTCCTTGGAAGCAATCTATTGTGTTAAATATACCCAAGCAGGGGCAAAATCCTGCAATTCCTGCGAGCTACCGACCTATCAGTCTACTCCCATCGATGTCCAAAGTTTTGAGAAAACGATCCTCACCAGGTTCAAGGACCACTGTCTCACCTATGATCTACTTCGGAAAGAGCAGTTCGGCTTTCGTGCCGCCCATTCGTGTCAGATGCAGATATGGAGGCTTGTTGAAGATCTGAGACCCCACTGAACCTTTCAAGGTACTGTGGCGTGGTTTTTCTTGATGTCAGTAAGGCTTTCGATCAGGTGTGGCACGAAGGTCTAATCTACAAAATGATTAGAGACGAGTTTCCTCCTGATTTGATTTTGATGGTGAAATCCTTTCTTAGCGACAGGTTCTATCAAGCTAAAGTTGGCGAAAACTTCTCCACTCCCCGGAAGGTAAAGGCCGGTGTCCCACAAGGCTCTGTCCTTGGGCCCGTTTTATTTAATTATTTTGCAAATGATTTTCCAAAACCAGAAAAATATTTCTTTGCTGATGATACTGCCATCATGGCATGGGCGCACCAGCTATCTCACGTTATCACTCGTCTGCAGAACGCCTTGAAGAAATTTAAAGACTGGATTAATTGCTGCAAACTGAACCTTAACGTCGGAAAATGCAAAGACACAGGGTGATTCAGTCAATTTCTGACCATTTCACTCGAATGACGTTCATTAGAGATAAACAATTGAAAGAATATGAGCGCCATATCGAATTTCTAAATTGTTGGAGTTTGTATTGTCGCAACGGCGCTGCATGAAAATCGTATTGTTGAAAAATGGCGCCTGCTTTATCAACAGAGCAGAAATGCAAGGTTGTCGAATGGTATTTCGAGACAAAATCACCTGTAACCGTGCAAAAAAAGTTCCGGAAGGAGTGTGCGTGTCGAGACGCACCAGGCAGGCAAGCAATCATGGATTTTGTCAAGCAATTTCGTGCCACTGGATGTGTTAAAGGCGGGAGCGAAGCTCGTGTTCGAACGGCCGAAGTTGTCGAAAATGTTCGCGCAAGGTTGGTCAATTCCCCTACCAAAAAATCTGTTAACAGACACTGAAAGACAGAAGCGACAACAATTTGCGATGGAGTTTGGAGCAGA
The DNA here is from genome assembly GCA_023313115.1 of Rhysida immarginata. Classification (NCBI taxonomy): domain Eukaryota; kingdom Metazoa; phylum Arthropoda; class Chilopoda; order Scolopendromorpha; family Scolopendridae; genus Rhysida; species Rhysida immarginata. Next base: position 1,324,812 of record JAHWFO010045454.1, on the reverse strand, counting down.
AATGGAAGCCAATCAGGACATTGTGGACAACCTGTGGGTGTCAGTTGAGGCCTTCTTCCATCTGTCAGGTGACGTTAATAAACACAACGTTCGTTTTTGGGGTTCCCAGCACCCTCATGAGATCCATAAGTCACCTCTTCATCCACGAAAGGTTATGGCTTGGTGCGCGATTTCTAAAAGAGGCATCATTGGTTCTTTTTTTGAGGGCACCGTAACGTCACAGGCTTACCTTAACATGTTGGAAACCTTCATCCCCGAGCTGCGAAGGTGGTGTATATAGCTTCGACATCAATGGTTTCAACAGGATGGGGCTAGGTCTCACACACTAATGAAGTGCTAGACTTTCTCAATCAGAAATTCGGAAATCGTGTCATTTCAAACAGGTTTCCAGTTCAATTCGGGGGTGGCTTTCTTTGGCCCCCTACGAGTCCTGACCTAAACCCATGTGATTTTTATCTCTGGGGATTCCTTAAAGACAGTATGTTCACTACAGCACCAAGAACCCTAGACCAGCTGCGACAAAGCATCGTCGACTGCTGCACCCTTGTCGATGCAGAAATCCTGGATAGAATTATGAACAACTTCACCATTCGGCTGCGAGCAGTTCAAAACGTTAGTGGTGGCCACATTGAGCATATCATCAAGACTTTTCCACGGGAATAAAATCTCATACTGAAATGCTAAGTTTGTAAACATTAATGGGTCAATAAATCATAGTACTGAAATGGTCAGAAATTGACTGAATCACCCTGTATGTACTTCAACAGAAAGCTTAAGCGTCCCCCGGATTCTCTTGTCCTATTCAATAAGGAACTCGAATGGATCGACAATTACAAGTCTCTTAGCACTGTCACGTGACTCACGTTCTGAACAAAGCAAAGAAGGCTAGCACAGCCTGATAGTTCTCCTGGGTCGAAACAGTGCCCTCAGCATCGACAATAAGCTGCTACTGTACAAGACGATGATTCGGACCATCCTCCTCTATGGCATGTCTGCGTGGGCAACCACATGTAAAAGCAGATGGAGTGAACTCCGTCGTTTCAGAATGTTACACTGAGGACCATTGCCCAGCATGGAAGAAGAACCGTAAAAAATCATTACATCCACTCGGATCTGAACAAGACTCACCTTGGTATGTGTGTCCAAGATCTCCTGATGAACATGGTGCAGACGATGAAGAGCCATGACAATGACCTGCTGGCAGGAATACTAAACAACCTGATGGAAATGAAGTGGCTTACAAAGTATAGAAAACCGAGGCATATTCTTGATGTCAACTTCGAAGATATTAGCAACGTTTCCTTCCCGGATTATTGGAAGATGTGATACCACGTTTTATCTATGGTGTAAAAGTTACCTACGTTTTGACCATTTCTACTCTTTTTACCATTATTGTAAGGATTTTAAAGAATAAATTTTGTTTCAGAAATTACCAGAAAATCGATGTATGGGTGGAGGGAATAATCAGAGTGGCATTTAGTGATTGTTTTGTTTAATTTTATTCAATCTTCCACTTTGGCAGTATTAAATAGAAACTATTTCGTGTGTTTGTTATTTTACACTTGAATATTCCAAGGTACGGTGTACAGAAGATGTTCCACACGTGACCTTTTCTCCACCATTACACGAGTTTTATGCTTTTGTTTCTTTTATGCAAAGAGTGGATTTCTACTAAATCGGCGATGCTCTACTGTTTGTAAGTGGAATTTTAGCTCTCATATTTCAAGAGTTAGTTTCCGTAACTTCTCAGCGCTTACACTAGGGGCGCTGGGAATACTTTTATTCAATTGGGCAAGGCCACGTTCCTATAGATAGACCAGACTTTTATGGGTCTAGCACCTTTTGTTCTAAAGTTATTCGACTGCTTCGGAAATTTTTTCTACACCCTCTATATGAATATTTAATGTGCCTATAAAATCTTTGAATATGAACCTTGGCATGTAATTTTTTTTTATAATCCATATACTATTGAATTTCGGTTCGGAATTTTATTATCACTTCGTGATGTTCCCTAGCAAGTATTTAAAAATTTTAAGATTGCTCCCTTTAAAAAAGGGCCCCAAAAATCTGGTCTAACAGGGAATACTGAAATGTTGCAGATGTAGAATACACATAGCTGAATAATATAATTATAAATGTGTATATAGCCTTCGTTTCAAATAGGAACGTAGGAATAACTGAAGAAATTAATTAATCTAATGTGTTCTTAAGCAGTGTACACCGAGCAATGTTCAAGAAGGGCATTAATTTGAACAGTTGTTGCCGTAATTTTTTCTTACCCGAAATAAAGGCTATAATATCGCTATATTATATTTATTCATCTACTGTATGTGTATTTTTAATCTGCAACATTTCAATAATCCCTTTGAGACCAGACTTTTGGGAGACACCATATAATCAAATAATTTGAAAAAAATTGATTTGAGTACCACAACTCTACCATTAAAATTTAGGTTATTAATAAACGCATGGATATACACTAATATATTTTACCACATTATTATTCTCATTTTGAGTTTTATTCCAGTTAAAATCTACAGGGTGTTGCAAGTATACAGGGTGTACCGGAACGTCATGTACAAACTTGGAGGTGAGGTAGTATGGGTGATTCTAAGCAAAAACGTTCATATGAACATGGGTCCGAATTTGAACGATAACTGAGATATGAACAGAAATATAAATGCCGCACCAAGATCAATAAGTTAATAACTCGGGTTCTATAACAACTAGGATGATGAAATTTGGGGGACTAATAGGGTACATAAAACTACGTATACCGTTAAATTTTTGATCGAATTCCAACGAGGAGTTTCCGAGTTACGTACTCAACATCCTAAAACGTGCTGGTTAGTACTCGCATAATGAAAAATAGCGTTCACACCTTTGTCCAGTTTATTACAATAAATGTTCAAAGAAACTCCCACCTTGCTCAGCACAGAGAGCTACCCTCTTCACAAAGTTTTCTCTCACTCCCCCCAGCATTTCTGGCGTGATTGTTGCCATCGCATGGCGGATGTTGTTCTGCAGGTCAGCGAAATCAACTGGAAGACCGTCGCGGTAGACTTTGTCCCGAAGATATCCCCACAAAAAGAAATCACATGAAGTTAGGTTCGGATAGGCTGCCCAGCAGTACTGCCCTGTATATATATTTGCATGCCTTGAACACGAAGTACACGTGGACGCCCAGTATCCGGAAAAAGTTGTTAGGTTAGTATGTCTTGTTGCTTTTGGAATTTGCGAACTTCTTCGAGTAGAGCGTGAACGACAAAAACTATGCTGAAATGATTGAGGCATTTTTCATCCCCAATCGTTCATAGAAAGAAAGTTCCGAACTAAAAACTTCAAGCTTCAACTGAACTGCTAGAAATTCTCCATTCAAAATTCCAAGATCATGTTCTGTCAAATCGTTTCCCCTAGATATTCGGATGTGGATTTTCCTGGCCTCCAATAAACTTTATCTAAGTTCCTGCGATTTTCTTATGTGCGAAAGAACATCATCAATCGTTGCGTGCAATTGGATCAAAAAATGCTACAGCGCATTATCGCAAATTTCACTATTTGCAAATATATCATTGATAAACATCAAATGGAATAACTCAAAATTGTGTAGAATAATGCATTAAAAGATAAACTGAATTTTAATAGTAAAGTCAATGACTGACACAGCCTGTATGATTGCTCGAAAAGAAAAGATCTACGGAATCTTTCCTTTCTTTCTCTGAATCATTCAATTTTTCCATTTCCTTTCGCACCATAGTTTGAAAGACTGAAAGGAACCACTAAAAGCAATAAATTTAAAATTTTTTTCTAAGCGCGAACTACTTCTTCCTAGCCATAACACAAGTTTTGCTATTCATAATGTTTGCAAGCATTTCCATCATTAATTATATTATGCCATAGATTATTTACGCCAAGTCATTTTCGTAATGCCAAAGCTGCCATAGAAATTTCATAGACTTCAACAATAGCCAACATCGCCATAAGACCTACAATAGTAATGTGATTTTTAATATTATGGCCTTGTTGATGTTACTTATGGCGGCCTTCAACGATAAAAAAGGACCTATAAAAACTATTTACAACCCAATATAAAAGTAATGATCCCCTATTACGACCTCATGAAAAGTGTTTATTTAAGTTCTTTTTATATAAACGGATTTAAAGTGAATCTTCCGTTAAACGTAATTTTAATTATAAAAGGGTTTTTATTTACATGAATAGATAGAAGAATTTCCGAATTAGATTTTAAATTTTATTGTATTTATCGCAAGAGCAATGACGGTTTTAAAAATTCCTCAAGGCAAGATTAGCTCATTGGAATTCTGAAGCGAACATTCCCGTCGTTAATATTAAGAAGGGCTACTTTTATGTTTTGACATTTTTATGTCGATTTAGAGACGAAAAACAAGGCTCATACATAATTTTTACAATACGTTCCCCTGTAGAAATCAGCCCCTAAGCGGGAGCCATTAATAACGGATAAACGAGGACGAGGCAAGTTCAATGGACGCGAAATGAAGATGTAAAAAGAGAAAAATAGCAAAACCATTATGAGAAACAAAAGGCAGAGAAGAGCGAAAGTGGCTGTGTTTTCTCAGTCAAAATGAACGACGCGAGTTCGAAAAGAAGGTCGTTGCAACTCTCGTAATCCTTCCGTCTTTCGTTTCATTCGCCATCGGCGTCGATAAACACGAACGTACATCATACCTCGCTCACAACAAGAAGAAACGAAGCATGCGCAGAGAACAAAAAAAAAAAAAAAGAAAGAAAATAAAAAGACAATCTTGCCATTTCCACTGTCGCCAGCAGCATTTTCCGATACAAAGAGTCAATCACAAGAAGGGAAGAAAGCCGGCAGAAGTTGACGAAGACATGGCTAGGTAGGTGGCTGAATGTTCGCTTGCTCGACATGCAATTACTATTGACAGTTCCTTGAGTCGGAGCGGCTTCAATGTTTTCGCAGAGGCGGCCACGTGGAGCGGCGCGATAGCTCTTCTCCTTCCGGAAACGAAGAGAGACAGACGGCTGGAAAATGCAAACAAATGGCGGAGCACTTCGAGTTGACAATGTCGGAGTAAAAGAGAAACCCCCTAATGAAGAAAAGGGAGCCAATCGAAAACGCGAAAGGCGTTCATGTGAAAAGAAAAATGTGTACACTGTGAATAGATTTGACATTCGAGTACGAATGTAGAGAGGAATCTCAACTCTTAAGGAAACCAAGAAGATTACTTGGAAGAGCATCGGTTAAAAGCAACCGTAAGAAATAACTTGACGGTTGATTATGTAAATTTAAGGATGGTGTCTATTGCCATTAGATAATTTCTTCTCTGAGATCAGTGTAGCGGTTAATAAAATGCACTGCCAGGAAAAGGAAACAAATTTCAACCGAGAAAGCAAGATTTGGAAGACTGCACCTTAATACTAAAGTGGAGGGGTGGGTTCTATCTACGAGGATTCCCAACATTTTCTTTCTCAGCCAATAGCAGACAGAAAGCTCAAATGTTGAAATCACAATTTGAAATTCCTCGGATGTGTGTTCAAAACTGAACGTCTTTCCGGCAGATAACGCAAGTGTAATAATCTGTCGAAATGGAGTCTGAACGAATTGCATTACAAACAATGAGATGTAAATCATTGGTAGATTGAAAAGGAAAAGAAAATAAACCTGATTCAAGTTATTCAAGGACAGAAATGGTACAGCCAAAGATTTCAGTCGTAGCTGCCGTACAAGTCGATGGATCATATTGGAAAATAGTATGTTTATGCAAGTGAGGCTTATAATTATACAAAAAATTACACAAAAACGTAACAATGATCAAAATCCTTCAAAGTACTCTCCTCCGACGTCTACGCAAAGTTGTAGCCTTTCAAGCCACTTATTAAAGGCCAGACGACATTCTTCTTCTGATACATTAAAATTATTTCCACCATAGTAGTTTCTAAATTCCTTGAAGCCTTCTTTCCGTACAACGTTATCTCAATTTGGAATTCCTTGGCGTATAATATTAGAAGTCAAATTATAAATTGTGATTATGACCGATGTTCTAATCATAAAGAGCATGATTTTAAACTCTATTTTAAACTAACCCTACTTTTGCTATTTGCTATGCTTGTTAACTCAATTTGATTCCTGCTTTGTATTTTGTATTTGAGCCTGCATTGATCTAACCTGTCGGTTGTTTGGACCATACAGATCTTTGTTGGGCTCTGTTGTAACGATTATTAACCTTCTTAAATAAATAAATAAATAAATAAATAAATAAATAAATAAATAAATAA
>JAHWFO010045454.1:1195399-1318523 GCA_023313115.1 Rhysida immarginata | reverse complement strand
TAAATAAATAAATAAATAAATAAATAAATAAATAAATAAATAAATAAATAAATAAATAGTCCGGTCCGTAGACCTTGTGCGAAATCTTGGACCCAACGAATTTTCTTTTAACGGTAGGGAACAACCAGAAGAGTAGGCAGGATGTGGAACTTGTACTTTTTCTTGCTGTAGAAGGGCAGCAACAGCCTTCGTCTTTTGGGCACTCGCGTTGTCAGGCAAAGCTATTTTGATTTGTTGGGCGCTGCTGTTTGATTTTGTTAATTAACTGAGACAACACAATGTTTTTGTAGTACTGTTCTGTAATTGTAAGACCCTCTGGCTTACAGATCACAAGCAATTGAGCCCAAAAAAATTAAAGAAAACACTAAACAAACGCTTGCGGGATCGAAAATCTGGCCTAAGCACCTGTAGTCGAAGATCGTCTTCCCTATCCAAAAACAGTTTTCTGTTTTACTAGGGGTTGTATAATAATAAAACCAGCTCTCGTCTCCTGTGACAATGTCTGTAAGACTCTTGGAATCATTTGGAAGGAAAAAAATGGAGCAACTCTCTCGCTTTTTCCAACACGCAACTTTTTCTCATCGTCGGTCAATTTGCGTGATACCCATTTCACCCAAATTTTTTTCAGATGAAGGTGGTTGTGCAAATTTTCTCAATTAATACACCAACAAATACAGGCTAAGCATTATCACTGAGATATGGGGATTTTCCGTGACTAATTTATGCACAGACTCTATCGTTGCCTGGGTCACTGCTTCTGTTGGTCACCTAAGCGAGGGTCACCTTGTAAGCTCAGCCTACCCTGTTTAAACTTTCGAATTCAACGGGCAACAGCGTCAAACAAACAAGCACTACTGCCATAAACAGTGTCCAAAACTTGATGAATTTCTTTTGCTTCATGCCCGAGTTTGAATCGGGTAAAGATGTAGAATCTTTCACTTTCTTTAGAATACTCCACAGAAAAAAACGCAGCGTGATTTACAATGACTTCGAAGGGAACTGATTGCGCCAGAACGGGTGCTTGTCCGTTGTTGAAACTTGCAACATAGATAGCAGACGATTAAATCATCAGCGCCACCAAACGTCAATTCGTCCATTAATGGCAACATGAAAAAAAAATTACTAGTATAACTTTTTGAACCTCCTCCGTATATTGTGACTACTTCTCATACATTTTGAATATTTATCGGAGGAAAAATTACTTTCTGAGGAACTTTCGTATGTAAAGGAGAGTTAAATTGTTTATACCAGGTTAATCAAATCAATAAAAAATTTATTTTATTATCCGTATAAGTAAGTATAAATATATCTCTGGGTTATTTACTGCGCGAAGAAATAGGAAACACAAGCTCCACTTGACCACAAAAAGTTGATATTTGATAGAATAAATGTAACTTTTTGTATTCAAATGGATCTAATCCAACTGCTTGTCTCCAGTTTCTTTTAATTACCATTCTCTAATCCAACAGCTTTCGAAATTTTCAATATTCGTTATTTTTCAAACAATCATTATATAGGAAACCTACAAAATAGGCTCGATTTTATCTTCTCGTAAATAAGCCGCTACTTCACGATTATCTATCCTAACTCTCGACAGGATTTTAATCTGTAACGGCGAAACTGAAGGATAATCGCCGAAACACAGCTTCGCTTGAGAGATAATTCCGGAAGATAACTCGTCAAAATCAAATCTCGGTTTGTTCGACCAATTCGAGAGAGCTATAAAAATAAATTTTGTACAATTGATAGATCAATAAAATCATCATTTAAAACATTTACGAGGAACTAAACGTAAAGTTGCAGGATAAAACGTTGCAAACTAGTCGCGATGAATGCCGCTTTGCTGCGAAAATCTGGAAGCTGTCCTCGAGTTGTCCGATAGTCTGTAATGTCTATCTGACACATGCTTAATTGACGAAAGATCTGGAGACAGACCATGCTGACCAGGAAAAGTTTGAACAGTTTTTAGATATAAAGTTTAAGATCTTTGTAATGAAATTGAATATACCAGATATGGAGGTCTTGCAAAACATTTTTATTAATGAAATCGCATACTTTCACTAATAAAAATGTATGGAAAGGCTTTCATTTCTTGAATTTCTAGAAAAACGTACGCCGTATAAATCAGTAAATGACCCCTGGCAGTTAGGTTATGAATGGTTAATAGAAGTGGACTTCTAAGGTCATCCTTGTATTGCTGAGCCGTTAATATTCTACAAAGAACAACTACGGGATCTTCTACTGTAGGAAGGATGCATCCCATAAGTCTGCTTATTGTAGGAGTGATGGTCTACAGCACATTTTCATGACTACAGAAATTTAAACAGGTACAGAGGCATGCAAAGTTTCATCTTGATCAAATGTTGAAGATGAAACATAATGATTCGATTATTATTATTTTTTGCAAAAGAGCACAGTTGCGGTTTAAATGTTACTCAATAAGTCCTGTAACATTCACCTTATCAGTAAATTTATATTTGAAGTCATCGAGACGAAACAAGAGGAAATCGGTGGGCGTGTTAGGGGCGGCATCGTAGAACCATTTGTTACCTGTTAGAAAATCGTGTTGGTCAGTGATAGAGAGCGTGGGTGGAGGCAGTTTGGCGCCATGGGTTTAACTGCGCCCCGACCCCAGAATTTACGAGGATGTGGCCGCGGATCACAACTGTCACAACCTGGCCTTGACGGTCATCAATCCTAATGAAGATCGGCAATCCATTCAAAGACCGACCAACCCCATCGGATGCATTTACCACCTTGACAACCCATGCAATGGCCCTTGCATTTCAATACCTATCCCTCACGCCTTCTCCGTTTGAACTCTTGACGGGGTCTTATTGAATAGAGCTCACCAGTTTCTTTTTTTAAGTAAAATTCCACGAAGAACAATAGAATAGATTTGATAGAACATCTACTTACTCCCTTAAATGTAAAAGGTAAATGCATTCGAGCTCGCCAACTTTTCTCTACCACATATTGAAGATTAGAGGGCCTAACTGAAAAGCACGAGAAGAAAAACACAAACTGCTAATTTGAAAGGAGAAAGTTCCACACAACTTCTCGGAAGCAATAAAAAATAAAGATCTAAATGAAGACTAATGAGGCCATTTACAGCAGCGGCAAGGACACGAACTCCAAAGAGACAATAAAACGCGAGGGGGAAGAAACCTAAAGAACACATTTGGAGGACTGAAACTCGGAACTTGAAATATAGGTATCATGCGCGCAGTTAACTCATTACTAATTTAATTATCAAAACCACATAAAAAAGAGAAGTTGGTCTTTAGGATGGAATAAATGAGTTGAAAGCTAAGTGGTAATTTGAGGATATTCAATTAGTGCTCGAGTTGGAACTGAACCACAAATTTCAGATATCCCCAAAGGAAAAATCCTGGAGACTAACGCCTTTCAATTAAGGTAAATCTTGAACTTATTTTTTTTTCAATTTCTTCTGCCCTGCGCGATGCTTAGAACCCATGTCTCATAGGAGACGCGGGCGCGATACTCCATTAACGATTGGATTCATTGAGCTAATATATGCATTTACATTTATCAAAGGGTCTAATGATAGGCATTAATCTGTTAGGAAAGTTCATCATAAGCACAATAAACAAATTCGAGTCCAACGACAAAGCTTTTCAAACAAACTACAACTGGATTCCAGAACATTACACGTGGTTGATCTGAAATTCTATGTCTGCCATTTGGGTTGTAGTTTGTTTGACGAATTAGCGCTAAACTTTGTAATCTATATACAGTATATAATAGAGGACACCACTGAATGACTCACTGATTCATCATCGCAAGCAAAATTTACTGGAGCCACCGACTCGAAACTTGGTGGAGTCATATGACAGGATAGCGTTGGGCGTGCTAAGACAGGTTTTTCGAAATTCGGACCCCCGCCCACCCGGGGGGGGGGGGGCAGAAAGGAATTGCACGTTCGTTCTCCTAGCCCCGGCCCCAATGAATGCAGATCTTCGAAATTTTGCAAGATTTCTCGCTACCGTGCCAAAAAAGTAGTTTACCCGATTTTTGATATTCGAGTTTTAAGGGTGCGAAAACTGAAAAAAAATCCATTTTGGGAGGTTTCACAAAATTTGATATTTTGATGCAGCTTCGTGGGGACTAAAGGTAAAGCATCGAAACTCGGAGGGAAGCTTCTCAGAGATGTTTCCAAGAAAGCAATTTCTGTTTTTTTCGATTTTCGCCTTGTGAAGGGGGCCAGGGGGGTCCAAAGATTGGATCCCCGTTTTGTGTTTTTGTCGCCTAACTCCAATGCGGAAATGCAGAGAGCTTCAAAATTGCGCACGAGGATGTAAAAGACGTATATAAAAGGGAGTATTCTTTGGTTTTTGAAAATCGGTTTTAAGGGAGGCAGAAATCCAAAAAAACTCAAAATCGGACTAAGTTTGAAGTGCACGTCCGGTCAACCCCACTCTGTGGCAAAATTCACGTACAACTTGAATATTTGAACCAACAAGAGTTCACGTAATTTACAAAAAACTAATTTCTGCTTTGTTTCATATTTTACCTCTTTTCTCCCCCTACGGCCCTCCGTAAAAATATGCGATTTCTCGCAGTTTTTCCAGTATTTCGCGAGTAAAAATAGGTCTAGATTAATGAAATTTGGTACGGTGATGGCAAATTGGATTCAATTTTCCGGTATTTTATGTTTTCTGAATTTTTACAAGATTTTTTTTTTTTTTTGGTTTTCATAAATTAACATACAAACTCGCATGTTGAAAGCTTAGTTTTTACATTGGTCATAAAATAGTCATTTTTTTCTTTGTTTTAAGATTTATTTGAAGTATCTAGGACTATTTTTTGATTTATTATGAACTAGCTGATATACCTGGCGTTGCTCGGAAACTTTTTTGATGAAATTTCTGAAAGTGAATATACAGAAAAAGACTGCGACAAACTCACTCAGCTATAGACAACATTCCAAAACGAGTCTATTCCAGTGGAAGTGCTAAACGGCCGGTAGTTGGAGAGGCCATCCATTGGGAGCATTTTAAAAGAATTCTTTTTGACTGTTCAATACGAATCTTTACTATATTAATTCAAGCTTTTTTCATATGTTCATTTTATATGTGTATCTACATTCAGATATTGCAAAATTTCATCAAGAAAGAGCTCGAGCAACTAGTTAATAGATATAACGCAACCTTAAACACTGGTAAATGTAACTTAGCGTTTTACGAGGTCCGCATAATTCTTTAGTTTGAAAGTGGGCCCCCTTTACGTTGATTGCTAGATATCGTCGTTTTGCTGGTTGTTTTATTAAGCATTGAACGCATTTAGCAGCCCCAGAGTATTGGACGGTTTAGGAAGGCTATATTACAGCCCTTTCCGACGTGGAATATAGTTATTCTGAGATCATTAAACAGTGCAAACAAAAAGGGGTTCAATGCTTCTAAAACAGGCGTCCATAATGTGCTTACGAACAAACGCATTTACGAAATTCGGATAACAATGCTGAGAAATGTGCGCAAAAGCGACAGCCCCAACTATGTCGTACAAGCGTGTGTAGTTCGGAGAGTGAAAGTCCTGGACGACGGGAAAACCCCTGCTATCCAAAGGACTATTGCATCACATATTGGAACATCTCAGGCAATAGTGTCACAATTTAAATCTGGAAAGACGACACAAGGCACGATTTCACAAGAGCTTGAAGCACATCGTAGAGAGACAGACCAACGCCTGAAAGCGTAAATCGGGATATCGACAATCGAGCAGTGGAGTGAAGATTCAATTGCGAGTGATACTGAAGCAGAGCTCCCAAATTCACTCGTCACTTATATAGACCAGGGGAATTACACTGAGATAGGTGAGAAGCCTGAAAAAACCCCGAAGGTCCTCCTCAAGATGATTGAAGATTATTCCCCTCATTCTGGGGATAAAAAGGTTGCTTGAAGATTGTCATAGAAAAAGGGGGGGGGGAGCCAGAGGCGAATTAGGCTATCCAAAAAAAAAAATAATAAAAAAATCGGGATATTTCGCCTTCACGTTAGATGAAGCATGGGTCTAACTTTCCAACTGCAATAAAATCCTAGCGATTTACTATCCCCCCAAGGGAGAAAACTCCAAAACTCCAATGAACATGGGCCCGCCAATGTGAATTTTTTTCCCAGGGATTCCTGATTCGTTATCGGATTGCCTATAATGGGAAGGTTGAAGTGTGTAGGGTGAAAAAAAAAATGCAAAAGTTAACTCAGCATATTATTAGTAAAGTTCTAGAACCATTGTATAGAGAGAAAATTCCTGTTATGTTTGAAAGCGACGCAAATAAAGTGTGATCCAGCAGGATAAAGCCTCCAGCCACACTTCTCGTTCCAATGGCTTTCTTGGCGAGGATGGCGGAAGAAACTGGAATTCGAAGCCTTCGAACCCTTTAGTGCCAAACCTGTCAAATATCCCGATGCTTCTCATATGGACTTTTGTGCCTTTAGGCTCCTGAAAAGTGCTCAGGGAAACCGCCAACCGTGAACAGTGGAAGGCTTATGAAGAAATGTTAAAGAAAAATGAGACAGTATTGATTGCAGTGAAAATTTCGATGTCCGACAACATAAGCATCTATACATGATAACGCCACAGATTTTCCTCGTAAAAATTTCACATTATGAATCAACCTTGTACACCCGCTCACCAAAAGTCATGGCACACCCCTCCAATCAGGTTCCCTGTCCGTAATGAGACAGGTCCCGCTGCTTTCATTCTCGGAATGCAGGTGCACATATCCCGCTCCTTGATATCACACGATTATTGTAAGCAAAACAGGCTGCAGAAATGGCAGCACGGCGAGAGCTATCCGCATTTGAACGGGGGATGGTCGTTGGTGCCAGACGGATGGGTGCCTCAATATCAGATGTAGCCAACACCCTGCAATTTTCCCGCACAAATTGCAAGGGTCTATCGAGAGTACACCGAACGAGGACAGCGAACGGGCCGCCCACACCTCGATGATGCCAGGTGTCCGCCAGGTCACCCGGTTTGCAACTGCTGACCGGAGGGCGACAGCGGGCCAAGCACCATGCGATACAACCAGGGACGTCCCATAACTGTGTCCGTGACGACAATTCGGCGAACCTTGGCAGTTTCAGGTTTTGGGAGCAGGAAGCCACGACGTGTACCACTCTTGACAGCTGCACATCGTCGGCAACGCCTAGCCTGGGCCAATCAACATAGACATTGGACCGCTGAAGACCGGCGAAGGGTTTCCTGATCCGACGAGTCACGGTTTCAGCTGTATCGGGCCGACGGTCGTGTCCGTGTTTGGCCAACGCCTCCTATAAAGAAAGCCTCCGCACTGAAACGTCATACATTGTTACATCATCAGACTTCGTCCTTTTTAATCGTATTTCTACCAATAATAAGCCCTAAATTTGGTCGACTTATGATGACGAGGCTTTCTTTATAAAAGGCGTTGGTCTGACGCATGCCACACGAAGCCATGGACCCCGCTTGTCAGGTGGGGACTACTCAGGCAGGAGGGGGCTACATACTGGTCTGGGATATTTTCTCGTGGCATACAACGGGTCCGTTAGTGCATCTGACATCACTCTGCGTGCTACTTCCTACGTCGGTCTACTTGGGGACCACCTGCACCCTTCCATGAACTGTTTTTACCCCGCGGGCGACGGCACCTTCCAGCAAGATAATGCGCCTCCACACGCGGCCCTTGTGACACGGCAGTAGCTGGAGGAACACGCCACCGTCTTCACGACAATGATTTGGCCTCCACGTTCCCCAGATTGCAATCCTATTGAACGTTTGTGGGACGTCATCGAACGATCTGTCAGGTCGTCACCAACACAACTGGTAAATGCAGCATCGTTATGGAATGCAGTGGAAGCAGCATGGATGCAGTGCCTGTGGATGTGTTCCGAGAACTGGTAGACTCTCTTCCACGACGAGTCGCCGCCGTTATCCGGGCCAGAAGGGGCCCAACATGTTTTTAGGCATGTGTGCCATGACTTTTGGTGAGTGAGTGTATACACTCTTGGAAAATGACTTAGCAAAAAAAAAAGTGTTTTCACCGCTGAAGATAATCATGGATACATGTACAATCAACATTTTTACGCTAATTACATAACTCCTCAATAATGGAAGTACAATATGACCAAAAATAATTAAACACAATATTTCCTACTTGGAAAATGTATTAACAAAAAAAAACACAACTTTAATGCAATTATTTTTGATTTTACTAATCAGTTGGGTACTTCTTTGATTCCATTCGCCATTGACAGAACGAATTTTTGCCGTTCACTTAATGGAATTTCATCCCAGTTTTTTTAATGGCCTTGATGCTGTTTTTTTGCAGGCATATTGCGTTCCATTTGCATAAAGACGCCTTACTAGTGAAGCCCATAAGTTTTCTTGAGGATTTAAGTGATGACCACTTCAAAACTTTCACCCAGTTCATAGAAACCAGTCCATTGTCAAAGCTGTCTTATCTTGCTGTAGGATCCATTTTCCACTCTTAATTAGATATTCTATGAGCAACAATGTTCTCCAATCAGGTCTTGATATTTGTGTCCGTCAACAACTATGATATCCGTTTTTCCAAGATATCCGAAACCCGCCCAAACTCCGTATTCCTCTACCATCGCTCTGCCTGCGCTTTACATACTTTTTTATCGTTTCTCAAATCATGGCAGTACATTCTTGAGTGGTCCATCCAAAATAAAACGTCACCCCCTTTTCAAAAATCAAGATTCATATCATTCTTCAAGATTCATCTGCGATACAATTTCTCTGGAACTCATGTTGTCACGTTTGGCCAAGAGGATTATTTGTCTCCTACCTAGATCACTTAGTTTTGATTTTGAACCTTCACGTTTTTAATTCTGTCCCGATTTTATCTGTTTTCTGTGTCCTGAACGTCCTGTCTTTAATGAGACTTCCATTAATTTCAGTTCACATTCATGATATGCTAAGATTTTAGCACTTTTTTCAGCACTAAATATTTTTGCGCTTTCCCATCTTTTATGTAAATTGGTTTAATTAGCGTACATAAATGGAATATTTGCGCTTGTATCCATGATTATTTTCTAGAGGTGAAAACACACTTTTTGATAATTCATTTTCCAGGGATGTAGTTGCTCAATCAACCTTCTATAGTTCGTTGTTATTTGTTTGGTTTGCATTGAAGCTCACTTAAGCAATAGTATCAGGATTAGCAAGTAAAATGCTCGTTGCCATGATTAATAAATATATATTGGTTCTGCCAAGCTTTGCATTAAGATTAAACGAAGCAGATTTGACAGCGAGTTCATCTTAAAATCCTTGAAACTGTATTGATTTTCATAGTGCGTAGGTAGAATATACCACGAGTAAAATAGCAAAGCATTAACCACGATGTTAACCTTTTCAATCCCTTAATTTACGGTCCCAGTCATACCAACTAAAATACTTATTTTTTATTAAAATTCACATAATATGAGAGCGATTTAAGAGTTAGCCGCATTATTCACTCAACAAAATGCTTCGTTGACTCCAGCTTTAACAAGCCGGAGAAGTGAAAATCGATAGAAAACCCATACATTAATTAAACGTTGCCACGGGCCATCAATAATTTTTTACAGCGTACCAACTTTCCATGGAAAATCTATTAGCAAATTTGCATGGGAAAAAAACCTCAGGGAGTCTCTAGAGCTGTTATTATGTTGTCTGTATAAAATTTTGCGTGTATCATAGTGCTTTCCAGAGTAGCGTTATGAGCAACAGTTAATTCGTTTTGCTCTTATTATTCGTCGTCGAGAAATTCAAGCTTCAGCGGCTGTTGGAGGGCAATTTCCCAAAGTTAACTTTCAGCCAAACAGTAAATAATCAAGCAACCGAGATGTAGTGCCCTCGGAAAAATCTTAAAACTTAGACAAATATCCTTCAGCCATTAAGGAAATTGAATGCAAGAAGCAATCAAAGAAGAACAGGGAGCCGAAGGATTAGCTATTTAATTGTAAGGTGGATAAACAAAAGCGATGGAACTCTTCAAGCAAAACCTCAAGCAACAACATCCATTTCGTTGGGGGAAAAAATTGCGAAAATGGCAACATGGTTTCTAAAAGTTTTGAGTGTTTGAAATTTTTTTTCTTTTAAACGAGGAATAAAACATTGAGCTGCAGAGAGGTTCGAGTGAACAATCGCCGTCGAACAAAGCTTTCGGTCGTGGTTCACAAAACAAAAGGCAGAGAGCCGTTAAAAGGAAAACAGAGCAAAGTGAAAAGAGATGACGACGAATAAAACGAAGGTTCTGTTATTAACCCAGTGCTCCGACAATGGCGGCGACATTTGCGAAGGTTCTCACACGCTCTGTCACAATTCGTAACGCGATTTCAAGCGCCCTCGAAAAGGCTTTTCCTTGGTGGTAATGGATTTCAATCCTTTCCACCAGCTTTAATACAATCTTTCAACGTATATATTTCCTCGGTTAAAGAGGAGTCCCAAAGAAAGAGCTTGATGTCGCTTTCCTTTTTTCTTCAGGAGCAACAAGAACCTAACAATCTCCCATCACCCGTCACCCCTTCACTCAACTCACCTGGTAGAGGCACCTGCTAGGAGGAAAAAAAAAGCAGCAGCTCTAGCTCGACAGGGGATTAACGTCATCGGAAATGGTTTCCCCGGGAAGCAATCGATCTACCTTTTCCTTCTTGGGGCGGATTCACTTTCGAGACGAGTTGGTAAAAACCGAGGGATTTCCAGCAAAAAGAAGATCAAGATTTGAGCACTAACAGAAACTACGGTGCTAAAGCGAAGCAAACGAAACAGAGCTTAGGATTCGAATGTTCAATTAAAAATCAAGAAATAAAACATGAACGTCAGGAAAAAAGTAAAACAAGAAAACGAGGAAAATACACACAGACACAGTTATTTCTCCACCCTCTTGTCCTAACTCTGTAATAAAGTCAAGATAGGTGGCTTCCACTACCCTCTTTACATCTTTCTTATTAGAAGAAGCTTTTAAGTTTAAGCGTAGCTAGGGGGTAAATATTCATTCCCAATTACTATATTCTTTTCTCAAACAAATGTAGATATTAATGATGAAAAATAGGAAAGAAAATTCCGCAGCCTGATTTATTCTTTAAATGTAGATAGCTCGCAATAAATTCTTGATTACAGAGAAAGAGACTGTGGTGAGGATTCACAAGTATGCGCCATGTATAAAGTTGCTCAGTTATAACTTCAGGAAGTAGAGAGGAATTGCATGAGTAACAGACACGGTAACAGCGCTCATACCATTATTTGTGATGACAGTTTTATCATAATTCGACAACTGACCCAGTTTTTAGTCCGAAATATAAGCACAGCGGTCAAATATTATGGAATTCTGAAAACATCATGATCATGATAATAAAACTGTTTGCTGATCACTTCACGTCCACAATGAGCTGCGTCCATACAGTAGGCATTGAACCGATCTATGACAAATCGGGAATGTGGCATTGAACCGATTATCAGCCATGAATTCTTTTCAAACTCGTCAAGAATGGCTGCAACAGTACAAAGATGGACCCAGTCAAAAAACTATCAGGCCGATCACTTCGTCGAGAACTATATGGGATACATCAGCGTTTCCCAAATTGCTCAATCTAGGCTTTACTCACATTAATGACGGCCGTTCCAGAGTTATGCGAACGGCTGAGGAGACCTTCAGAATGTTCATAGAACGACGCAGAAAGGAGTGCAAGTGTCGTGTTTTCAGGATGTACAGGATGCTGTAATATATACAGGGCAGTACTGCTGAGTAGCCTATCCGTTCGGCTGCAGGGGCTCGCTCAAAACAATACCACCTATAATAACGGCCTGGGCGCTGAAACGTCATACATTTTACATCGTAGCCCACGAGAAAGACAGGCCTGGGCACTCAAAAGTCACCTGACCACAGTAGTTTGAGCAACAATCCAAACTTCATTGTTTCCAACAAACGAAAAAACACCGATTGTTAAAATCCGAGATGGAGACAATGAAAGTTGGATTGCTGCTCAGACTACTATGGTCAGGTGACTTTTGAGTGCCCAGGCCTGTTTTTCGCCGGCTACGTTTTTAATAGTATTTCCACAAATAACAAGCTCTAAATTTGCCCTTTTGATGATGTAACAATGTATGACTTTCACTGCTCAGGTGGTATTGTTATGAGCGGGGCCCTGCAGCCGAGCGGGTAGGCTACCCAGCAGAACTTTTCTGTATATACTTGCAACACCCTGTACAAGGACTGGATAAAAAGCCTTAAAATTAGAGGAAACATCACTTCACTGTACTCGCCCCCCTCCCCTCCCCCATGTCTACCACCTTCTGCCATACTTGCAAAAGGCGTCGTACGGCATCAATGCGTCTATCTCTGTTGATATTCCAAAATAACAGTCTTATGGAATAGATAATGGCAGTTTTTGTGGTGTAATCTTTCCTTCTAAGTTGCTCTTTCATTTTGGCGAAAAGATCGTAATCCGCACAGACTCGTATCGGGTGAGTATGGCAAATGTTCCAGTACTTCTCATCGCCAGCGGCGCATAAAAATACGTCAAGGCGCTAGCAGTGCGATTCTTTGCATGTTCATTAATGATGATATAGGGGTCGTCTCTAGAAAGTGCCTTTGTCCTTAAAGCTGGACGAAGTTGGTGCAGTATGACCTTATTGATGTCATTATGGCACTTCTACTAGGCCCTCATACGGTATTTGACTAAATATCGTACAAGCGTTACCACTCCATAATAACCGAAGGTCATGTGATTCATGTGACTGACGTAGCAGCAGTAGCTGCCATTAGTTTTTATCTAGCGTTATTATATCCAGTGCTGGACCTGGGAAGCTACTGAGGTTTCCAATCACATGTAATTACTGCATTATTTAAATGATGAGGCGTTGTCATTTGTCCAATTTCTAAACGAAAGCCAAATTATGGATCCAATGGCTTCAGATATCTGTACTGTTCATTGCGATAAAATTATTAAAGAATGATTTTATGAATACCAGACTGACATTTCACCTTACCTAATCGGTCATTTCACCGGATCACAATCCCAGCGAGAAACGATGGAACGTGTTGGAACAAGCTGTAAAGAACAGAAGATTATACCCTAAGAATTTGGCGTTGGTTATGGAGTGGGTCAATCTCGACATGAACTTCATCCTCAGTCATATTGATAACATACTTAGAAAAATTTAAATAAATGATCGTGTAACTCCATATTAAGTTATTTTCTATCCGATGTGTTTAAGTGCGAATGCAAATTAGGTTGGACTGTGCTCTCTCATCCCTCCTCCAAGCTTAACATAAAGGTTCATTAAAGATGCGCTATACTGGTTGCATTGGTTTCGCGCTGGCATGAATCCATAAAAGTTGATGGGTATTTTTTGTTAAAAAAAAATAGTATATTTCCATGAAATAAGTATATACAGCAATTTCATGTTTTATAATTGCTTTAGAATGGCTATGGTCAAGTTATTCTTTTCTATACTTTGAAAAACATAATCCAAGCGCATTAAGGGATTCTGCAAAGATGAAATAAGCTCATTTATGCATCGCTTAAAACCATCATCTTAGAAAAGAACTCAAGAGAAATGCAATGTCATTTCAAATTTGCAGCTTAATCTCTCCCTGAAGGCTAACATGTTTCTGAAATGTAAACTTGTTCTAATAGATAATCCCTTAAAATTTTGAGCGTTCCACCATCCAGATAACAAATAGGCACAGACAGAGCGAACGTCATAAGCCGCTATTTTTCAGTAAGAATAACGTAAAAAAATTATCGGAAAATCATTCTATACGTCTTCATTCGTTTTTCCACGCCTTCATTTAATGGAGCCATTTTTATTTGCTTAGAAAGGCAAAATTTGTCCATCCGCTTAAGAGGCGATGGTGAAAAACGGCTCTCTCATCTTACGATCAAAGCCCTCTTCAAACGAATACAACCCACTCCTCTCATTCTTTGATTCCCAAAATACTTAAAAATGGTTCTCTCCACTGGTGGTCCCTACCGTGATCTTGAAGTGGGATCTGGAGGCCCAGGTGGCGCTGCTCGAGCGAAACCTTCGGAGTAATTGATTATCAGACGAGCGATGAATGTTGCTCAAAGCAAGCTCAAGCAATGCGATGAACGACAACTAACAACTCGTCTAAGTAATACAACTCATTAAGGAAACTTTTTAGAGCTTTATTAACGATGAATTTCAATCCAAAGAAGATAATGCTCCTTCGCTTCGAGGAAAGTAAATGCTAATTTAACCAATAAGAGACTATTCAAAGTACCTTATCGAAATTCAAATTTTTATGATAATACCATTTCTTTGGCGATCCATTATTTGATTGCTAATTACGGATGCTGAATAGTAATTATAACTCCAAAAAATAGAAGATACTGAAAATCAATCGCTATGAACTATGCTATTAATTTTAAGTCAAAAAGGGAGTAAAGAAGCATTATGGCACTTACATATCTGAACACCTGTGTTATCGCTTCTCATGCTAATCAATACCAATAATGGAAATATTTTTCTTACTAATCAATATAAAGATTTTCTTATCAACAAACCGTTGCCTACCTTTTTTAAGTTGGAAATTACTGAAAGGTTCCGGTTTAAACATAGCCTACATATACACTGAGAAGCCAAAACATTATGGCCACGGTCCTAATACCTCGTTGCTCCATCTTTGGCACGCAAAACAGCTGCAAACCGTCGTAGCATAGTTTCTACAATACTTGGAAACTCTCCGGGGGAAGATTATACCAGATTTGCAAGCAAAGCTCATACAATTCTCGTCGATTATGAGATGGCTGTTGGATTAATATGATTAGGAGGCCAGGACATCAACTGGAATTCATCATTATATTCTTCAAACCACTGAAGGACAATTCTGATCCTGTGACAAAGAGTGTTGTCCTGCTGGAAGAAACAGCAAGGATATTCACATAGTCCTACAGTTCTCATTGTGTTCTACAACAACCAACAGTCCCAGGGACGCCTATGAGAATATCCTCCAAAACATAATACCTCCTCCCACCGAAAATCGACCATGTGTTCGGACACGGCCATCGACATAACGCAAAAGAAATCGCGATTTATTCGAAAGGCAACTCTTCTCCATATTTTCATGGTCCAATCATGATGTTAATGGGCCCATTGTGGTCGTAAAAGTGGATAATGCAAATTTAACATCGGTACACGTGAGGAGCCTCTGCAGCAAAGCTCCTTATCCAACAGAGCTCGATGAACATTGTGCTCAGATAAACTTGTATATACTTGCACTTGCATTGTTTTCGGATGTCAGTTGAGCCATCAGTAGCCGCCTAGTTGCGTTCACCGAGCGGGGCTATCTGCGACCCGACGTCCGCATTAATTAATTAGACATGGATATCCAACGCCTGTGCGTCTACTAACGTCCGTCCTTCTTGTACTTTTCATAGATACTAACAACGGCAGCTCGAGCCGTGCTGTTTCGGAGATACTAGTCCTTAGACTTCGGGTCAATACATTCTGGTCTTTCCAGAATCATTTAAATCAGCAGCCTTTCCCATTACATCACACGTCGTCGACAAATTACCAGCATTTATTACCATCATTACCACACCATCCGCAGCAGCCGTTAAACCATTCGCATCTTGTTATGTACCATTTACGTCATTCCGACGAGCGCATTCTCACAGAGTAAGTGGTAGTATTTTTAGCTGATCAGTGTATAGTAATTATTCACTAAAGAAGTATGAATAGTAAGAGTAGGTAAATTAAAAATTGTTAGCCGTGGACCTGTTGGTAAGCTTCTTATATACGGCAACTCCCAAATTACTGCCAAATCTCGACGAGGAATTATCCAAGGTTCAGGCCTAGAACGAATGAGCGCATCAGCACGCTACATCTTGTCATGTGTGACAACCAAGGATGGCCGCCCCGACCGCGGCAAATCTTGGAGCTCCATCGAACCGCTTTCTGATGGCCTCACTCTCTGTGCCCAGCGACTAACCGTACTTCTGTCGACTGCTGATGCTCCATAAACTGCACATAAACGTTTGTGAATGTTTACAACCGTTTCTTGCTCCGCAGGGAGAAATTCAATGATGACATGCTGCTTGTAACATACATCACTTACAGACGCCATGTTGTTCCATTGCTGCACGTACGCTATCTGTCGGAAGAAACGGAAACTTTGCGCGCGAACTCCGAAAACTTCAAAGAATGCATATTTCAAGTTTCGCATTCGTACCATTGTTGGGGACGGAGAAAAACATTGTGGTGCATTACTTTCTGGGCTACCCTCGTATTTTCTACATTTTTTATAATTTCTCTAATTTACTTTCCTATTTGTACTTCATTCCATCTGAAATGCAAATAAATAAATATTTTTGGACGAATTTCATATCTTTAATAAATATCAAAGCCTTCGTTATACAGGATGTATCTGAACGGTCTGTACAAACTTACAGCGTAGCCAGAGAAGCAATATACATACGTCCCATGAACATAGGGTCACAAACGCTTCCTTCTGGAGATACAACCTTGCGACGTTGACCAATACCGTGGCCAGCACGTTCGCCGGATATGAATCCCTTAGACTTTTTTTGTGGGGCCACTTGAAAACCCTTGTTTATTCCACCTCTCGTACCAGATGTTGATACTCTTCGCCAGTGGATCGTGGATAGTTGCAATGTCATCCGTAATATACCCAGTGTTTTCCAAGGAGTTAGCCAGTCAATGCAACGAGGTGTGCAGGCATGCGTGGAATCGAACGGAAGTCATTTCGAGCATGTACTTTAGCACGTCTGGACCGTTCTGTTATTGTACAAGCCGGAAACAAACCTAGTTTGTAACGCTGAATGGATTTGATGCGACAATTGCGCCATTTATTGTAGGACAACGTCGCACGGTTGTATCTCCAGAAGGAAGCGTTTGTGACCCTATGTTCATGGGACATACATTGCTTCTCTGGCTACAAGGAACTTATGCTGTAAGTTTGTACAGACCGTTCAGATAAAAAAAAAATTTCGAACCTGGTCCTTACAAGCTATTTTTTTCACAATGCTGCTGTCCGAATTTCGGATGATTTTTCTTAACCTTTTATCTCCCATTTTCTTCATTGCGGTTGTCTGTTTAACTACTGCTCAGATCAATGAGGTCTATTATGGCAAAGTTACTTCCTCGCTGTGATCTCCTGCAATGCGAACTAGGGTTTAGCTTAAATTCCGAAATCCCGATTGAATTTAAGCTAATGTAAATTTCCCGGAAAATGTTCCCATTTTATAAATTTATCTTATTTTGAGTTAAATTATCCTCATGTGATGAATTTCCAGTGACGAAGAGTAACATTTCTGGATTTCTCAATGATAGGCGTCGTAAGTGCGAAAGTTATAATTTCATTACAGAAGATTTCTCTATCGTTTTTACTATAAGTTAGTAGCAAAAGTGCCTTATAGATGGACAGCAATTGTTCTACTTTATCTAAAGGTATGGGTATTAATAATCCTCAATTCCTCTAGAACAAGATTGAGTGATTGATGTATCGATCGTCTTTGTTTTGGTATTCATACTATAAAGATTCATTTTTATCCCGGGATCCTGAGATAAGCAAAATGCCGGGAAATGAGCCCTAAATGCGAATGTTTCTTATATCTTCGATCTGCACCATATTTACCTCTTGTCCATTCCAATGTCTATCTCTTATCGGTGTGAATCGCTTTTACTGATAGACGCTAATCCCTCTTGCTATTAATCCGAGCGTTAAGCAATGCACTGTAAATGCTTTAGATGCTTAGGTCCTGCGTATAAATCACTTATGCTAACATCTATTCAAATTAATGGCCCTTCGAGTTGCAATTTTGCAAAATAATCCGAAGTTATTAAACTTGTTGGTTTACTCAAATATTTTTCTGTTAAGCAAAGAAATATCGCTATCTTTAATAATTGTAAATTTATATTTTCTATAAAAATTTGTAATGTTGTGCTTTGATGAATTTAACATTAACAACGTATTTCAAAAGCGCGAATCAAAACTTTTCAGTTTCAAACTAAATATTTCATCACTTCGAAGCCTTCTGCAGCTGCAAATTGAAGTTATGTAGCAGGCTAGATTTTTTTTTTTTTTTTTGTTGCTTCGTTTCATAACTAAGTAAGTTCAGGAAATCAATGTCGATGCTAATACCAAAGAAAGAATTTAGCAAATTAAGCCAATGAATAAAGAGCTGACAATAACAAAGGGATATGAAGAGGAAGGACGATATTAAGCAACATGTTCGCTCGATAGAAACTTAAATTAGATCGAACAGAAAAGGTTTTCATCATAAGCAGACAAACGAAAACAACAAGGACAAAAACTTTAATCATCCTCATCATTTGACCCCTCAGAACAGCGCACGCGCAGCTGTTATTCCAGTAACGTTCGGACAGTCGAACTTGCACGCGTTCCCTTTTAATGGTTCCTGGTTGATATAGTCGGTAGGTCGGGTCCATCCGTGACGGCGCATCCCCTTCGAGACCCAATCGTTCATTAGTTTCCATCCCCCTGCAAAGCCGGGGAAAAGTGAGCGGAGCCTTTAGCGCCTTAATGCCCCACGGTCAACCCATTTCACCTTCTTTTAACCGGCTCGCTGCAATTGACATGGAGGACGCCGTCTTTGTCTTCGCTGTCGTTTCTCGCATCAGAAACGAGATTAAGGGAGGCAGACAAAAATGACACCCACAAAAGCCAGGTTAAAATCCCCACTGCTGCCCACCTGCCTCTCCCTCTTCCATTCTATTCTCCGTTCTGTCCTTTTCCTCTTCAACAAACGTTCACCTAATACAGGGGAGATTACGACCACTGTGCTAAAGGATAAAACCCTCAGAGGAAATCATCAGAGGCGCGCTTATTTACTCCTATTTGCTTTTATAGTAAGTGCTCGCTAATGGAATGTGTCCTCTTTTCAAAATAATTCCATTAATGGCGTTACGTGAGGCAAATTTAATAAAAAATACCAGTTTTTATTTGGGCAACATATTTTTATTTAAGGTTTACCTATTCGCAAAATTTCATTGCTTATAATTGTAAGCGAATAATCAGGGCACAATCTAACACATTTAGAAACTTGAACAATATCTACCTTAATGTAATTCTTGAGAAATTAACTCTTGATTACCTTTATATCCATATATCATTAGTTTCAATAAACGCTGACATTAGAGTATTCACTAACAGTTCAAACGTTTACAGTTATTGCATTATTCTCTTAATCGTGAAATCTCTCAAGCATATGACATCTGTTATTGCCCTGCTTATTAGCTCTGAATAAGAATTACATTATCTAATTTTGTTGGAATACCCTTTTGGTTGTAAAATTATCTGAAGTATTTCATTACAAATCTCATATGTATAATTTATCTGGCCAAAATGCTCACTAGTTCAGATAGATTACTTAATTGAAATCTGCAAATCCATTACCTTTTAACGTATTATGCAATTTGCAAAGCATGTCAAAGTTTTGAATTGTCTATATCCATTCAAATGCTGTATGATGATGATTAGAATAAACGAGTATAAGCCTTAGCACTCGTATAACCTACTATATAATCTCTATTTATTCAGAGATTGAGAGGCAGTGTAGTCAACCGTATGAATACCCGGACAAAATTTTTGAATAACCATCAGAACAAGTATTTGCATAAAAATGCCAAAAAATAGTAAATAATTAGATGAATGGATGCAGCTACTTGTTTTTGGGTAATTCTTAGACGAAACATTGGTTGCTCCTTCCTTGAAGGCCAAAGAATGTTCAACAAAACACACCGCCTTCCTGAAACCATTCCATTACTACATATATTGTACTCGACCCTTGGCTCTGCAAATTCAAACTATTGAAAAACGTGATTTCTCTTAATGCTTGTACTTCCATATAATCTGTCTACGTTCCTAACACGTGATTCTCTTGACTTTAAACTTTTACAAAGCAGTTGTTTGGGGAACAAAGTCATGTTCTTTCCATTATGCCATATTTAATCTCTCTTCGTTACCATGTTAATCCACCGCGTATAGCTGCTCCGTTATAGATTTGACCATTTCTACGATATAACAACACGGCAGCAACTTTCTCTCCCAAAGCGCTCTCATAATATTATTGCATTCAAAGATAATTATAGTGCAACCTTTACCCTTCGTTAAGTGTAATAATATACAACAGATACTTAGAAAAGACCTTAAAGGCGAATAGCGCAACATGTGCGAAAAATATAAGGATAATTCGCAGTAATATCCCTAATTTAGTATGTTTAACTCGCACGATTCCTTGTAAATAGCAATCTTATAAATGCAGGAGAAAAAATTAAACGTTTGAATGCTTGAAAATCTTATTAACTCGGCAAAATTTGAAGCCATTTTCCTTTAGTATGGCGCCAATGGTAAGAATGTAGAGGGCAACTGTGTTATAAAAGCTCCATGAGCCCTTTTGACCGAGTTATAAAGGTCTAATTGGAGCATCGGAGGAAGAATTTAGGCTCAGGCGAGATATAAAGAATTGTTGATGATCGTGGCAGCAATGGTAATCGTTAACCTTCAGACCTCAGATACATCCGTGAACTCAGCTATGGTTCAAAAATGAAAGGCTTTATTCCTACGCGATTCTTGTAATGAATATTCAAGTGAACTGTAAGAGTGTCCGAGTTAGTAATATAATGGCTCGAACATCTTCGTGGGATATTTTATAAAAGTTAAAAAATAAAATTTCAACTATTATAATTAACGTAATTATTGAAAATAACAACAGTATATTATTGGAAACATTAATTTTGCCTTAATTTTATTTATCACGTCCGCTACCGACGAGTGTGTTCAATGTTAATGTATAACTGCAGAATTTAAATGACTTCTGCTTTATTCGTTAAACATTGCCCTAAACCCTTCAATACAAAGTTCATCAATTAGAAACGCACTTTTGTATATTCAATGAAAACAAATACAGCAAAACCTGTGCCAACGACCACTTTTGCTTGATCCCGCAGAAAGTTACATGGGAAATCTGTTAGCATAACGACTACTATCGTTAGACAACCAACGACCGTCATTTTCGATCACCTAAACTAAAAAAAAATTTCTATAATGAATCACTTAGGCAACCTATCAGGCAATAAGTGCCAACCTATCACTTAGTATTCTTTGTAGTCAACGAATCGGAGTTAAGAGATAGAGAAAAGCAACCACTCGTTTCTTTAACCTGTTGATATTGATATTGTTTACTGTGCTTGACAGATAGAAGTCTTTAAAGAAAGCAGGAAAGGCATATCGCAAAGTACTCTGACAGAAAAATTCACTTGATATAAGATGCAAAGTCAACAAATTTTCACAAGGAAGACAAGGAAGTGCAAACAAAATAACTTAGATTCTTTTATAAAGAAATAAACATTATCTGTTATCAATGTTTTTAATTAGTAATTTTTTTTAATTGAAACTGTACATAACGACAGTTTTGCTTGGTCCCATAAGTGGCCGTTATAGACAGGTTTTACTGTAGCTCATATTTATCACCTTGGAGAAACTTATAAAAGAATTAAAATGTTCCTCTGCTAACATACTATGCCTTCAGACCTTCAGAAAAGAAATTACCAAGTCGTCTTACAAATAGAAAACGCATGCCTGTTAAGCCTACATCCTCAACCTTGTCAGGAATAAGAGAAGAAATAGGAAAAGAGAAAAGCTTCTCCTAATGAGCGCCGCGTTCGCAATGAAGCCCTGCAAACAAGTCTCATCGAAACACATTACACATCTGCAGCAGATGAAGAAAGAACGAAAGAAAGGAGAAAAAGGAACAACTGAAAAGACAACACGGAATTGAAAAGAGAAGAGAAAGCAGAAGCGGGTGGGTTGGGCAAAATTGGGAGGAGTCCCTTAATTAAAACTAGGGGCGATAAAACTTAATTATTTAGGAGCCTAGAGGAGGCAGAGGGAGACGGAAATGTTAATAAAAATTCATTAACATTATTTCACACGTGTAAAATTCACCCTTAAAAGAATAAATCAATTTGAAATTCCCTTGGATGAGGCTGGGGCATATTTTTTTTAAAACTTTATATTTTTCAGGGTGGGGTTGGGAGAATTTTAATATATTTACCTTCCCTTTAACTCTCCATCTGCCAGCCACAAAACAATCTGCCCAAATTTATTCTCCTCCTACAGCCTCCCTTCGTCTTTTTCTTATCGCAACCGAGTGAAAATGCATTTCTCATTAAAATAGTTTCGCAATGGAGTTGAGTGACGACCCTTCATCAAACCAAGTCAACGCTAAGGGAAAATCGCTCTAGGAAATAAATACGCCAATTTTAATACCCCCCCTCCCCGCTCATTTTGTTATTTTTACTTTAACAAAAAAAAGATTTTCATTATCCCTTCCATGCCGCCATTACTTCGCAATTAACATCGACTCAACAGTTGAAATAGCAACCATTTGTCAAGATGAATAAAAACATTTTTTCTATAAAAAGAAAATCGATCTTACGAGTAATTCTGCAAAAAAAGACCAAAAAAATTTCAGATTCGAAGCCGGATAAATAGCGTCTGTATACGCGTGAAAAGCTCTTGCATTCAGAATGCGCGAGTCTTTAATTATTCAGACGATGCTCCAGATTATTAAGTTTTTCTTTTTGTTTTTGTCGTCACGGAGTGTTTTCATATTAAATACGACGCAAAAGCCGGAAAAATCTATTTCAAAGAGCAGTCGCCAAAGAAAAGCATTAAAATATTAAATTTTAACAACGCAATTTGCCTTCACCCCTACACCCAGCTTCAAAACCCCAACAAAGTTTTTGTTTTCATTCCCTCTCCTTCTTTATAATTTTAATTATTTAAATAAAAATTCAGGTGACATTCCTCGGGCGAAATTCTTATTAAATTTTAACTGCAAACAAGGCCCCAATGTACATTCGCCTTTCCTAATAACGTCGTAAACGTTACTTCTCCTCCATTACGTTCTCTCCTCCACACCCCGAAGGTATTAGGACGGCAAGAATGAAGTTCACCAGGGCCAAAACCCCTCGCTTAAATATCCAATAAAAAAAAGGTTGAAAATAACCGAACCATTTTAAAACTCTTTCGAACTTCGAAAGCTTCATGTTCTATAGAATCATAATGTATATAAGCAGAAAAATTGCTTAGAAAGTAATCGCTTAAGAGCACATCCCTTAACAAGTACACTTTCTATACAAAAACTTTGTATATCAAAACAGTATTAATTTAAGTCGTCAAGGAATCAACCAATATAGTTATTTGATAAGGATGGTATAGTAAAGGAGCAGAAATAGTTTATCTCTTAACTCAAACCCAAACTTCAGGTCTTGCCTGAGGAATATTTCACTCTTCTAGGTATAGGAATGTTGGAGATAGAAAGAACACAGACAAATTTGGCAAAACCAACAAAGAATTCCATGCTTCTACTTCTTAAATAAAATTTCTTGCCTTCTAACAATGGAATAACCATCCCCGCATGCATTTTTTACCTTCTAAGAGAATTTGCCAAGTCACTCGTTAACTGTAACGGAAAAGTGAGGGCAATATCTGGCAAGAAATTAACCCTGCGAGGAAAGTAGCAGAAGCATGCTAACCGGGATAGAATGGATCATCCCGACCTGAAGTAAGTAGAGATCCAGGGCTTTCCTAGAGCAATCCGCGTCAAAGTATGACTGACAGACTGTAAAACCAATAAACAGTTCCAAACTTTCGCTACTTAATAATTCCATAAAAATTACCTGAAAAATCTAGAGAAAAAAATGGAATACACTTCTGAAAGTTAGTACACAATCGTCCTCTTAATCGCTTTACTATCAATATACACCAAAAATTTGTTTAATAAGAGATGTCTTGAGAGAAGTCTGTGATAATTTAATAAGATCCTTCATTGTCTGCAAACAATGTGGTTGAAGCGATGTGTCAATCGCTCGATTGAATTCATGTCAAGATTTTCAGGCCATGGTAATAGCTGGAGAGTTTCCATATTCTAACGCACTTTCTGATAGGCTGTTAACATAAGCAAGCGACGATGTATGCGTCTCCATAATACTATATCCAGAAGCGCTGGAATAATGTGTTCGAGATGTTTGAAATGGCTAAGTCATCTGGCTATCATAATTTGACTTTCAAAGAAGTCTGATAAATCCACATTCTTTACCCAGTATGCAAAGTAACAAAACTGATCGTTACAAGCTATTCCATAACAGTTCTATGACCTTGTTGCATATTCATTGATGGTCATGATATCTTGGCTGATTGTTGTAAGAATGCTTGATTTCTAAGAAAACAAAACAAGGAACGCTTAGAAATGCTGTGCTATTAGGAGAGTAAACAATCAAACGAAACTGAAAGTATATTATTATTTTTCTTCAAATTTTGCGCCATAAATTAAAGATATCACCACATTTTCAGTCCTCTTTCTAAGAAAATCCTTCATGATATTCAAATCGAATTCTCCTGCTTAACTTCCAACTTTGCAGTTTCACTTTATTACCTATTAAACAATTTCTAGGTACCAATTATTTCCCAACTATCTAATTATCCATCTAAATATCCATCTAATTATCCCAACTAAAATTGTACGAGCGAAATTTTTATCTTTAAAAACAAGCCTCAATCGACGACTATCTTTTGTTCTTCAATCTAATTTAATGTACACCTGTAATAACAAGATCAGGAATTTTTAAGGGTCAATTAAAATGGCGCAAATTCATGAGAAATAAAAAAATTACTACCATAATAAAATAACAACCCCAATTTCATTTTTCAGCTTTTATGAAATGACAACAATTTCCTTTACGACGCCGAAACGCCGCTTTCGATTGCCATTAAAAATCTTTAATTCACCTTCACGACAAGCATATCGCACTGGTTAATTATTACTTAGCTAAGATTCATTTATTCGTAAGATCCATATATATATAAAAGGAATTATTAACAACAGTTAAATAATTCTCTTCCACTTTTATTATACTTAAATCCTAAATAAAAATCGACTTTAAACAGAATTTTCTGCTGCACATCAAGAGTTATATTAAAATTAATGCGGTGGAACTGTTCACACGTCGCACTGCAGCACCAACATAATTTCCATACTAAAGCTGAAAAATGAATATAAACGGCAGCTATGCTATTTCAAATGATACTCTATATTAAAAAGAAGTCTTAGAAAACTTAAGATAAAATATTAATTTATTTTCAGATAAACAGTTCATCTCATTTGAAATTTATGCCCACAACTGCATTATCAGTATCATCAAAAAGCAAATTATCAATCAAAACTCTTTAAATTGGTTCAAAATGAATTAATCTCTTTACGTAAGCAATGTTATTTTAATATCACTAGATACTACCAACTGATATCTAATAACCCATTTTGGCACATTAATTATTTAAAACCTTTCAGTTCCAGTTATTCCCACTCAATTGGTTTTCCATATCATAGATAAAATGAAACGCGCCCCATAGTGATGAAGTATGCGTAAAAAGAGTCAATAATCTGATTATATAAAGTTGAGAAGTGCATATAAAAAACATTTTTCATTTAATCCATTATGTTTAATCATTAAGATTTAATCCAATAACCGCCTATAGTTTGACTAAATTGATTGAGCGGGGGGGGGGGGGAGATATATTTTTGACAAATTGGTTTAATGTTTTAGCAAATTCTATCAAGCAAGTCGTTGATGTCAAAACGACTAACTCCAAATTGGCGCAATTTCTACGTTTGGTCGCATATTACCAAATTAAATAACTATTCCAAATAAAACTCCAAATTAGGGTCTAACAGATAAATGATAAAAACTACTACAGCCTTGTGCACATTAATTCAAATAAAACATGTTTTCGGAGACATTTTTTCATGATATTTAGGGATTTCAAATTGATGATGCTGAAAGCCTGCAACCAATAGAAGGAATGATACACGCGCCACCATATACTGAGGTTCTACAAAAGAAAGTTGTTTCAGAGCTAAAAATTTGCTGACAGTAATGGGATATTGCAGTAGAACCTAACCCCCTGTTGAACATCGAATGTAGTGAAGAAATTTATGAAAGAGCAGCAAATGCAGTTACTTGATTGGCTACGGAATTCTCCGGACGTAAATCCCATTGAGGTTATCTGGACCAAATGCAAAAGTCGCCTCCGTGCTGTGGACTGTACAACTATGCAGAAGCGCATTCAGGCGCGGATTTTAAAATGCTGCTTAAAAATAGAGGAGGCCATATCCGTTACTAATGGTCGTATATGTGAGTTTTGTACCAATAAACAAATAAATTCATTGTTCGTACCAATTCGTAACTAAATTAAAATAAAATAAAATTAATTTGCACATGGGTGTATGTCGCGTAATTTAATTTGGTAAAATACCTTACGTTTTCTGGAGCTTAAACTTTTTTTCTTTTGTGATTTTGTCAAAATCATGAAAAATGAGATAAACGTTTTTAACCGAACATTGCAGTGCTGTCGACAGTTAACATGGTTGGTTGGTTTATTAGAATTTTTGGCGTCGACTACTAAGGTCATTTTGCGCCTTTTACACAAGTTATATCTGTACGCAATCCGGAACAAACGCAAACATCCATGCCCACGGCGGGATTCGAACCCACGACCAGGCGGACTCGAGAACTAGAAAGCCTACGCCCTAGCCCTCTCGGCCACCTGGCCGGCCCAGTTAATATGGATGTTATAGCCAATTTTCAACGAACTTAAAAAGTTCCTTATTGAAATATATGAGTTTGTACCTGTCATAGTTCCCTCTAATTTTTTTGAGAGTGGCGAGGTCTAAAATTAATTGTGGGCAATAAAAAACAAACAAAACAAATGCCCTTTTTTGATAATTTTGTAAGTGGGAAATTGATCGTAAGTGCGCGGGAAATAAATTTATCTATGCAATTTATTGCAATGCCATTAAAATTAATGCGCGGCCACGAGGGAACTATGGAGCCTGTGCTTGTGTCTACAAAAAATTTTGATTTTTCTTTTTTTTTTTAATTCTGACTTTGGATTCATAAATATCCTGAAAACTTAGAATTGGAATGCTAAGGACCAAAACCAATCTCTTTGTTATCTTCGATAAAGGCAAGTCGAAAATTTGAACTTCATGAACTTTTTTAAGTTCGTTTTGGTAATGCAAGCCCATGCATTCCCAGGTTTTCAATTAGCATCACCCGTTACCATTAACAAATAGTTAAAATTGGTAAAAATAAAATGTAATATAACGTTAAAAAAAGCCTCAATGCAGAGAACAACAGCTGTGGTTAGATTTCGAACAAATACCCAGAAAAAATCTTGGTTTAAGCCAATCCCTATAAAAATCAACCCAGCTGGAAAATGATTCTAAGAAAAATCCCTCGAAAATATTAACAAAGAAATCCAGCAAAATTCCATTTCAATGAAGTTGAGTTCACAGTATATCTCAAACGCTTATTGCCTCACTACTTAATTTTACGTCAAAAAAAAACAAAAACTAATAATGAACGTTTTCGATCTAAGCTCTTCATTAGATAAAAACTCTAAGTGAAAATTCCCACCAATCGTTAGGCTTTTCATCTTTCATGTATTTCTTGCTGGAGGCGTCTCGACCACTCACCTCTGGTGAGGGAAGACGGTTCTCCAACGAGACGAAGGTCTGCATTGCTCAATGTCAGACCACCTTTTCTCATATCATAATACCTTTTGGCAAAATTGGCTAATCTGAACTAATTCTAACTTGGAGAAAACTTATAATAGTTATCAAATCAAAAGTTTTATCTGGTAATCGAGTATGGAATTATGACTTGATTCAATACGACATAATTGCTCGTGCGTAATCTAATAACATTTTAATTAGAATCGCTTTTTCCTTAATTCGTCAAACCTCTATTACACAATTCTGTAGTTCTTGAGGTCTGCTAACTATTCAATTATCGACAAAAAAGCTAACCTGGAAAAACCCTCTTAATTTGATAAATAATAATTTTCTAAATTCTTTGATAAAACGCGACAACACTGAAAGGCAACTACATAAATATAAGAGTGACCCACCAACTACGTTGTCAAACTACTTAACTAATAAATTTCCTGATTCTATGATACAGACTTTGAGTGACTTGCTAATATGATGCCAGTGTTCTGCCATGTAAAGTCATTACCAAAATTTTCCTAATAATTTCAGAAAAGTTACAGCCACTTTGACAGCTTAAATCTATAACTTACGAGAATGAGCTTAACTTTAAAGTGATATTAATCCCATCGTGGCATAATTAAATTATATTGCCTTGATTTAATTGTATGTGATAAGCTACAATTATATTTTTAATTATATTTTTCATAAGTGGATTCTGTCGCACGAATTATATATTTGCCCACCAGATAGAAGATTTGAGAGTGACAATGGAGAGCTAGTGCTTTTAAATCATGTAACCTGTTCGCTCTGTCATGGTCTCTCAGCTATCTGTTATCATTTTTTCCTGACATCCTATATTGGGTCGCAGTCTTTACAATTAATTTCATAAGTTACTATATTCTTTAATGACCATAAATTTATTCACTTTGATGGCAAACGAACTAAATTTATTTTTAAAAATTTTTAAAATGAGACTATGGTTCTTAAGTTTAATAATCCATTTTATGTTGTATCTTCCTTGTATTAAAATTCTTCTAATATGACGACTTACTAATTAATAAAAATAAGCACATTTCTCTAATCGTCTTCAAATCTTTCATATATTGTGCTTCAAATTGGATTTGGCTGACACAATAATGTCACATCCTCATTTATATTCCCCTTTCGTCTTCTAACTTTCACACTCTCCTTTATTCCTTTAAAAAATAAATTTTCCCCTCCTTCATGTCCTTTCTTTCTTTCCCTTTCTGTCTAGACCAATTTTCGTCCTTCCTTCCAGGCAGAGTAATCACGTGTCGTGTCTTGAAGCAGAAACGAGAAAAGATTTCATTTATTAAATTTAAGAACAAGTTAGAAAAGTCGAGTCAGCTTTCCAAGAGGATGTTGGGGAGGAGAGAAGGAGGCAAAAAAAAACTCTGTTTGCTCTTCAAGCGATTACATTCACAACTCATCATTTCCTTTCCACGACCATCCTGCTTTTAAGAGATTAAAGCAACATTTTAACGGCATATTTCGAAACCAAATGAGATGACATATTTCAGTTTAGACAACAGAGACGTATTTAAACATTCGTAGAAATTCGCATCAAGTCTTACCAAACTTTCATCGGAGCACGAAATGAGCTTTCAAAAACCGACAATGGAAAAATCCAAACCATCATCTCGATGGACAAAGGCACACACCTAATTCCACTCGACATTTTAACCTTTCCTCCTCCTTTTTTAAAAAAAAACTAAATTAATATCCAAGTCTCCTTTGTGCCTGCCTCACCATACCATGCAACGTCGGCAATGTCGAAAGGCCAGACTCAGCAGGTCACGTGGGGGGGTTTTCTCTTCTCATCACGTCCTGATGACGTCAGCTGGGCACACGGGTGACAAGACCCCTT
Organism: Rhysida immarginata; assembly: GCA_023313115.1. Lineage (NCBI taxonomy): Eukaryota > Metazoa > Arthropoda > Chilopoda > Scolopendromorpha > Scolopendridae > Rhysida > Rhysida immarginata. The sequence goes on along the minus strand of JAHWFO010045454.1, from coordinate 1,289,066 downwards.
TGACTCCCACCAACCCCCACTGACACCCACTTAACCGTCGCCTCTTATGAATTACCCGCCATTACATTCCGCCGCTCGGAATGAATCACAAAACGCTATTTACTCGAAAGAGAGACAGAAAATGGTGTAAAATTCTGTCGACTTACAGCGCCAAGCACTTTCCCGACGCCTACAAATTCCTCGTTACGGAGAAAAGGAGGAAAATATACGACAAAAATCCCTCGAAAATGGGTAGTTCAGGAAGTGAACTTCTTTTATTCATAAGAAATTTTTTGCAATATATATTTTCATCTCCTTCCCGATCTCCTAGTATTACAGGCTTCGTAATTTTTTTTAAAATAATATAACGCTCTTTAAATGATCCCACTTTACGTGACAAAAGTTGTAATAATCCAAATTAAGCTTTAAAGAACATTATTTGAGATATTTATAGATCTATCGTCAATTTACTATACAGACGTGAAAAATAACCACAGTTCTAAAAGAAAATCGATTTTTCAGCGATTTATAATGTGCAACGACTTTTGTGCGTGCGTGCATTAAAACCGCGACGCGTTTTACAAGAGCGCCAGGTTTTCCCTCCGAACAACGTTTTTCAAGAATACTTTTTGATACTAATCTGATTGGTGCATTCACGTTTAAAAAGTGGCGTCTGAATTGCGCCGACAATTAACACACGTACGACCCGGTAAGCTTAAATTCCAGCTTACTCGTCTGGCTTCCACTTTCCTGATCTCTTCTTTGAGTAAACGCCACTATTTTGGATCACTCAACATTTTCGATGAAGTTCAAGGAAAAAATTTTGAAAAATCAACTGAACAACGAGGCGATGAAGACATGGCCCTGTATGCGGAGCAATCTAAAAAAACGCTGGAAATCGCCTAAAAACGGCTGAAAAACGCATGCGTCAAAATTACTGATTAGGAGCACGTTTCCTAAAGTGTCGTCGGTAATGGCTTCAATCTCTTGATGCCTGGTTTGACGTACAGCATCTTTCAGTGTGATTTATTTCTGTACACTTTTCCCTTCAATAACCCCAGAGAAAGAAGTCGGATGGTGCAAGGTCTGGAGATCTGGGTGGCCAAAAATGTTTTGAGATGATTCGATCTTCAAAAAAATTTCAATTTTTCTCATGCCGGCATGTTAAGTGTGATATGTTGCACTATCTTGTTGGAAATATCCGTTCCTTAGTTCCTCTTCCGTTAACTGATTGACAAATTCAGTGAATATTGTCAGATAGACTATTGGAGTATGCTTCCCGTTGTCTCCAAATTTTTCACCCTTTCTGTTTGAGGCAACGTGTCGCACACCAAACTGAACTTGAAATGCTCATTGGCATGCTTTAAAAGAATCCGTTTGCCAATATTTACGTACAAGGGACACACGCTGTTTATGTGAACATGTTCGGCCAAGATTAGCGACTGATTTTATGTGTTGCAGAGAAAGATTAATAAAGGTCACTGAACGAGTCCAAACCTACTGCGAGAGGTGTGCTACAGGTGCATACTGTTCAAGGCGTTTTTATGCAACATTTAAAGTCAAAATGTAAGTAACTTTCAATTTTATAGGTAAAAGTTTGGGGCCTCTAGCGAGAGAATCACCTTGAATTTCAACGTCATCTTGTCTGTCATCTTGTTTTGTGTCTTCACATTTCGTATGACCGGATTTTCGAAATGTCCGGTCCTCTTCATTCCATTGTTACACACTCGTATGCAACAATCCACCTTCAGGATTATTCATCCCCGTTCGTTTGTTATATTGCCTTCTTTGATCTCGATGAGACAAAACGCTCTCTTGAAGAACGTTTGGTTTGGCTAGTTTGGCACTTCTAACAGTTTGAATACTACAACCTGCTTTGTATTTCCTGTAAATTTCACGTGCTTACCATCTTTCTTTCATGGTGTTACAATATACAAACACATTAATGTACTAAAGTGGCCGTCAAATTAATTTAAGTTGTTTTAGGATGCATTTAAATACCGGGTGATTCAGTCAATTTCTGACCATTTCACTCGAATGACGTGCATTAGGGATAAACAATTGAAAGAATATGAGCACCATATCGAATTTCTAGATAGTTGCAGTTTGTATTGTTGCAACGGCGCTGCATGAAAATCGTATTGTTGAAAAATGGCGCCCGCTTTATCAACAGAGCGGAAATGCAAGGTTGTCGAATGGTATTTCGAGACAAAATCACCTGTAACCGTGCAAAGAAAGTTCCGGAAGGAGTATAAGTGTCGAGACGCACCAGGCAGGCAAGCAATCATGGATTTTGTCAAGCAATTTCGTGCCACTAGATGTGTTAAATGCAAGAAAATATGTGGGAGCGAAGCTCTTATTCGAACGGCCGAAATTGTCTAAAATGCTCGTACAAGGTTGGTTGATTCCCCTACCAAAAATCTGTTCGCCGCCTATCCATTGAAGAAGGGCTGTCGTATACCACGACGTGGCAAATTTTGAGAAAAGATTTACACCTGTTCCCGTATAAGATCCATGTTTATCAGGAGTTAACAGATACTGGAAGACAGAAGCGACAACAATTTGCGATGGGTTTTGGAGCAGAAATGGAAGCCAATCAGGACATTGTGGACAACCTGTGGGTGTCAGATGAGGCCTTCTTCCATCTGTCAGGTGACGTTAATAAACACAACGTACGTTTTTGGGGTTCCCAGCACCCTCATGAGATCCATAAGTCACCTCTTCATCCACGAAAGGTTATGGCTTGGTGCGCGATTTCCAAAAGAGGCATCATTGGTCCGTTCTTTTTTGAGGGCACTGTAACGTCACGGGCTTACCTTAACATGTTGGAAACCTTCTTCATCCCCGAGTTGCGAAGGAGGCGTATACCGCTTCGACATCAATGGTTTCAACAGGATGGGGCTAGGCCTCACACGATAATGAAGTGCTAGACTTTCTCAATCAGAAATTCGGAAATCGTGTCATTTCAAACAGGTTTCCAGATCTATTCGGGGGTGGCTTTCTTTGGCCCTCTACGAGTCCTGACCTAAACCCATGTGATTTTTATCTCTGGGGGTTCCTTAAAGACAGTGTGTTCACTACAGCACCAAGAAACCTAGACCAGCTGCGACAAAGCATCGTCGACTGCTACACCCTTGTGGATGCAGAAATCCTGGATAGAGTTATGAACAACTTCACCATTCGGCTGCGAGCAGTTCAAAACGTTCGTGGTGGCCCCATTGAGAATATCATCAAGACTTTTCCAAGGGAATAAAAACTCCGAACTGCCTAAAATATCATACTGAAATGCTAAGTTTGTAAACATTAATGGGTCAATATATCATAGTACTGATATGGTCAGAAATTGACTGAATCACCCTGTATATTCTGGATTTCGAAAATTTTAAATGGCTTGTTATTTATTCTTGAAATATTGACAATACAAATATTGTTAGTAAATATTGACGAAACAATTAAATTAGTTATGTTCAATATTACAGTCTCTTTGATAAAATGGCCTTCCCTTACTGTTTTGCTTAAAGAGAAAATTACTGGAAACTTGTCTATGGCTCTGTGAAGAGATAACGCTGAGGACAGACGTCATGTTGCATTATTCTGCTTGTAGACCAATAATCATATGTGTATTTAGAGAGATTATATGCATTAGGTCGCACTCTATCTAAAATTCTCTTTATTCTGGAACTTCTCCTATAATATCATAACGATGGCAACCTTCGCATTGAAGAGCAAACACAATGTCAAGCAAGCATTCCGGAAACCTCTATTTGCATGTTGAAACAAGTGTTAGATAAAGCTGAAGCAAAGCGAGGAGTAAATTTATAAAAAAAATTTTCAACACCTCAGAAACTGCACCGCGATTTCATCCTCTGGTCGCCTGCCGCCTCAAAAGTAATCGATAACGGGCGACTAGAGGCTATCGCGGTTAGTCTGCCTGTCACAAACAGTTACATGATAGTGTCGCTACTTGATAATAATTATACTTGCTGCATATATGTTGCTATAATTGATAATTAAGACGACGTCAGCGAAAGGCCGTAGACACCCAACGTTTATTCTAACTTTTAAAGTTGATGAGTTTTCTTAAATGAAATAACGCAAAATCTTCATCAATGAAAAGCTCACCAATAAAGCAAGCATACTTATCAAATCGAAACTCACGGTCAATGTCCGCAGAATATTCCGAAGAAGATGCATTGCAGGGAATGACTGCATATCATCACACCACCAAAATGTTTGGAATTTTCCAGTGCCCAAAAGCATCTCCAAGGCAACCAGATGAGTTTGTATCTAGAAACGGCCGAAATCGATTTAAAAAAGACAGCTAATATCAAGCATCAGCACTATCACATCCCAAGAAAATGATTCCGAGTCTATTTACAAATTTATGTCACCATTTCGTCGTTATAGGCAAAAATAAAACTTTCTGGTAAAAATTTATTCAAGCAACTTCCTCCATCCCTGCAATTCGAAGTGGCATCTCATAAATTGTGATAGTAAATTTCCCAAAGGCTTATTTTTTGCCGAATTTCAAGTATAGATAGAGATCACAAATTCATTAAAATTTGCTACGCATGTGCGTGTGTATGCAAGAGACAGCCAAGCGATAGATAGATCACCAAAGGGTGTGTAGAATTTATTTCCGTCCCCTTTATCTCGTTAAAGATTCTCTGGGCTCTTTCCTTTAATGAATACACTACGTTCGTGATATAGAATTTTCTAAAATAAGATATGTAAAGAATATAAGAAAAAACTTTAACCGAAAATTTTTATCCAAAAGGCTCTCATTTCTCATTTGATTAAATTGCTTCTGTTTATGTAACTGCGCTTATACAATAAAATGATTTTTTTTCTTCTATTCTCAGAAGAAAAACTTTTACAGCCTAAGGGAGAAATTTCACTTTCGAAAGATTGCCAATTTCTAAAAGCTTATGATAATTAAAAAGCAATGCTGGTTAATATCGATTTATGCGGAAGAAAGGTTCCCCCATAATAATGTTTTTTCCAAAGGGTCTCCATCTTAAAGCAATCGGAAATTATTTAACTTCATTTACTCCCTATTTCTTAAACGACCAATCTGTAGATATCTGTTACCATCTTCTTTCTATTCTTGCACAAATCTCCATCTCTATCCTATAGTAATTCTGATCTGAACCTTGCAAATGCCATATAAAAATAATGGTCCACTGCTCAGAAAAAGATGGTCCTTTTTCCCCTCAGCCAATAATTAAATAATAAACTTTCATAACCAAAACTAAGTGTAATTGTATGAAAATTTTGAAATATGTTCGTGACATCAAGTCATTTTGTTTATCGTGTTTTCTGTATCATTTCGCATGATTGAAAAAAATGGCCGTCTACACTATCATCATCAAAGAATACATTCGGGCAGCCGAAAGTCGAGCATTCCTAGTAAGGTTTGGAGTCAAAAATGGCCCAGAGAGAAAAAATGAACCAATGCTCTCTTGGCATCGCTATGTGGATGGTCTTCATACAGGTTTTCTTTACCTGTAACGGTTAGAGGTCAAAGGTAACATTTGACACAATTACTGTTTAAACTCTACCTAACTTCCTACATGTTGCCTGCAATAGAAATGTCGTCTCTCCACTCGTTTTGAAATTGTGCGGGGCGGTAACAGAGTTTTGACTCTCCCTGCATATAGCGGCCTTGTTAGCTGTTATTTTCACTTGTTGTTTCTCTCTGATGAAGGCGACGGAGAGCTCTGGAATAGTGTTAATGATCATCCATAACGGAACCTATCGTCCTGAGTTTGTTCACTAGGCTATTTTTTTGATCATTTTAACAAATTAGAATGCTATATTCAATCTGGACTTGTTCAAAAATTGTTGTAATCTATGATGTTAACAAAGTTAAAAGTGCGGTTGGAACTAACTGGTACAAAAATGTTAGTCCGAGCATTCCAAGTGACGTTTGGACTAACCGATCCAAAAATGTTAGCCCAAAAATAAATTTTTACGACGCATTGAATTCAGAAACATGGAAGGTCATGAAAGGAAGAACCTTATTTTTATTTACAGAAGTTGTTGAAAATGTCCACCATTAACTAAAACATACGCTTTCATGCGTCCAAAACGCTGGAGTAATTCGTATAATTTCGCAGCTGTCGATAATGCGATCGCGTATCTCCTCTACATTATTGATTGCAGTTACATAAACAAGACCCTTTAGATTTCCATTTTAACAACAGATCACCCGATTAAGCTGCTTGTTAAACATTAAAGGACAATTCTACGATCACACACAACTTTAATTCGAAAGACTAGCGCATTAATAGCATCGTGGAATATTTAAAATTTTTAATTCGAATCTTTAATGTGTGAAAAAACGAAATTTCAATAGCGGGGGCGTCCATCTTGGGCGAGTCTGTAACTAGTGGACACTCCCACTAATGGAAATTGCGTCCGGAATTTTAGTTTTTTTCCCCTAATTTAGGGGCAAATGAAACTCAAAGCGGAGCCGTACCGAGACTATTGGAGAATGGGGAGCAACCCAATTTGACGATTCCTTCCTGGATTTTCAGATTTGTGCGAGGGATTATCGCGCTGCAGCAACGAATAAGAATTAATGCGGCAGGATCTTCAGAACGCTGATAAATCATGCAGCTGCGTCTCTCCACTTGCTGACACTCAGAGATCAAGGGTGTTCCTAGAGTCTGCACAATTTCCATAAAGACCACATAAACACGTATGAATATATAATAGAACATTAATAGAAAATTAATTATAGCCTCAGAAAGCAGATACAACAGAAAATAAATATAAAACTTGACAAACATAAGATTCATCACTCTAATCTCTTTGGTATTATTTGGTGGTTCAACTGATCAAATTATAACGCTATATTCAATCTGGATATTATCTTCCTTGGTGTTGCAGTATATTTATGATGAAAGAAAAGTAGTTCTATCTTTTCTTGTATCAGACAACTGATGTGATTGAAATAGATCTTTGTAGAGATGTTCAATTCACCATTGTCAAAACACCTTTATGAAGTTTCAATTTAATCATATCAATTGTCAGACACAATAAAGATAAAACTACTTCTCCTATTTACGAGATGTACAGAGTGGTTCTGAAAAAGTTGGTCAAAATTTAGGGATTGGATTGAGTTCCCATAAACGTTAGTCCAAAAACGCATTCTTCAGAAGTTACGAAACACTTAATTATCATCTTCAAAGAATAACGAACTAACAGGAAAATGCAATATTTGATTATGCAATATTTTTTTTTTTTTTTTATTATATTATATTTTATTCAGTTTCCAATCTATTCAAATATTGCATTTTCCTGTTAGTTCGTTATTCTGATTAAATATCGAGTGTATGAATCATCACCTTTCAAATTCTGTATAGCGAGTCCCTTCTCTCCACCTGATTGGTCACAGTCCCACCAATGAGATAACAGAGCAGCGGAGACCGTTAAATAACGGTCTCTGCAGAGAAGAGACCCGCTCCCTTATATAAGCTGGTATTTCCACGCTTACTATTGTAGCCCACCGAAGATGGTTTAATACCGAAACCGGTCTGAAATAAATTTAAAATTGTTGCATTTAAGAACTCACTACCATTATTTTACTATGGTTTTTGTCTACTGCATCGGGCTAGGACTAAGGCTTGATCAAGGCTTAGAAGACATGGCTATGTGAACAGGACAAAAGCTGCTACAGGAAAGACTATACTTGTTAACGAGGATGAATGATATGAAAATCTTGTATACACTTGAATAGGCAATACTTTTTATTACAGAATACAGTTATTCTTCGTTTTTAAGCATATTTCCCGTTTTTGTAGGATACCTGTTTTCCTTTCACTTAGTTTCTTCAAAGTTTTTAAAGTGTTGTCTACTTTATGGCTGGTTTTACAATAACCTAGAGCGAAGTTATCCTATGATAAATTCTAATGTCGGAAAACCTTTTCCCCTATTCAAAGATACATATGAACAACATATCAAGTTCATCAAGAATAGACTTGGATATGTTAAAACCTGCATGTGTTCAATATATAATTCAAACTGTTCATAAAGTCGACAATTTCTTAAAAATATTAAGAGAATAAAAAGGAAACTAAAGAGATAGAAATCTTATAATAAGTGAAAGGATGCTTAGCAGAAACGAAAAATAAAAATAATCTCCTAAAAAAACAACAATCTGTTAGCCTATTGACTCTGTCACCATGGACTGATTTACTTGATTGTTGTCACTCAAAAACTGCAACAATTTATGGTGATGACAAATTAATGCCGAAACGCGCCAGTGTTTCAGATCTGAATGAAATCATTTTAACTGAAGTATGTCTTCGAGAGTATTAATGAGAGTATGTCAAAAATTGTATTAAAAATGCTCATTTATATTGTGAATAATTTTCGTACATTCGGAGGAAATATTTGCCAAGAAAAGATATGTGAGCTATTACCTTCTGAGCAACTCTCACAACATTCGCTTCAAAGGCCGGCAAAAACGTTAACATTGCACAGCAAAGGTGCAGCGAACCAGAAAGCTTCTTGTTTGAGTTCTTTCTCTGATGTTTTCTCTTACAACTTCTGAAACTTTCATTTTTGGCCTCACGGGAAGAACTATATAAAAATTATGGATAAAAATCAAATAGGTACGCTGGAGCTTTTATAGATTCCTCTTAACTTTTTACTGTCTACTGAGTTTTCTTTGAGAGGATTTTTCTGTCTAAAGTGAAGTGTACATGCACTTTTTCCTATGACGTTTACCGAAAAAGAGAGAGAAGAAAGCATTTTGTCTCCCACATATATATAACGCTCAGGGCATTTTCTCAAGCGATATCGCTGTTTCTTAAAAATTTTATTTCCTTCCGCCGCCCTATAAATGGAAATGCTCAAATTTATCGTTTCCGTCCGAATACAGCGGGCAAGAAGTTGATCGCCTTCTAAAAAAGAAAAAAAAAACTTGAGGGGATTTAAGAAGAGAAGGGGATGGGAAATGGCGACGGGTCACACAACGTGTGCGCATGCTCCAACATCTCATGTCACACATTTCGAGGAAAAATCTGTTTGAGATCGAGACGAATTTACGAGCCTTCCTCTCGTTGGCATTTCATAACGACCACTGATTTCGGTCCTTAAACGGCTTTTGAAAAATAATGCACGGGCTATTTGAGCGACCCTTCCTCCAATTCCCCTTCTTCCTCCACCTCATTTTCCACCCGCTTTTTTTCATTAATATTTATTACACACCATGTAATGGAGGCAAACGAGAGAGAGGCAACGAAATAAAAGGAGAAAACTTAATCCGACGGCGGCGGAAAATCTTCTCAACAACTTCCTCAACACGTTTCGCAAACGATAAAGCCACAGCGAAAGGATTTCCTTATTCTTTTAATTTTTTAAATTTTCCACTTTTCTATTATGAACTTCCCTAAATAAAAATTCGCATTCCATTTAGATTTCTTTCTCTAATTACCATATCACATGTTAACGTCAATATTCAATTATCGAGATCATTGCTCTTTTAAGTGATCTTTTTAGCTATTATTACTTCACCTTATCTTTCTGCTTTCTAAAATGACATTATCATTTCCAATTAATCCAGGACACATACTGCCATGATAAAAATCTAATTCACCAAATTACGACATGTCGTTTTCTCATAAATAAATCCAAAGCGATATTGTCATTTTACTCAGATTTGACAGGTCTAATGCAAATGAGCATAAAGTTCGTTATCACAATTAAAAGATAATTACATCCAAAAAAAAAAACAAACCCAACAAAACACGTTTTTAGTTTTCACAAAGCTTTACTGAAAATCCAATACCAAAATGAACAGCATTATTATGGTTTTAACCACAAGTCGATCTTCTATTTTTATAGTATATAATAATTTTTTTCTTTGCATACTTATCCATGCTTAAATGTTTTTAGTGAGTTTTAAGAATAGCATCGTTAATACACGTGCTATATTCCTCTTATTTTGCATACATGTTTCATTAACTTACGAATTATACGAACAGGCCTCATTCAACAAACGATTCAAGGAGCAGAAAGTGTATGCTATAATTAAGGAATTAGGAGCAAAAAATATGATTCATCTGAGAAGGCGACCTTTTGCCAATCAATGGATATCCAGTGTCGAAACTGCCGTGCAAATTCCAGCCTCCTCCACTGATGCACATTTGTTAGCATACGTGCTGTGCACGAAAGTGGAAATCCGCACATTTGGGTTGTTTTCCATGGAAGACAGTGAACTCTGGCAAAAAGTGTGCACGAGGAATAGATTATTTACACTCATTAATCATATACGCAGTGAATACGCATATGATGACTCACGGTTCTTTGCAAAAATAAACCACAATCATTTGCTACACTAAAAGCAGTACTTACCATAATAATAAAGGCCATTATTAGGAGCTTTAGCACGATAACTTGAAAACGGATTAACTTTTTCAAATTCTGTTTTCAGAAATATGACCATCAAAGTCACATTCGGTCGTATCAACTTTTCAGAATTTTTCGTGGACCCCTTCAAGTCGAATTCACGTGCTAAAATAGTGAGTGTTAAGAATACCAAGATAATGGCATGTCATATAACAATCGATTTGTCAAGAAGGAATACATTGTTACTTTCTGTTCATCTTTTAAACATTACTGACATTGACGCGCGCACGTGAAATCGCTTTGTCGACGCACGATTGCTCAAGTGCTCATAGGCCGGTATTCAGAATGAGCGCTCTTGCTCTTACTCGGACCATTGTTGAATCCAAATTTCATATTGTTGAATTCGTTCTCAACAATGTTTGAGTAAGAGCAAGAGCATGAGCGCTCATTCTGAATACGGGGGTCAATCTATATTATTAATTAGCGGAAGAATGGAGCAACTTATTGGTTTTATAATGTCAGTCCTTCATAATTTCTACATTTTTTGAGGTAGAAGGTTGAAATTCGGAATATAGCTTCTATGGGCTTGTCCATCTGCACTATTTATTTTGGTTTTGATTGGTACACTGGGGTCGGAATTACGGGGGTGGGATTCAGAGAGGACAACATATTTAAGTGCTATTTAAGTACGCAAAGGCGTGAAATTCAGATTCCTCTAGGCAAGATCTACATTTTCTATGAAGTTTAGGGCCAGTTGTTCCATTGGGATCGGATTTGCGGGGGTGGCAGTCACTTGGTCTTTAACACACAACATATTGCATGTGATATATCATACGTTCGGAAATGAAAAGAAAGGAAAGAAAATACGAGCTTTTTAACATTTTCTACATATTACTTTCGAAAAAATTAATTTTTTGATTAAAAACCTTGAGGAGAGGTAAAAGGTACAGATAAATAGGTAAAAATAGATGATTGCAGGATCTGCTGCTTGTCGTATCCTACTCGAGGGGGGGGGGGGTTAATTTCTTTTTAATAAATGTATAAATGTATATCTGCTTCACTGCTAAAGCTCCTCCTTGGAATGTTTACAAGATTTTATTAAAAGTTAAACACAATGGTGCAAAGCACATAACGAATCATGCCGTTTGAAGCAGCCCCCAAAGCAAACACGATTTTTTGCTTTTCATTGAACAAATATTATTTAGTGACCGCAAAATTTTTTCCTGAAATTAAAAGAAAATGACAAGAACACGGTTATTTTTAATATAGAGTCCATTGGTTTTTAATAAGGGTTTTCAGTAGATATTGGAGAGAAGTTAGGGGAAGACGCGAAGTAAAGAAAAGGAAAGAAGTAAACAATGAATTTTTGGATGAAAAACGACAATGTCAACTTTTTGATAAGCAATGGCATGTGAAAAGTTACCAACAATTCGGCTGCCAAAATACTATTTTAGAAAATGCTGTCAAAACAATACTAAATGGATAGTCACAAACTTTATCGTATATTCCGAAGTGGTCGTCTCGGAATTGGCTATTATACAGGGTGAATCAAAAGTCTGTTACCCTCTTCCTTTCTTATATATCAATGTAGTTAAGCAAATTCCATTACAGGGAATGAATAAGAACTTGAGGGTGAACTATCTGATGGAGCACCTTTCATCATCTCAGATATCAAATTAGGACACATACAAATTCTATCTCGAAAACCGTAAGAGATACACAAATATTTCCAATTGCACATTTTTTCAACAGCAAATTCCAAACAAAACAAAAAAAAAAGTCAGCAAAATCCGATAAGCGGATCATCCACAATCTTCATTGCAAGCTCTGTAACAGGACAATTGGCTCTTCTACTGTTTGTTGCTTACAAACTGTCATCTGATACAAAGTAAGTCTTTCCATCAATCCAGATAGTGTTCAATGTGATGTCCACTTGCACCATAGCATAACTCCGCACGACATTTCAACGATGCCTGGTTGTTGCATGATAATTTTGCCTCGCCTCACCAAAGCAGAGGACCATGTTGTTCATTTCCTGGTTAGTGTACTGTGCCATCTTGCTTTGGTCTGATTTTTTCTCAGCTTCAACATGCCTTTTTATACCAATTGCACAGGAAACTGGTGGATTTATGGTAAAATGTGGAACTTTTCAGAAGAGGATGATGATGGTGCATGAAATAATTTGCATGCTTGGCAAATCGTATTCAGAAGGAAAAAAAACACTCGGTGGTTACTTCCGAGCCTTGAACCGGGATCTTTGGACTCTCTTGCTCTTGTTTCCTCTTATGGCCACTCATCCCTTGCCTCAATCTTGACGGGAATCAAGGTTTTAATGTTGGAGATCTTGAATTGAGGATTGTGAGTGGATGATCCACTCATCGGATTTTGGTGATTTGTTTGGAATTTGCTGTTGAACAAATGTGCAATTGGAATTTTTGTGTATCTCTTACGGTTTTCGAAATAGAATTTGGATGTGTCCTAATTTGCATAACTGAGATGATGAAAGGTGTTCCATCAGATAGAGCACCCTTAAGTTTCTATTGGAATTTGCATAACAACATTGGTATCCAAGATAGGAAGGGGGTAACAGACTTTTGACTCATCCTGTATATCTATTTCTTTGTTTGTATATTTTGTGTAACCTAACCTGATTATACACAAACTAAAAAAGTGATTAGCAAAAGAATCTCGGTACGTTATTTTCGAACAAATCTTTGTTTCGTCTAATGAAGCCTATCGTTGTCACAACAGTAGGCGAGTCAAACAGGAACATCAACAAAATAATATACTTCTCAATGCACGCGGATTGTTGAGGAATCTAATTTACTTTAAAATGAGATAGCATCAACAATTAAAGTTCCCGCACTTTTACCATAGCTTCTACTTTAATGAAAAATACTTTCTAAATAAAATTTACTTAGCATAAGCATTCCATGGATGTTGTCAATGGAAGCAGACATGCGTGAAAGCGAATAAATGGAAAGAGAAAGCGCATAAAAGAAAGAAGAGGAAAGTTCTGAAGATCCTAAGAAAAGATTTAAAAATAGTAAAAATAAACAATTTTTTTATAGTCTTGTTCAACCAAAGTAAGACTGAGTAATCCAGTAAAACTTTCAATACCAATTGCTCCAAATTGTCAATATTAACTGAAACCAGAAATTCCAGACATTATCTTTGCAACGAGATTTAACAATTAAAATCAGAAATTTAACTGGAAACTCTCAGTTTTCTTTCGCTACAGTCTAAAAATATGATGAACAACTTAAGAGGCTTTGAAACTTCTCAAACCTCTCATTATCGTAACAGGAAATTAAAAGAGAAACAATAGCAAACAACAAAGCTGCAATTTAATGAAAAAAATTTGTATAGAAAAAAAGGAGATAGCTAGTATATAGAATTTCAAACAGCACCATTCAAGGACTTCATCACGTTAATTTTTGAATTCTTAACGAGGTATTTAGGCGCATCCACTTGTGATTAACGCAGCAATCAGAATGAGTTATTATAAGCGAACCGATAATAATAATAAATAGAACAAAAACGATGTAAACAAATAAATTCTCACTTTCCAATGCCATTTAGGCTAAATTTATAGCATTCGTGCTGCCATTAATCACACGAAAGAAAGCTGAAAACTAGTGGGCGGAGAAACGATTCGCAATGGACAAGCAAATTGGACTCGACTGATAACACGATGCCAAAAAACACATTAAAGAAGGAGGAGGAAAAAACAAATCAAAGAACAAATACCCTCTCGAGCTCATTTCTTCATATTTTACAAAAACAAAAACAAAAAAAACAAACTTCAAAATGAAATTCGGCGTTAAAAGTCTAGAAAATCCTAATAAAGCCTCTCGTAAAGAAACAAATGAAAAGTTGTTCTTTTTTATTCCTTCTTCCCCACCCACTTACTCACGTTCTTCCTCCTTCGTGTTTTCGAAAAGAACTATAAATTCTCCTTGGCATTTATCCATGCCGTAATAAAACTCAGTCGGCAATTGATTCTTAAGAGACAGCCGGGGCTCAGCGCTAATTGAATTCCTCCGGTCCGAGAAGAGCTTTGCCTCGCTCAAAACAATATTCACATTAATCTTCTCTCGATCCATTTTAGACGCACACGAAACCTTCACAATTTCCCCCTTATGTAACACTTAAACCGATATAACATCTGTCAACGACCCTATAAAGTTTAGCATTTAATTTCACAATTATTTGTCATGTTCATTTTATCACGCTAAATTTCTTTTCCTAATTGATATGAAATTTAATTACGATATCGATCGACATATTTTAATCATGATTTGTTATTTACACTGTCGACTCTTCCATTTATTAATGTTCACAAACGAAAGTGCACTATTAAAAGGGATACATAATTTTATTAATAATTTACTCCTTTAAATGATTTAGACACTAATAAACTAACTGATGCGATATTTTTATAAAGAGATTTGGAAATTACAATTATCAAAGAAGCATTCTAATAATTTTCTATTCATGGAATAAATCCGATTTTAAACATTCATCAACTAATGCACTCAATATTGAAAACTGGCCGCAAATACTGATTATTATATTTGAAATGAATTTGTTATAATGCATTTGTTGATGCAAGCTGTTCAAATTTAATTTGGCCTGATACCTATTCTATTAGTCACGTTGTTCGGGGATTATTATGTCATCTTTATTCGGACATCTCTTTGAACATCCAACTCTATATACAGGGTGAGACAAAAGTCTGTATCCCCAACCCCCCCCCCCCCCCCATACAAATTTCAAAATGAGTGGAGATACAACAAATCTGTTGCAGGCAACATATAGAAGGTTAGGTAGGAGCTAAACAATGGTGGTGTCAAGTTTGATCTTTGACCTCGAATTTTGCACCTTGCAAATTTGTATCCATTACAGGTAGAGAAAAATTTCCAATTGTACAGTTGCAGAGCTCAAAACGCTGATTTTAACAGAAAAAAAGGAGATTAAAATAAGCTTAAGGCCTGGGTCACACTAGCGTAAAACGCCACGTAAATACGCCGACGTAACGACGTCGCCAAGCGCGGCACCATGTTATTTACCGGAAGTGACATCACTGGCGTCGTTACGTCGGCGTATTTACGCGGCGTTTTACGCCAGTGTGACCCAAGCCTTACAATAAACCCACTACGACTAAATGAAAATTCAGTGCTCAAGCTGTGGTGTGGATTATGGAATGGGACCTTTTTTTTTTTTTCAACGGTTACCTTATAGAAGTAAGGTACACAGAAGTAATTTCGGAATGAAATGAAAACGTTAATTGCCTAATTGTAACTAATAAAGGTTATGGTCAATTCTGCGTTGTCACCAATATAGGAACAGTATAGCGTAATCGCCATTTGTTTAAAACATGTCCAAATCGTTCGATAAAATGGACGAGGAAGAATTTTAGCGACCTTCACAGCAAAAGAACACTCTGGAATGAATTAATACATTAACTACGTGCCCATCCAGTTCTCCCCAACAACAGTTAGCACCTGCTCTAAATAAATGAAACAAACTTCCACCTATAACCTTTGAGAAACTTCTGGAAATTTTCCTAGACGGGTAGAGGTTGTGATATCTGCAAAGTTGGTTCGACATTCCATTAGATTTATATTATTTCGTTTAAATGTTTAGTTTTTCTATTTACCCCAGTACTTTTGAGAAGATAATGTATCCATTCCAGTTAAGTTTTCATGCAGTTCAAGATAAAGGTCCGAATCTTAGGTCTCCTACGGGATGCTCTAGGTTCAGAATATCTTAACGCGTTTTCTTCCATTAGAAAGTTTAATCCACTAGATATCCTTCAAGTCTATTTTTATTTCAAAAAGAATTCCAAGCAATTAACTACTTAATCTAAGCCAAAAAAGAATTAACATCTTCTTGCCTATATGCGTTTCATTCCTGGGTTCCTGATGAGATTGCATCCCAATACTAATGAGGAACCAGCTTAAGCTTTCATCCTCTTATCAAGGAAGATTATTCCTAAGAAATCTACTTCTAAGCCGCGTTGTTTCATCGCATATACTCTCTATCCCGAATCAATACAAAGCCAACGAAGAAGAAAGAAAGAGATTAAGAGCGCTTCGCCAATTGTTCTTCACCTCGGAGAGAAAGAGGACAAAGTCCGGCATTAGCAAAAGACGAAAACCGAGACAAATTACTCCGACTTTTAGAAAGGCTCAACCTCAACACCAAGGAACACTGATTGCTTCTAATAGAGGAAAGAAGGGGACAGACAACTTTACTTTGCTTTTTTTCCCTTCTTTCTCCAAACCTCGATGCTCATTAGTGAGAAAAGGTTCTTTCTCCATCTCCCTCACACTTTTGTCAACACAAATACCCTTGAGACGATAATCTTAATCACAAGAAAACAACGCCATGGAATTCTATTATTACGAATATTATTTTGGAAAATAGGGTCGAGCCCAAGGAACTAAAGTGAAGGGAAGGCATAAGCTATATATACACCAATGGATATATTAATATCTGGACTTAGAAATTTTCTTTATTTTCGGACACCAGTTTAAGGTTGGGGAATTACATATCATTATCCTTTCGTATGGTCTGAATAGCATACCTTCCAACTTGAAGCCATTCGACCCACCGATATCCCGGGTACAGGGCTCTGAGTATTTAATTCTAAGCTTCATTTGTTCATTTTTACTGTATATTCACGTTCAGATATTGCGAAATTTCATTAAAAAAATCATTAAGATATCGGATAAAGAATTTAAGATATCAAAAACGATTTGCAATTGAGGAGGTGATCTGGAGAGGAGATCTTAGCTTTAAATTCTTTATCCGATATATTGTAATTTTTCAAATTTTGTATATTTACTTTCTTTTCCATTTCTTATTGTTACCTTACTTTATGTTAACTCTCTTTTCCATTTCTAGGTCCGCGTTTTCGATTTTGTTTGCGTTATGACGTCACTTTTTCCTTTATATTTCAATCAATTTTCCTCTCAAGGTTTCCTTATAATTTCATTGTTATTGGTTCCTTATCCAACCATTCTCCTATCAAATGTCGCCACTGTATAATTTATTTATTTACTATTTGTTATTTCTTCATCCACTCATGTTTTCATTCTGTACCAAATTTTCTGTATATAAAGGCTTATGTCCTCTTGTGTGTATCCTTGATAAAGCTGGGAATAAATGGCGAAACTAGTCGGAAACTCTGTTCTCCCTTTGTTGTGTTGTAAAGTCTCTACCAATTAATAAAAATAATAATGATGATGATAATAATAATAGAATAATAAGTCCTGCTCTTTGTATCGTTAATACAAAGCAAACAGTGGCTTTATCACTAATGCATAAAGAAGAAAACAAACATTACGTGTGAAGCAAATAGTTTCATCTTTTATTCAGGCTTTATCACCGTATTAAAAGAGCTACCGCGGTAAAATACATAGCGAATAAATTAAACATGTCGAATGAAGCAAATAGTGACCAGAAAACGCCGGAAAATAAAAGCCCAATGTAGTCGCTATTTGCTTCATAAGAAAAGTTTACTTTCTTCTTTAAGTACTGAAAATTCAATTTATGAGATACATTACCTAAACAATGTCTAGAATATTTTTATAGTTTGGAGCGTTTCCATCGCTGAGCTTATTAGCCATCTCGCTCTGCTCTGTTCCCATCTGTATCATCAGAAGACAAAATAATCAGATCACTGAATACTGTAAACGGCAGAGTATATCGAATCTGATACCCAAGATGGCTAGGACTAGGGCCAATGGAACGATAGACGCTCGAAACTAATTCTCAGAGGCTAATTCTGTGGAGCCGTAAAGAAATGAAGGAGAGGGTAGAAGAATTAATTCTGAATATAAGAATTCTTTACATGTTTGTCTTTTGCGTGATATGCGTATTTGGAATGAAAATATAACTATACATTTATTTATTTATTTAATCCTGCTAGTGTGATGTCTTCTTCTTTAATGCTCTGTTAAAATGTAATTTGTCATTGTATTCTATAAGATAGCGTATAGGATGGAAATGCTGATGTATGATCCTGGTAAAAAAAAAAAAATAGTCTGTGTAAGCATTTTACAATTAAATAAGTAACATGCTGGATGGTTTTACCTCTTGTATGGCATTTCCAATACATCTGCCAAATTCTCCATAACGTGTTTACTGTAATTTTTTGTGCTAATAATCAGTTTTGCATGACATTATGATTCTTCAATTTTCTCCAAAGATTTCTTACTGAACAAAAGTTGTCGACTTCAGTGAGTCGGAAAGATACTTAGCAGAGATAAATAATGATAATTATAAACTGGAGATAACCTCCAAACACAGGTAATAATTTTCGATTGAAAAATGGAAGGAAAAATTCTGCGATCTGGATTCGAACCAGGAACCTCGACTGTCATGATCGACGCCTCTACCAATTAGGCTATCGCAGACACCCGGACAGCCAAGCTGTCACAAAGTGTCTTAAAGACAACCAAATTGTCACGGTTGAAAACCCAAATCCAGGTCGCAGAATTTTTCCTTCCATTTTTCAATCGAAAAATTATTACCTGTGTTTGGAGATTATCTCCAGTTTATAATTATCATTATTTATCTGTGGAGTTCATCAAACTTTCTGATGGTTTGGATAGGAGAAATTCTCGATCTGTGTGCCAGGTGCCCGCCTCCCATTGGGCTTTCATGACAACTTGGTTGTCTTTAAGACACCTTGTGACAGCTTGGCTGCCCGGGTGTCTTTGATAGCCCAATTGGTAGAGGCGTCGACCATGACAGTCGAGGTTCCTGGTTCGAATCCAGGTCGCAGAATTTTTCCTTCCATTTTTCAATCGAAAAAGATATTTAGCATAGACTTTATTGCCGATCTATTACTCAAATTTAATGCATATTATATAGGAATGTAGTCTTCGTTTTTCACGTTGTTTAGATTTAAAGGTCTACATTTAGCATTAAGGCTCTTTCACACCAAGCGCAAGCGTTAACGCCGCAAATCTTTCGCATTGTTATGACACGCTTTGAGATTTGTACGGGGTGCTGCAAATAAATACAGTGCAGTACTGCCAGGCAGCCTATCCGCTCATACATTGTTACATCATCGTATTTCGACCATTGTTAATCATATTTCTACCAATAATAAGCCTTAAATTTGATTATCAATTGTCGAAATATGATGTAACAAGTGTATGAGCGGATAGGCTACCCTTCAGTATCGCCCTGTATTTATTTGCAGCACCCTGTACAATGCGAAAGATTTGCGGCGTTAACGCTTGCGCTTGGTGTTAAAGCCGTAAGCCATGAAGACCGCTGCGCACATTGATAACGTGTGCTGTTTAGAATAAAGAAACTCTTCCTGTGAGAGTCAGTTTGTGATAATACAGAAAAAGTGAGAGTGCGTTTTTTTTGGGGGGGGGGGGCGCCCCTTTGTAAATTTTCGCGATGATTATTATCATTTCTAACCCTCTCCCACTAAATAAACGCTGATGATATGTGAAATTGCAACGTGGTCTACACAAACTTAGCTAATCAAAAGCATGTCTGTCATTGTTAAAATAAATTTTATGATGCCTTCGAGTCAAGTTTTATGATAAACTCAAATTCATTTCCAGTTTTACAACAAATAAAAAAAAAACAAATAAAAGAATATCCTTAGGGAGAAACTAATAATTACACGATAAAAAGAAACCTCAAAAACTGTTTGAATGAATTCATAAACGCTGAGAAACCGTAGAAAAGTCAACTAATCAAGAATACACTGTCAGGAAAATGAAATTTTACAAAAATGGACTGCAGGCATGATCGAGTGCAAAGCTGTAATTTGAAGTGGATAAAAGGCATGAAAGGAGCACAGATGATGAAAGTTGTGAGCATTAAGTACAAAACCTAAAGACATTAAAATGTTTAGGCATAATTATAAAATGACGTCGTTTGAGAAAACCAACGCTCGCAAATCCAATATCAACAAAAATAACCACGTTCAATAAAAAATTACCAAAAAATATCAGAATGGAGAAGCAACAAACTTTATTTATAATTCGAGTTAAGCATTCAAAACAATATTTCGGTAAATAAAGTAATTACGTTTGGTTTGAAACCAGTCCGATGATTGAATTACAGATTATTTTATTACGAAACCTGGTCCTCGAATTTCTTTTTTCATGTTTGAAATGCTGAAGGGAAAAAAATTCCATTATGCATATGAATTTATGAATACACACTCCTCGCCATTCGAATCTTAACAAATTATTCTCTTCTGCCATTTCACTTTTGAATATGAATGACTTCCGTTCACTCCAATTGGCTGAAGGCTGTTGATTTGCACTTATTGATCCACTCGAAAAGCGCATCCAAATAAGCAACACCATCGGCAAACACTATTTTCACTCTCCTGTCGAATGTCGTTTTATTGCTTATTTGGCTCTCTTCTTTTTTGTGAATAAATAGTCAAATACAAAATGGTGAAGCTGGCCTAATTTGAATCAAACGAAACTTTTAAGCAGCACACTTCCGTCCTAAATTCGAGTAGTTTTTTTTATGATTTCAACAAAATTTCATAAAACATACAAAATTACGCATATACGACTCACCGGATTACTTGTTGATTACTTTATAATATTTTTGTGCGCGTCTACTTTTAAGTCATTTGCGCTCTTTCATATTACCACGAATAAACACAAAAATTCATGCTCACGATTAAATTCAAAGTCCAGAATCGACGGACTCGAAATCTGGAAAGCCTAATACAGACATCTGTTTATGTTAGTGCGTATAATAAATAGGTACATAGTAACATTTTTCCATTCTCAACCCCCATCTAATACCAATATATCCTTTCCTTTCTCATCATTTCCATCCCATTGGGACAAATTTGGCCCCAACTTCATAGTAATGTAGAGATTGACTAGAGGAATCTGCATATCGAATTTCACTCCTTTACATACCTAAATACCACATAGATCACTTAACCCCCTTTAACTCTCAACCCCCGGAATTCCGACCCCAGTTGACCATTCAAAACAGAACTAAATAGTGAAGTAGGACATGGATATAGTAAGCTACATTTCGAGTTTCAACCTTCTACGTCAAAATGTGGAAAATATAAAGGCGACGGATAGACAAACGAATAGACGGACATTGTGAAACCACTGAGTGCTCCATTCTTCCGTTACTTATTAAGGTGTTGATAATAGATTCTGTTAAGCTGGTGCGGAAATTGCCTTTCATTCACTCAAAAGAAAATGCCGTCCAACCAAGTATTCAATCGGATTTAGTTTAGTGCTTTCTGCAGCCAACCACCTATTTCAACATTCGAAGTAATCCTTGACTAACATGCTTTTGTGGTTGGAGGAAATGTAATTTAGATACTAATAAGACCCCTCATCAAGCTGTCAAGATTGTCAGAAGAGCCCGCAACACTAATAGCTACTAGACCGAAGGGAGACCAGTCCAAATCATAAAGCACTCACAACTATGCTTCTTTCGTTCCGCATACGAAATTACGATTCTTAATATTTGGCTTCATTTTCTTATTACTCCCTCCCTTAATAAACTGGATTTCAAAATGCTATGAGCATCCAATTCGCATTTCCTTCCATCTTCAGTCTTATCCCTTCCATTTTTCTTATACCTTGATCATTTCCTAGGAGTCGTGATTTTTATTTCTCCACGTTCCTTCCTGAAATTTATTGAATTATTGCTTCCTAGCTCTTCTCTTGAATTATCCATAAGAACCAAAAAAAAAAGATGGGCGATTTCTTAATAAGGAACGAATTCTCTCTTCGGAGAGCTAAGATTAAGGGGAACGTTCCAAATTGCAGTACGAATACTAAACAAAAATTCAGCTACAGAAAGTTTACCGCCCTCCAAGAAGATACAGAAAAATCACCACACGTCTGAAGTTAAGGAAATGGGATAGAAAGTGGGGAATAATAAATTGAGAAAAACTGATTTTTACGAACGTGGTGTTTCCAAAATTGAAGAGAAGGTTCCCTGTTCTTTCGTTATTCTTCATTTCTGAACGAATGTTATAAAACATACACTGAGTTGCCAAATTACTTGTATTATGACCACCTGACAGTTTTAGGCAAATGAGCTATTGCGTCACAGCGCTGCCGCTAGAGGGCTAGATAGCTATAAAAAGGGAATGCAGGTGAGGTGACCATCTGTTACACTGTGTTTTTTGCGACGATATGGGCAAAAAAAACGTGATTTAACTGCGTTTGAACGCGGGATGATCGTCGGCGCGCGCAGTGTCGGAACCAGTATCAGCAAAACAGCTGAACTTGTGAAGTGTTCAAGAGCAGCAGTTATTAATGTTTACAGAGAGTGGACTACCAAGCAAAAAACCGGCTCTCAACGTCAAGCGTGTGGTCGTCACAGGCTCCTCAATGCTCGAGCTGAAGGAGATTGGCCAGAACGACAGAAGAGCAACAGTGCGTCAAATAGCGGCAAATCTTAATCAAGGACAAACTGTGACCGCCTCTGAACGATCTGTTCGCCGCTCATTACACCGTTTAGGCTATGGAAGCCGACGACCAGTTCGAAAGCCTCTACTGTCAGCCTTGAACAAGAGCAGACGTCTCCAGTTCGCCAAGGAGCACAAGGATTGGACAGTAGATGACTGGAAAAGGGTCATGTGGTCCGATGAGTCACGATTTCAAATGCATCGTGCAGATGGCAGGGTTAGAATATGGAGAAAACAACACGAAAGCATGGACCCCACCTGCATCGCCACAACACTTCAAGCTAGTGGCGGCAGTATTATGGTTTGGGGGATGTTTTCTTGGCATTGTTTGGGTCCTTTGATTCCTCTGCACGGACGTGTGCGTGCCCAAGATTATTTAAGTATTGTCGCAGATCAAGTACATCCCGTTATGTTAATGGTGTACTCTGACTTGGATGGGCACTTCCAGCGAGAAATGCTCCTTGTCATAAGGCTGGCATCGTCCTCAGATGGTTCGAAGAACATGCCGGAGAGTTTATCTTGCTTCGTTGGCCTGCACAATCTCCAGATCTCAATCCCATTGAGAATTTGTGGGATGAGATCGAAGGGCCATCAGGCAGCGGGATCCAGCACCATCAAATCTGCAAGAATTGGAAGGTGCAGTTCTTCAGAGTTGGTCTCAAATTCCTCTTACAACCTACCAACATCTCGTAGAATCCATGCCCCGAAGAATGCAAGCAGTAATAAGAGCGAAAGGTGGCCCAACACTGTATTAAGGGGGTGGTCATAATAATTTGGCCACTCAGTGTATGTTACCATTGTTAAATATCTCTAAAGATTACGTGAATGGTGAACTAATATATCCATGTTCAGATAGGCCACTTTAATTCTTCCGATTCGTCTGGAAGAATTTGTTCCATACTTCTGGGCTCTTTCCTAGAGAATCTACATAGTAAATTTCAGAGTTCTACAGCACATACCTATATGGATTGGACAGAGCTCCAACCACAGAGACAATCCCATCTAAACTAAAAGGTGAGGCACGCCCCCAGCCAACAAGAATTCAACCTACGCACCAAATTTCAGACTCCTACGTGAAGGGGACAGACACAGTAAACTAGTAAGCAGCCCATTTCTTTTTCCTGCGTATAATACCAAGATGCTTAGAAAGTAATACCTACATCTTTTTCTCCGCCAATTATAAACTCGCGTTAGAAAGAAGAACTGCAAAGATGAACATTCACAAACGTCTGCATTCTACTCTATGATGGAAGTTAAGTAATCGATAGAAGCACCATTGGTTAAAGTTTTAGTAAAAGAGACGGAGTTGCATGATCGGCCGCTCTGGCACTTGTTTCGTGGAAGAAAGGCCAAAGAGAATCATGTGGGGGTTGGGGGAGGACGCATGCCCAAAGTAATTTGTATTATGTGATTATGTGGAAAAAGAGCAGGTTATATATATTTTTAGAATAAATAACTTCCGAAAAAAAATTGAGAACCATTGTTTTTTGAGCAACCCTCGTAATAATCTTTAATGACATGTCATTGGCTTAATTCCTTCTTCAAATATCTCCCATGTGAAATTGTATCTTCATCCCGTTACCTCTATAAATACACAATGAACACGAACGACGAAACCCCAAGACAAGTTAAGCAAAGAAACGTAAAAAGGTTAAACTTATAGGAAATTGCAAAAAAACATTAACATAACGACTACGTAATAGTGATATAAAAATCAACAGCATCAGAAAGAAGCGATGAAAATAAAAAAGCGCAATGAAAACCCTCATAATTCAAAGAAGAAAGTTTTTCGATGTGTGATAGCTGGTTATTCTATAAAACACAGTAAAGGTTTCAAGAAGCTCTGACCTTGTCATTGGTACTTCATTTACCATAAACAACAAGGATTGCTCAAGGTTGATAAGGAGTTTGGCGAGTTTAAAAAAAACATTGAACGACTATTGTATCTTACAAATTTATTCTCATATAGTATACCCGTTAACAAATTAAATTCAATTTGTGCCTCTTTAATATTCAGCTTCTTTTTAATCAAGGATAAGCGCAATGCGTTAAATCAACACTCAACAAATAAATTTATTAATTTTTTTTTACTTCGCCTATATTGAAAAAGCCCCTTATGAAAAGCAGTAGCTGCAAAAAAAGTAATTGTAATTTTAAATTAAATATTTAACCCTTTTAAAAATTTAAACATTATCAAACTCGACCTCTCAGTGGAATACACAGGTCCTTTTCACCTTTTTCTTTTCCTATCATTTTATTTTCTCCTTTATGTCATTACGTCTTCCAACGACTTCTGAGAAAATTGCTACTGCCTATCCAAAAAAAAAAAAGAAGTCAACGTCTTTAAAGACAAAATTATTAATCATCCAAATTCCCAAGAGTGGAAACCACACCTCCCAACATTTCAATTCCCTTATTCAGAGACTTTCATTTCTCTTTCATCATATTAATTTTTTATGTAAATTTAAGAAAAAACGTGAGCACGTAATGAAATCAATGTCGGCTCTTTTTAAATTTCATAAAAAAAGATAGCAATCTTCTTTAGATTCCCAGGAACTCCGATAGGTTAATTCCTTGGAGATGAACGAAAGATAAATACACAAGGTGAATACGTTTGCTGGAAACAGAACAAGGGGAAGACCCTTTAAACATAAGTAAAGAGGAGCAACATGTACTCAGAAAATAAAAACAATTTGTGAAGGAACGTACAATAAATCTTATTTCTTGTGTTTTAAGTTGGTTGCAACCGAGTCATTTGGGTGTTTTCTTACTTTTTTATGCGTCCTTTTAACTGTGGTGTTGTTTTATTGCGCCGGACCGGTGAGTATGCGAGGAATTTCTCTTGTCGGAATTCGTAAAAAGGAGGAAAGAAATGAGAGAGGAAAAAATTGAATCCAGGAAAGAAGCGCCGAAGACGGCTTTAAGAATCACCCTCATTACGTAGAATTGCTCCTTTGCATAAATACATAAATACATAGAGTTAAGGGTAAAAAAAAAACATTTTACACCGCGAGAAATTAACCAAAAGGAACTTCTATGTTTCTCTTATGAAATTTCAAATCAGAGTTGAAAATAGAATAAAGAAGAAATTGCTTTCGGTACAATCTCTCAACGTGTACATAAATTTAAAGCTACAAAGCTATCAATTGTATTTTACAACCTTAGGAAATGCACTTACACAAACGTAAGCTAAGTCGTAAGGTTTCTTCTATAATTTGAAGCGAAGAAACTACTCTTAAAGATCTCATTTCACGTCGAAAACGAAATGAAATAATAAACAAGAAAAATAAAACAATCTCAAGAGATAAGAAGGAAAGGAAATAAATCCAATAACATCTCGCTCTCTTAGATTAAAACAAATAATCTTTTCTCTGCTCATTTGTTTCAATTGAAAATAAGAGTAACCTACGCTCAAAATGGCAATTAAACAGAATTAAATTTTAAATCATTAAACGAAAAACTTGAAACAAACATGAAACTTAATTATTATTATAAATAGCACATGCATCATAGAAAAAATATTTTCCTTTATATCCTAGATGATGATAAAGAGCCATTAAAAGTTATTAAAAAGGGAAAAATTATTTCGTTTTAAGAAAAGCGAATGTCACAATTGATCGCTACACCACTGCGACAGCGAAGCAAGTGTAAGGCTTCAGTTGTTTTTACTTAAAAATTGGAACGTGTCGAGCTGAGATCAAAACACGCCGCCAAAACAGGCTTCTTGTAACTTAATGCGAAATTAATTTAAAATTACGTGCCAAAATACCACACTTGCTATAAAATTCCTTTGTTATTTCCTCTCTCTTGAGAAAATGGAATAATGCCCGCTTTTTACAAAGTTTTGATATATTTTCACTTGTGCAGGTGTGAAATACATGTCATAATTAAGAAATATTACTGAAATGAACAAACCCATAACAGTTTGTTATAAAAATGTTCTTAAGCTTTCAAGTAGCAGAGCTGAAATAGCTATCATAAAATTTACCATAAAGTTTATCGTAAAATTTTAAAGGTATATGCTTATCCCAGCAATATAGTTGTCTCTTTATCGCCGCAAGATGCCATTTGTAAAAGGTAAGATGCAAGTACTGTAAGCACTCATTAAATGAAATGATTCTATGAATATTAATCTACATTTCTTATTTTACAAATATAAACAATCTGTAAATTTAAAAAAATCTTAAAAATTAAGAGGAAAAGATAAAATTTAATACTGGCTTCAGATGGTTGCCTTATGCCTTATGTAACGGATTGATTTTCACGCATTACACTTGTTTTCAAAATAAATAGTGGTAGCAAAGGCAAAGAAAATAAACAGTTCCAACTGGAATCCAAATCGTTAGAATTGGGTTTTTATTAAAACCACTAAGGTTATTCCTGATCTCAAGCAAATTACAAACTGAGTAGAACATGAAGCGATATCTGTTAATCTACGAAAGGATTGTATGGTCATTTCAGGTGCTAAGCAGGGAAACCAGCATGGAGAGATTAATAGTAGAATTGATCATACAAGGTCATTTGTAGATTCAGAGGTATCATGCTATTTTTTGGTTTCTCCACCGCTTATTGCTTTAGTATTATAAACGGTAATTACAACAATGATTACCCTTATTGAAGTTGTAATGTAATTATATGGTCTTCCATCTAATAAATAAGTGAGTCTTAAGAAATGCTTTTCAAAATTTCTCGAACTGCTTCGGTCACGGAGAAATATTGTCAATTATAAATTTATTTTTCTTAAAAAACTCTCAAACTGATCTTCTCACGAATGCGTTAAAATCTACTTATCATACTTATATAAAAAAACTGGTTAAAGATGCACTGGTCTTTCATTCTACTCGGTTGTTTTTATTTGAAATTCCTTCGAAACAACATTCCTTGATAGACATTTTTCCTAAAACTCAATCCAAATGTGGAAATATTTTACCGATAGATCTGCGAGATATCCCGATTGAATGCCAACTGAATCTGTAAGAGATATCCCGAGTTATACCAATTGAATCTAAGATTACCTGCTCTCTTTTCATTAAATAACTAAAAAATTTTACATTTCGAAACAAGCGAATTCACGTGACTCATTTCCATGGTTCATTCTCATTACCTTGTTTCTTGATAATGTGATACCATTAAAAATGTAATTTAAATTGATTTTTATAAATGGATCGAGCTTATTTTACTCATTTTGTATATTACGATGGATGTCCCAATAAATGTATAACTGAAGGCGAAACAAGCCGAGTTAACAAATCTTAAACAAATTCGTATCCAGCATTTCAATATTATTCTTGTGGATTAGAGGTTTTTCCCTTTTTTGTCCTTACGAGGTGTTTACTTTCTTCTTTCTATATTGGCAACTCAACAATCTAAAGGCCAATAGGTCATTCGCTACTATTTCTATTTCTACAATCTCATGACATAAAATAATCCATTTAACCTTGTCGTGCTTGTCCCGAAATGACATCTTCCATAAAGGAAAAATGAGAGACTGTCACCTCGGGCTCTTCACACACAAATGACTTATAAGACATGCTATTCGCGTCATGAGATGCCATGGTTCAAAATTTGGTAAAAACAAGAACGATTTTAAATGTTCTGCAATATTATAAGACGTCTCCTTACCATTTGGTCTACTCTGGTTTGAGCTTAAAAATGAAGAACCTTGCTCACGTCACTCATAGTACGAACAGTAAGTCTAACAACTATAAACGTTATGAATTATAGAAGAATAAAGAAAATATTAACCAAGTGTCTTACTGGTACTATTGCTTCAAAATCATACTTTCATCCAGGGTTGTTCTGAGATTCAAAGAATTCTAGAAAGCTTGTGTTATAAGTATCGCTAAGTATTTTTAACGTTCTTTTGGTAATGGCCAATTTTTTTTAAATAATATGACCACATTCAAGAACGTGAACATTTTCTTATGCACGCCGTTATGGTTCCACAGATTAAGAAAACTTATATTAAACCGACATAGCAAAAGTATGTTAAAATTAAACTGTCCGAAACTAGAGCTTAATTATTCCTTACAGTGCTACTATTGCTTTATAATTGAATGAATCAAATAACACTATATCAGACACTTAATTGCAAATTAATCTTACTGAAAAATAAGAATAATGAGGTCCATACTTGATGAAAGAGTGAAGTGTTTTCAAAATTCGCCAAGGGGAGATTAAAGTGAAATAAAGAAGAATTAACTCACTTTTACTTTTCCCAACCAGAAGAGTGGATTCATGGTGAATAGTGACGGTGTCGTCGTCGACGGGGGCGGTGGAGGCGGGGAGCGAGGCCAGCGCCCACCGACCGTCGTCTCTCATCGCGTAGCGGCTGGCGGAGCTTCTTGCTGCCGGGGGGTCGGGAAAACTCCTCAGCTGCTTCGCAATTCACCCTCCACACCAGTCACTACCACTGTTGTTACTCCTGTTCCCACCGCTTCTACTACAGCAACTTTTCTTCCTCGTCGACTCTCGTCGGATGATGAAAACTGTGGGCATCTCCTCCTTCCACCCACGCCAAGCCATGGCGAGCCAGCGGCGACCAACTCACGGAGCCAGGGTCGCACTCGCCGAGCATCGCCGTGTACTCGACCGCTCGCCTCGCAACAATGTATGAACGCCGGCAACACCACCCGTCTAACACTTTGTTTCACTCGAACCAAATCAAGTTTGAAAAAAAAAAAGCGGACAATATTTTCGGAAGAACGCAAATGCGACGAGAGAAAATCCTCGAGGTGAAGAAATGAAACAAAAAACAAAAATGAAAACAAAAAAGCAAAAGGAAGTTGAAGACGATGGAGGCGACGAGGATGGGAAACACTAGCTAGCGTCGGCGGCTCTCGACCGAGTGCGCTCCCTTCAAAGGTTTCCTCCTCCACCTGCCATCCATTTCGTGCTTCCCTCCCTTTATCATAGGAGTCTAATGGAAACGACCGATTCCTCTTCCTGCGAGGGCTCGCAATGCATCATGGATAAGGGGTTAGAGAACTCCCCTAACAGCCAGACAGACAGACACACACACGCACACACACACACAGACTCTTCTTCACTGCAACTCCATCTCCACCCGCCTCATTCTTCACCACCCATTTATTTATCTGTCTTAAAATTCACGATTCAGAAAACAAGTGACGAACTCTAGCCAAAACCTCTCTATGGCGACTCCATCCAAACACAAGTTCAATAAGAACTTTAAACCAAACAACGCTGCTTGTATACATATTGAAATGAAGAGAAGGTTGAAAAGCGAAGCAAGGACAAGACCGAAAGCTAAAGTAGTTGGGAAATGTATTAGACTTTAAAAGTGTTTGCAGCACAGGTGGAAAAGAAAAGCGATCTATACAGAGATGAACATTGAATATGAGAATTTTTTTCGAACGAAGCACAGCAAAATCTTATTCATATAACTAGAACATTCACAATTGTCAAAGATTTATCTCCAATCCTTTGTATTGAATGATAAAGTTTCCTATTAGCCATGCTTTCACAAAAAAAGAGCTTTCAGTAGGACATTTTTTTTTGGTACTTTTTGTTTAAAAAATCATATCTCAAGCAAATTTTTTCAAATCTCTTTGAAATTTTAAAGCTAACAAGTAAAACGTATATATTTCATAATAAAACATAAAAGAATGAGGAAAAAAAAATTTGCAACTGTTTAAAGCTTCCCTGTAAAACGACTGTTTAAAGCAAGTGCTTTAAGCAAGTGCTTTAAGCAAGTGGTACGATTGAATAGCTTGATAAAAATTAAACAGGTGGTGGCCTTACAGTATAACAGAGGGACATTAGGAGTTCCAACTAGTTTCGCCATTTAATCCCGGCTTTGTCAAACCTGTTTGATCAGTATTATGATCCACCCTTCTACCTTGATTGATAATTGATGGCATTCGCGTAAAAACAAAGATCACCAAAATTTTTTTTTCAAATTGTAAATCATTAATAAATACAGATTCAATGTGTTTTTTCAAAATTGTTGAAATCGATTGAGAACATTAAAAAAAATCCTTTTTTATTAAATTTTTTTTTTTTTTTAACCCAAAAATTTTTTTTCTCATTCTTTTATGTTTTGTTATGAAATATATACGCTTTACTTGTTATCTTTAAAATTTCAAAGAGATTTGAAAAAAATAGCTTGAGATATGATATTTTAAACAAAAAGTACCAAACAATGTATTTCTTTATAACTTTTTAACAAATGGAAAATTTTCAAAAATATTTTGGGAATTTTAATACTCCATTAGATACTATCAAATTATAATAAAAGTTTTAAATTTCACTATTTTAATAATAAAAGTTTTAAATTTAAAAGATTTAAATTTGAGGGGTCCTACTTCAGGAATTCTTACCCACATGATAAACCGATATTTATGGTTTCTTCACTTAGACCATGATCATAGTCACCGGCAAATATATGAAGTGAAGATCAATTCACATATAAATGTTATAATTCTTGAGCAAAAGGTATGAGCCTGCTTCTTTCATTTAAGCAACATTAACTGAAGTTCGACAGAAAACAAACCAGAGTAGAGGCTCCTATTACCAATCGTTCACCTCAAAATAAACAAGAATAATGGCTGAAAGGAAACTTCATCATTTAATATACATTATGAAATAATTAATAAAGCTCACATCTGAGCAAGTCAATATCGGAAATGATCACAACAGCTTCAATATATAAAGCAAACATTCTCTTCAAGGGTTTCTCTCGATGTGAGCAATGGCATTGTAAATACCTATTATTGTATGGAAATCGGTGGTGGTCATATGCAAGTTAGATTAAGCTAATATTTAGCAACTGGTTATTTCTTTACAGCACATTACTCAGGAAGTAATTATCGACATTCATAAAGGAAAACCCTTTGAAAGCAAAATCATCGGATTTTCAAATGGTAGATATTGAGATATAGTCATCCCAAATTTCTTGCTTTTATAAGTTAATAAAATCTAAGTCTTTTAGAAGAAATATTCAAGAATTTGCAAACCACGAACGCAGTGGAGACCATTCTTGATTGTTGTAATACTTCACAAACATTAAGATTTCATTAAAAATACGATGTCTTCATCAAGTATTTAATTTTGTACACAATTCTGCTATTTCTTATTTAATTTATCTGAATTATGCAATATTTTATTATTATTTTGTTCTCTTATAAGTGTATTTTGTGTTTGTCAGTTGTTGATTTGAGTTTTAACCATGAATGTCGCTTTACTGAGGTGAAAGTGAAACTTACTCGATAAAGTGAAACGATTCTGAAAATTTCTGTTAAATATCGATGGCTGAATTAATCATGAGCATTCTTGCTATAACTGCTTTGGAGATGCAGCTTGTCCAAGCATCCCTTGATTTGTTTAATTTCACGGATTCAACGGAGACCCCTCTTCATTCTGCATATGCCAGGCGTTAAGAATCTACACATCCTTGATTTCCATGGAATTGCCAAGACAAGATTAGAAGCCGAAATTTTCATCACTAAATTATCCAGATGGAAGGTCCTATTTTCGATGGATGCCATCATGCTGCATATGTATTCGCAAACGATGTTCCGTTTGATATCGAACGAGATGCTTTACGTCTGAATGCAAATGACGAGTGACTTTAATTACTCATGATTACCCTCGCATTACCGAGAAAAATGCAAGACTTTGGCTCAGGGATCCCACGTACTAAACTGTTTAATCGGAATTTAGACCATATTTTGCTCAAGTGATAGATTGAAGTTTATCTTGATTTTGTTTGCAGCTAACACATTTGAACAGTAATAATTCAGTTTTAGTCCTACGATTAACGGTATAACAACGAAATGTTTTTCTTATCAGAATCTTAGATGTATGATTTTATTTATAAAATAAAGCGTAATATTTAAGATGGCAGGCAATGTTTAGGAGTTTATAGCCAGTTTAAAAGATAAATACTGAATTTATTATAAATTCCTTATTCGGATGTAAAATTAGATTAGTCAGCCAAAAGAATTCAATTCTAAGCAGTAAAAGATAAGTTTGTAATGGGTATTCTTTAACTATGTGACAATTTTTAGTGGTCGTAATTTAGTAACGAATATTGCAAGCTAAGTGAAATACATGTGCTCGTAATACTAAGTGAATATATTAGTAGTCTTTATCGGTTTCGTAAGATGTGGCGGGGCCACAGTGGAATAGTGTCACAAATTATTGATAGCCTGATTGTTACTGTTACGGTTCATTTGCCGTTAATGTTTGGTTAATTAACCAAAGGGTGATGCTATTGTTTAAGAGCATTCCTTAAGTAATTATGATTGGATAAGAATTCTTCTATGCTACAGCTTAAACTGATGGTTCTAGAAGATTTGGCAACTAATTAAATTTTCTAGATATGTTAGATTACTTTTCTGTGATAGTATACCATAAAACATAAGATATTCTATATTACTGATAATAATTCAGATTTTGAGACACTAAAATGGTTAATGAGTTATTAAGGAGTCCATTTGGGTTTTTTTTATATCTTGATCAATAATCGTAATAAATCTTGCTCAATTTGTTACAGTTTTCTCAATTTGGAGATCATTCCTGAATCTTTCCGAACAAAAAGGTAGGGGGGGGGGGCGCATCACAATTATTATACATAATTCAGCAGTTAGATTGTGCATTATTTTTAATTATTTATATAGACCCTTCTTTTTATAATTTTATATTTTTATTTCATTTATTTTTATATTATCCTGATTCTGTGTTTCATTGCAATAATTTGGCTATTTCTATTGTTCTATTGTTTCTATTGATATCATAGCGTTGTTTTTGGGCAAACTTTCCTAAATTCAATACAAGACGAATTGCAACTGCATATAAAAATGCCTTAAAGAGCAACACTACCTCTACTTAAAGCCTAAGCCGAGGCCAACGAGATAAGGCCTGGAAGCGAAAAAGTCACCTGACCATCGGGGTGCTAGCAACAATCCAGCTTTCATTGTTTCCAACAAAAGGAAAAACATCAATTGTTAATATCCAAGATGGAGACAATGATGGTTGGATTGTTGCTAGCACCCCGATGATCAGGTGACTTTTTCGCTTCCAGGCCTTGTTATCTCGTAGGCCTCGAGCCTAAGCGCGAAAACGTCATACATTATTACATCTCCTTCAGTAGGGTATTGTTAATCTTATTTCTACCAATAATAAGCCCGAAATTGTCCCGACCGTAGATGATGTAACAATGTATGATTTGTCCGTGAGCAGGTATTGCTTAAAGTCGATAGGAAAATTATAAGGATCCGTGAACAAGTTAATGCGCTATTCACTTATGGTATATGGTAAAATTGAAGTCCCCAACACTTAAATTATCTTTGCAAACATTTTCTATACCTTTAACTAATGCAACGATCTTCCTCTCGAGCTGCGAAATACTGTCATATTCAATGATATGCACTTTATTAAATATTTAAATGATGTTTACATTAAATTTTGAACCGACCATGTAATATTTTGAGCTATTAATTTATTATAATTTGCCTTTAGAATGCTAATATTAATCAATGTAACATCAACACATCAAAAGTTCAACGTACCCATTTTCAGTGCTTTTCAATAATAAAAAAAATTTTGAAAATGTTGACGAGGCACCAGAATGCTGGCTGAAGTCATAAACGATAAATGGACAAAAACTTTACTTCCTGTTAGTAACCACCATGTTCGGTTTCCAACCAAGAGCTTCCGCAAGTTAACGTTCGATCGATCTTTCGAGGAGGAAGTTTGAAACATTCATTCCTTCCAAAAATGTCCATTGAATGAGAACATGACGTCGCCTATCTATGAGGTCTTTGAAAGACCCCTTTGGTTGATTACTTCATTTATAAAAGATACATAGGAGTAAGGAAACGTTTTATCTTATTAAAAGCTTATAAAAAAATAATAATAATTGTATTGTATTGTAGCAACAAGCATCTCTCAACCACGAACTCTATATAAAGAACATGGAAAAAAGAAATTGCTCCCCAACGGGCAAAGCCCAAAACGGGGTTAATTTATGGGTTAGATAAAAATGTCGGCAAGATTGAAAACGTTAGTTGAAAAATCGTAATCATTATATAGCTATACTAATTTCATTGCTGGATCAATCCATCCGGCTTGAGAAGAATAAGAACGAACAGAAAATTTTAATCTATTTCCCCTAATAACTCTAGAACAACGAAGTCCTATTGAAGCTAAAAAATTTGATGAATCAACACGACCATTAAGAATATTCGCAAGAAAATTGATCATATAACAGGTTCCTAATCTATCGAGAGACCAATAAGCGAATTGATCCCTCACAATACCATCACAACTACCAAATAATTTTTCGCAATACTTAATATCGATACAAGTATATGTTAATAACACAGCCTATTTTCAATTACTTCGTATAGTAAATTGCATTTGAAGAAAATTTGAAGATGAAAGCGTACATGAGTATTATTACATAAATAACCAACAATTTATCTGGCATCACTCGATTTAGCAATATGACTAATAACTGCTACATAGCGAGTGACCATTCAAATTAGAAACATCTTGGTTAGTAATAATGAGTTAGTCCACTTTTAGCACTGATCATAGACTCTACCATGTGATGGACTTGTTCTACATAAATACTATGCCAAGTTGACATATCACCCCTGTATACTTTGCTATTACATCACTTTGCTATTACATTACCCCTGAATTAAATACGGACCCATCCAAATTAAAATAAATGGCATCTGATAAAGTTGTCACTCAATGTAGCTCATGGGTTAATATAAGCTGTGGCCATAAATCAAATTAAAATTTAAACCGATATGATTACTCAGCAACATATGATTACCCACATCTGTTCAAGAGATATCAATGTATGCTCGAATGGCTGCCCCTGCCAGGTCACTCCACCCTAAATGTCACTGGAGGTCGTGGCACACGTATTGATTTGCATACATTTACACAATCAGGACCATTTCACAAATAAGTCTACTACCTGAACCCTCACAAATGGGATCGTTGATGCAGTTATTAAGAGCCCGTGAGTACTGAGGTCTGTAGGCTCCAATGTGGGCTGCACCACATTGCCTAGTCGGTCGCGGGAAGCCAACAATCAGGTAGCGCAACATACTATAATCCCCCTGTATCTATGTGGGGGTTGGCTGTATCTATTTACCATTTATTTCCGGACACCCTGTATACAAAATTATGACGAAATTTTGGTTTTTGATCGATATCTCGAAAAGTATTCGGAATGCAAAATAAGGCCTTTGAATCAACTGACAGTGAAAAGTCACATCCATATCTAATTTCTTATATAGATTATCTCATCTTTTTCCGAAAACCTATTTAGATAAGTAAACATCAAATTTCATAAAGGAGAAAAATTTATTTTTCATTCAATTCTCTTACCATTAACCCACATCCCTAGAAACGTTTATTATAGAGAAATGCAGAATCCTCATCTTCGATTCCCGATCCGCTAAAAATAACTAATCTATTCATCAATCCCAAGTGAATAGCCGCTCCTAAAACATTTCTAGTCCCACTTACTCCCGAGATGCAAGTCGCCTGCCCCTTACAATTCGCCTGCCCATTAAAATAATATCGGAGAAGAATTAAGAAAGTGATTGTCGGCATTATATGAGAAATTTATTCATCCATAATTTTTACTGCCCGCTTCTCTCCCTTTCTCCCTATCTCGCACATTCTCCTGTGTGTATACACGGGTGCGGTTGGGAATAGAGAAGGCGTTAATTCCAGTGGCGAATGCGCAAAGCCCTTCCTCTCTGCCGCTCCCATTCAAGCCTGGCCTCGGAAAATGGATGGAAGGCGTCGAACGTAAAACGAGGAAGCCTTAGTTTAAAGCAAGAAAGACGGGGGTGGGAGGGATGGAGTAAGTAAAAACTGACTTTGGGGAAGAGAGAAGGAGAAAGAAAGAGAGAAGGAAAGCAATAGTTTCTTCGTTTTTAAGGTGAGCAGGGACGGGGAAACAGCCACAATTTTCCGAGTTAGTGATACTTCTAATGCAAATACAGAAAAGCGTTCACCATTAGGAAGGCTAAAAGAATAGAAAGGCTGGAGGGATTTGACAGTAATAGAAGAGACTGAAAATTTATGAGCCCGCCTTCCCGTGGTACTTCAAGCTTTAAAGAAAAGAGGCAAAGCTATGAAAATCCATTGGTTTGGAAATTTAAGCTCCCGTGTTATTCATAGGACAGGCAAAATTTCGGGACATTAGTCGAAATTAACTGGATCCATTTTGTTCGTGGATGAAAATCTCTCTCGAGTGCCTCGTCAAGAACGGCAAAGGGAAGAAGGGGGTAGGAGGGCTGGGCTATGGAAACGAGAATCGCAATTAAAAGCAGAAAATGTTTCCCCATTGTAGACCAAGGAATGAGGTAGAAGGTTAAGAATTCCTTCCACCCTCTTACGAAAGGCGGAGGAAAAAGACTCAGCAAAAGACGACGAGAAATAAAAAAAAAAAAAAAAAAAAAGAAAAGAAAAAAGAAAAAAAACAAATCTAAATTGGGACAGGGACTGTGGGCGTTGCACTCAACTTCAAGAAGAAAGCCTGGAGAGCAATTGGGTTCAAAAAACACAATGATATTAAAAAAAAAAAAAAGCCCTTAAAAATGGCTTTTGCGAAAACAATGATGAGAAACCGGAAAGGTGTTGGAAACGAATACAGAAGTGTTCAAAGCCTTAGAACTTAAGTTATTTGTCCAAAAGGGCTCTCGAGGTTAAAGAAGACTAATTTTAATTATATCAATCGCTACCATATTCAAGCAATAATTGACTGCTCGTGATCACCACTCAATAATGAAATATCCCAGGATTCATATGGATACCGTTAATGATGGAATTTACAATTGCATAGTTCCACCTACAATCTATGCTCTTCTCCAACAGTGAACCAAACCAAAGCTTGTACAAAATTCATTTTTAATCCGCAGCTGTTTGAAAGGTAAAAACGAAAATCATTTTTATTTTTTATCAAAATCTCCACTTAAAAGCTTTCCCTTGTTCGACTAATATTGAAACTGTAAACTCGGTTGCACTGGGTAATTCTTTAGAAAATATCATTTCACTCTTAAAGTTCACCTTTATTACTTTCTCTGTATTCTAACATATTCTTAATATTCTCCATTCAATCTTTGACAAATTTTAAGATCCGTGAAAATAAATCAATTTTCTCAATTAATAATTTAAATTTCTTAGAGATCAAATGAAATAAAGTCATTTGCTACATAAACAAACATCCCCTTTAAATCCATTTAAAACCTACGCCACCAAAAGTTTAACATCGAATCAAAACTTATTATTTTCATAATTCATATGAAAATTCTAAGCTTATGCAGAGCCTGAAAAATTTATAACACTGCAGCATAAGAGGATGAATTCAAACATAAAAAGTTTTGTACTTTTTTTTCGATGGAGAATTCTTGCCAAATTCAATTCACTTGCTTTTTGAATACAGAGTAGTCATCTTTTGGTCACACAAAATTTTCAAAAATTATTAGCTACCCAACTCGAGTTACTAAGTCAAGAAGATTTAAAATTACGAGGGTGAGTCAAATGAAACCGCAAAATTGTGATTAAAATTCCAAATTTTGCCCCACAGTGTTTTAATTCTGCAGATCCGTTAAAAACGAATTGTAAAAATATCCGGTAGGTGGGAGGAAAGTAGAAACAACCAAACAACGTCACAGCAGCAGTTTAAAGATGGTCGCCCCACTTCAAACATGCACCAAAGAACAACAGTTATCCGATTTTTGAGTAGTGAAGGTGTGTAACCTATTGAAATGATGTGGTGAGCTGAACCATGACTAATGTCTAACAATTCTGCAATTTCATCAATCGTTACTCGGCGATTTTCCAACACTAAGGCTTCAACTGTTGTAATATTCTCTGGCGTCACAACTCGTTGTGCCTGATCCGGGCGAGGGGTGTCTGACACTGCTGTCACATCATTTGTGAACTTCACACTCCATTCATAAACTTGCCGCTGTGACAAACATGCATTACCATTCATAAACTTCTTTGGTGCATGTTTGAAGTGGGGTGGTCATCTTTAAACTGCTGCTATGACGTTGTTTGTTTGTCTCCATTTTCCTGTCACCTATCGGATATTTCTACAACTATTTTTAACGGATCTGCAGAATTACAACACTATGGGGCGAAATTTAGAATTTTAATTACAATTTTACGGTTTTCATTTGACTCACCATCTTAAGATGGTATTGGTAAAATGCAGTTAATGAATACAAATTATACAGGAATTATATGGACCTTTAAGCCTTTTTAAATCAAGTATCATTTCTATTTAATGTTAATGTAATTTTATATTGTAACGAATCATTTAATGCCAGTGCGTTTTGCCGAAAAGTAATGCCTCCATGGCTGTAACTTTTTTATTCAGTAACCGATTTTCAAAATTCATTTTATACCTAATACTTACATTTGTCTTCTATGTAATGCACTATTCACTTTGCGATATAGTCTCCATCTTGTTCTATGCACTGGCACCAACGCGCGACTAGTCGGGTGAAACTATCAGAGAAGAATTCCGACTTTGTTGCGCTTTTTCACCGACTTTGCACAGCTTCCCAAATATGAAAGAGCACCTTAAGGGACACGAGTTTCGTTCTGACACGATAAATTCTTCTCCGACGGCTTCATCCGACTAGTCACGGTTTGGCGCAAGTGCTTGGAAAGGGATATGACTATGTCGAACAGTGAATAGTGCATTACATAGAGAAAAAATGTATCTATCAAGTACAAAAAGAATTTTGAAAATCGGTTACCAAATAGCAAAGTTACAGCCATGGAGGCATATACATATATACATCAATATACCAGAAAGGTAACAGAAAATTTGAAAATGCAATAAACCTCAAAATTCATGCATTAATCTGATGCGGTTTGCACAGAGAGAATCTGGTTCATAATGAAGAAATTTAATGCCAGAACAGTTACATTTCTGACCATGAGATGACGCCCTAAGGGAACGAGAACAACTGAACGGCGGTATTTACACAGAATTCCTGACTATCCTCTTTATGTCTCGTCTGCGCCTTTGCTCCTGAATGAAGCGCACTACACTGAAAATTTAAATAAAAGTTGAATAAACTAGAAAGTTCTTTCATCAAATTAATATTTGTTCTTTCTAATCCATCGCATCGAGAATTTAAAAAACGGTTGCAACTGACTATTCTTTTGTGTAACCCCTATATCGAGAAATGTATCACACACAGATTTAAATGCAATGCTATATTTCCACGTGGCCACCAAACTTAGCAACTTTCACATATTTTAACGAGCTGCTGTATTCTTATATAAAATTTTTTCATCCTCATTGTGAACTTTTCGTCTTGCATTCTTCTATGGATTTCAATTGAACTGAATTCTTCAAGCTTAATAGTTTGCCGAACACAATAGTCTACACTGTACTAAGGATATTTTAGAGTTTCGGATATCAAGTTTTGCAGAAGCAGTGTGTCATCGAGATCTTTGGTCAAGACTGCGAATTGCAAAGGTATCAGATTCTCTTCCACAAAACTCTCATCACAGAATTCATGCGCTTTTCAAGCTGGCTGGCCATGACTATCGAATTGTCGTTCGAATTGCGCGTCTCTTACCGAATCTGTCTTATGGAAGTATCTACTTTGATCAGGTTGCTTGCAATCTACGTTAGTCTTATTTAGAATAGGCGTTATTGATTCTTCATCGTTCTGTGGTATGAAAAAGATATTCTATCGCCATTCTATTTCCGATTAAACCAACAATTTGGTAGAATATATTTCAAAAGTTTGAAAAATAAGTAAGAATAAGAAAAACATCAGCAACATTACGATGTCCTTTGGAAGCAGAAGGAAATTTAAAAACAAGCAAACGGAAATTATTTTATTTTTTAAATCCCTTCCTAAAAAAACATGTTGCTTGCTGTTTCTTCGAAAACGGAATAGCTGATCTCGTAAAAGTTTTCTTTAAGATTATATTACGGCAACAGGATCTTCAATATGTTTTCTTATTCTGCAAAAAAATGAATTCTTGCAGGATATGGAAATAAATTAATATTTCAAACTTGAGATTATATGTAAAGTTTATTTGTTCATTTAGGTTCATTTAATTTATAATTTAAGATGAATAAATGCGAAAATTTCAAAGAATAAAAATCGAAAGATGGCTTTAGGAATAGGTGTGAAAAACGTTTTACATAAAACACAAGATTCAAAAAAATCTACATCGATGACTGCAGAAGGAAAACATCCGATTCCTATGCCATATCAATTTTGGTGTGTGCATAAGGAAAGTCAACGAAGTCAAAATCAATATGAAAAAATCAACATAAAGATAAGAGAAAATGATTAAGATAAAGTGATGAAGTGATCAAAGTGATCAAAGTGACTATTAAAAGGGAGCGCCAGCCATAAAGTATGATTGGTTGGATATCTTTAAATTAAGTTGCAAATTTACGATATGGTAAATTTTCTACCAAATATTAAGTAGTAAATAATAAAAAACACAAAATATCATCAATTATAATATTCGCGGAGGTAATTGGGTATATGATCGGTGACGCTTCATACAGACGCGGCAGGATTCCTATATTCAGACCGGAATCCATAGGAATGAATGCAGCGAATTAACACCATTCAGTTTTTTTTCTTGCTACAATTTATACAATGAGATTTCGCTTATACAGGGTGTTTCAAAATTATATACAATAAATTTAGTGGCATATTCTTTAGGTCAAAAGAAGACGAAAATGTTCTATAGCACTTTGTCTGGAAACGATTTGTTTGCGAATAATCCAATATCATACAGTAGGGAAGCACGGTAGTTAGCGGACGATATTTTAGCAGTTCCAGCGTTTCGACCCAACACTAGGTTGAGTGGTTTGTTCCATTTAAACCTACTTTAGGGTTGTTCCATTAGTTGTGTACGGTTGTTTCCATTACTGTACATCCACTAGGAATATCAATTTCAGAACGTTTGCGTGCTTTGACATACGCATTCCGATTTACGTAAAAAAAAAAGTCATGTACACGTATTCCAGTGCAGAATACACTGACATGCACCTAATGTATGGTCTTG
The DNA here is from genome assembly GCA_023313115.1 of Rhysida immarginata. Classification (NCBI taxonomy): domain Eukaryota; kingdom Metazoa; phylum Arthropoda; class Chilopoda; order Scolopendromorpha; family Scolopendridae; genus Rhysida; species Rhysida immarginata. The sequence continues at coordinate 1,247,215 of JAHWFO010045454.1, read as the reverse complement.
CGGACGGAAATGCTGTGGAAGCAAGAAGACTCTACCAAGAACGCTTTCCGAATAGACGTTTGCCAAATAACCAAACATTTGTATCTGTCGACAGACATTTGAGGGAGCGTGGTTCCTTTGGCCGTCAAACTGGACAAGGGCGGCCTGTAGCACATTCTCCTGCAACTGGTTCAGGCACTGAACCCAACGGACTATCCACACCAACAACGATTTTGCCAATGGATACAACGTCGTCATGATGCAGACCCTAGTTGTCTCAGCCAAATACTTTTCACGGACAAAGCAACCTTCACCCGGACAGGAATCGTAAATTCTCACAACCAGCACCATTGGGCAGATGCTAACCCGCATGTTACCAGAGCTCGAGCGCATCAAGAGCGTTTCTCCGTGAACATTTGGTGTGGAATTGTCGGAAATAACTTAATTGGCCCTTATGTGTTGCCGCCACGATTGACTGGGCGAACGTATCTTTTGTTTCTGCAGAATGCATTGCCAGAATTACTGGAAGATGTTCCTCTTTTGATAAGATCTAACATGTGGTTCATGCATGATGGCGCTCCAGCACATTTCAGCCATGTTGTGCGAGCACACCTTAATGCTGCATACACGAATCGGTGGATAGGTCGAGATGGACCGGTAGCCTGGCCTGCAAGATCACCCGACCTTAATCCCTTGGACTTTTTTCTGTGGGGTCATGTGAAAACGATCGTCTACAGCACAGAAGTTCCTAACATTATGGATCTGCGACAACGAATTGAAAATGCATGCCAAACCGTTCGTAATGCTGGCGACGAACTCTTCCATGACATCAGACGGTCGCTCATGCAACGAGCCGAAGCGTGCGTGCGTGCGAGCTGGTGGCAGGCACTTTGAACAATTCCTGTAATTTGGAGCCATTGGTTTAGTTGGCTGTATCGCGTAAATAAATCGTTTCCAGACAAAGTGCTATACAACATTTTCGTCTTCTTTGGACCTGAAGAATATGTCACTAAATTTATTGTACATAATTTTGAAACACCCTGTATTTTCATCGCTGTTGACGCTTTCTTCATCAGTGGGTTCAAATATAGTGCTAAATCAAACTATTTTTCTCCATCGTTTAGATTTTTATACAGCTTTTTAACAGCACAGTTGCAATAGGGAAAAAACGCGCTAGTGATCAGATCACCTAGCGATTCCCATTCAATGAATCATGAAGTAGCATCACCGCGCTTACTTCTCTCCATGCGCGCTTCAAAGAGTGCCTAAATATTTCCTAAAAATTTGTTTTTATCTATCATCGAAACAAATTATACCTTTCACATATTCTTTAAGATTACTAAATTTTAGACAATTCATATTTGGCTAGACTTACCCTTTAAGAACAATCATCAAATGCATATTTGTTTATTAAAAATTTAATAAATTAAAAATTTATGTGGTTAGAATAATTAAAATAAGAGAAAAATATAATTTATAAGATATAAATTGAGGGATGTTGCGACAACCTCATCCACTAATATATCCGCGAGAGTCTATTTTTCAAGTTTTCTTGCCATACTTAAGAAACGAGTTTAGTTTTTTCTGCGATTTCTGTTTTTCACAGAATTCCTTGCATATTCCCAATGGAATTAGAATAAGCTAGAAGGAAGTATCAAAAAGAATCTGGAAGGGAAGAGAAGAAGATAACAGGAGCCAATCACAACGAGGGAAACTGAACAGGAAATAAGGGATAAAAACACATCATTGCGTAATTAGGGAGCGATTTGCCTTGAACGAGGACGGATATCGCGTCCCGACTCCCCATCGGCAGTCAACACAGAAAAACAAGTTAATTATGTCCTTATAATGCGAACAGCTCAAAATAATGAATTATTATTAATAAATCATGCATTTCAAAAATTACAATTAAGAAATTCGAACGCTCTATTTACAAATCCCTAACGCTGCGTGTCTTATGCTATGCCAAAACTAACAACATCAACACTAACGACATTGGCTTCATCGCAGAAAGAGGGCTACATACACTTGCAATCACCTGATGATGGATGTTCGCCTTTAGCTTGTTTTAATCATTACGTCCTCTTGTTTGAACAAACGCTAAGAGAATTCGCCTCTAAGCCCCTCCCTCCCCCACCACCAACTCAGCGGCGGGGAGTCTTGGAAGAGAACCAATGAGGGCGCATTAAAGAGGAAAGAATCAATAAAAAGAAGGGAAGAAAATAGAAAGAAACAAACAAAAACATTTTTTCTTTGAAGATGCTGGGTATACTATCATGTCAAAAATCAGAACTTTTGTAGATTATTATATTTTTTTTAACTTTGCCAATGAGGTTCATCATAATTCCGTTTCTTTCTTCATCGATTTTTCTAACTATTTTTAGTAGAAATAGCAATAATAACAACAATAATAATAATGCCGGCAAAATAACGAAGAAAGGAATTTTCCAAACATTTTTAAAAAGAATACTAATGATATACAAATTTGCAAAATAATAAAATTCCTCCTCTTATAAAAAAATAAAAAACAAATTATTGAAAAAAATATTATTAAAAAATAAGAACGACTTACTCGCCATTTGTTTTCCCTGTCCTCTTGAATTTCATAAATGAGAAATTGTTAGCAGAACAACAGAATTCAAAGAGCAGTAATCTAAATCTTCGCCCACTATAATAACAATCTCATCCCTTTAAACTGCAAGCATATTCATTTCTAATAAATTATATATCAAAACTAGAGAAAGGCAGCTGTCACTATTTATAAAACTCAAAAGACGTTATCTTGCAATTATTAATGGACCATCATGCTGGGCAATAAGATTACACAAAATTGCATGGTATACTTTCATATTTACAGAATTGGCGTGTTGAACACAAGTTAATTTCATGAATATGTAAGTGTATGTCCATTCCATTTATCTAAACGTGGAATATTTTCACCACTTGGGAGCTGAATAAATCTTACTAACCATTGAAAATTGAACTTCGTACATTAATTCTCGGCCGCAACTGATATGTAAAGCGGGATCTAGAATATATTTTGATAAACCTGGATTATAATTTAATTCAATAAAGCGGGACGCGAAAATAATTTCTAAAATAAATGAAATGCATTATATAAATCTAATATCAGAAATTTTAACGAAATTTGACAAAATAATACCATAACACGAGCAACATTCAAATTTACTGAAGTTATTAGATTTTCATAAAGTTTCGGCATAAAATTATGTAACTCTTTGTAAATTTATTAATTTTGTTGAAAACGCTATTCCTGAGAACTGTTCCGAAATAAATAAAGCGATTCTTTAGATTTGTGTGGGTTTTCTCGGAATAGCAACTTTCACATCTATGCACAGTTTCCAGCGATGCCCCGAATGCATCAGTCGGTGCAAGATAGTAGACCTGCCAGCTTTCACTTCTTAGTCCATGCTAAACCTTCCCCTTAACTGTTGGAAAAGCCTTGAATTGCAAGGTGCGAGATGTAAGCTGTACGAAGGATGGTATAGAGACTGCCCATCAGTTTTCTCCAAAGCTTTCATAGTTTATCCTGCCAAAGGTAGCCTAGAGTTATCCTGAAAAAAAACCAACAACAACTTGTGAATTGCTCTCTTCAAATGATGAACTTGCAAACCATTAGCATTAAATCGCCATTTACAGTTGGCTTCTCTATTTTAACGAGGTTTTCATTGCTCATAGATGTTGATGGTCACCTATTTCTGGGTTCATCCTCATAATGTGTTCGTCTTCCTTAAAAAATGTGTCCGTCACTCGAAAACGGCAGATCTACCCATTATTTCTTTATCGTACGCTTTTTTGATTATCTTAAATGTTCCTTATCTCTTCTGCATAATTGTCTAATTATTAAAGGTATATGCTTTTCGGACATTGTAATACACGTTTTATAGCGAGGCAAAAAACGAGACCTGTGAATTGGCTTTACTCACTGTGAGTAAACTGAGTCACGTAAATAGAGCGCGCTCTCTTCACGGGCAACAATCACAGAATTGGCAAAACTTTCGGGACAACCCTCGAATAACCTTTAAATCTGAGGTGATATTATATTCGAGGCGCTACCCAAATTTCCAGAAATGTACCTCTATAAAGTACGGAACTTATCCGATCTTTTAATTTCCACGGTCACCTTTAGAGTAGCCTTCTAGGGCATCTATACATCGCTTCCTGCGATGTTCCCATTTCTGGAACCACTCCTGGAAGTTCCCAGGTTAGAGCATGTTTAACACCTGCGGCGATTCCGCTTGGATCACTTCAATGGAGTCAAATCACCGCCCTTTTAATCGCAATTTCAATTTTCGGAAGCAGTAGAAATCCCAGGGTGCCAGGGGACAGCGGTCATGTTTTTGTCGAGAAGTCCCTCACAGCGAGCGATGTGTACGCCGGAGCATTGTCGTGATGGAGCAACCAATCTTTCTTCTTCCACATCTTTGGCCTTTTGCGCCGCAAGTTTTCTAAAGCTTGTCACCAAAAACCTCTTTCAACAGTCTGTGAGTTTCAGCTGCAGTTTTCTAAAGCTTTCATATCATGAATCGCAACAAAGAGTTACCAAAACCACTCAAACTCAAAATCACGTGGAAATCGGATGATACTGCTTGGCACAATTACAGCTGAGACGTACCCCTAATATCATCTATCGGGAAAACTTCGTACCTCTTACGGTTCGGTCAGAATAAAACAATTTTGGGGAACACCTCGTACATTGTTGTGATTACTTTGAGTATGTAAAAGCTTGTTGTGTAACAGCATGCAAAAGCTTGTTTTGAAGAACCGACAAATTTTGTCTGTTCAAATCTGTACGTCATAAAGTACGCAAAGACCAACTCTTGGATTTCATAATGAACATAAACATTTTACGCAGACTCTAATTCTATGCGATCCAGGCATCTTCAAGAAATATCGCCATACATTCTGTGGCATCATAGAATCCGCTGATTAAAAACTACAGTAGAAACCACTTCAATATGGAAATTAAACCTTTCAATAAACTATCGGATTAAATTTTTAAATCCATAAATCCTAAGCCTGTCGTATGCTAATTTTTTTAACGCTAAACTAGGAGCTTAAATCTTCTGTTCGATAATCTCCTTAGCAGTCAGATATTTCTTTTAGCAAAATTTTTTAAAATAATTCTTTATGAGCACGCCCGTAAGTAGGTCCGTGTAACGATTTTCATTAAGTCTCTATGTTTCTGCAGAAAAAATATAAATTCCTAATTCGATGAAGTCCAATTTCACCTCTGCCAAAATTATTCAGAGCTATTATCTTTGATCTTTATTTTTTTGCTATGTCATTAGCTCTAATCTTTTCCAGTTTACTTTTACTTGGAATTAAATGACCAGAACAGATTCTTAGTAAAGAAGAGTACATGAAATAAAAGACATCTCTAATTATCTTTGGTGCGAAAATGAATTTTTATTCAGCACTCTGATAATATCCTTTTATAATTAAATCCTTCATTTTTAATGATAAAATTGCTCCCGACAGTATCTAAATATGGCAAGTAAAATAAAATTATTCCTATTGTTAACTTTGCGCTCCATGTTTGGTCGTAATATCAAAACAATGCTGACTATTGGTTGTGTCTCCGAAAAGAGGTACATTTATGGTGCACCCGCTCATTATTAACTGGCTATGCGGAATCACCTTTTGAGTGGTTTCAATCATAAGCTTTAGTCATGTGTTGCTGGTCCCGCCATATTTTTCTTTTTATTATATCTCCTTTTAGTATTAACAAGTAGCGCTATTATTTGTTAACAATTAAGAATATGTGATTAACGCAACGACAACAACAAACACATTACAATAATTAACACTAAATTAAATGATTTCACTTTATTTTAACAAGAATTTCACTTTCACGTTTTAGTTTCTCTCCTTGTCTTCACATCACCTGACTGTCACCTTTCACCACCGGACATGCATGGCCTCCTCGATCTCCGGACTTGAACCCATTGGAATTTTGCATCTGGGGCTTTCTAAAAGAGTACGTGTATGCGCATCGAGTGGATACTGTGGACACCCTGCGCCATCGCGTGGAGAACGCCTTTGAAAAGTGTCTTTGCGAACGTTTGCGTGTCAAATAAATTTACGACCACGACTTACGGGACACCCTGTAGAAATATATCTACCGCATGTGGTAGTTTTTCTTTAAATGATTTCGTTACAAGTTTTTTCTTACAGGGTGCACTATTATGCTGTAAAACTAGGACACATGCTCGCAAAATTTGTCTCAAATAAATTTACCACTAATATTGAAACTAAGTAATATTCTTGTATTACGGAACAATATGCATAAACGTGGGAAAGTCCTGATTAGCTCTCTGCTCATACGTAAAATACAGGAGTATTATGAAGCCCTGCAACTCATATTTCTTATTATAGTTCTACAAAACTGGCACTGTAGGTATTTTATTTATTTATTTAAGTAAACACCAAATACTGGTAAAACACATTTACAAAAATGAAATTTCCTAACCACAATAAAAACAGAAAACAAAAATTTATTATATGCATTTAATCGAGATTTACAGTATTGTTAAATAAAAATCATTCTATGCTCAGCATAACTCTATTGACCATACATTTTCAAGAATACATTTTAACACTTAGAGTTGTTTTCGTATACGCTTTCTTTGAGTTATGGTCAGAGAAGCAAACCTCGTGGCTTTAGATCAGGTGATCGAGGCGACCATAACACTGGCCAAATAAAAAAATACTTTTTGTCAGCTACTTTGACAAATGTAGGTGTTTTAGACTAATTTGAGTGCGCTGATTCTAAATCTGAACTTCAAATTTGTCTATCACGTCAAGATATAAACTTATTGGCATCCTGCTGTTTTTGTACCTTTAAACAGTATACAGTAACTAATATAATGGTTACTTGTAATTTATTTAATTATGATGCTAAATTCATGTTAAAAATTTTTTAGGATCACTGTGAATAGCGGGAATATTTATTGGGCCACAGATTCGTGAATTGATGAGGGACACCGAGTTCAGATTGAAACTAAATGAACTGGAATTAGCAGCTAGGAATGCTTTTATCTTAGTGGTAAAGCACTTTCTTGGAAATTACAGATCTCCTCGGTATGTTGAGCTAGTAGGCAACATGCTTACAGCTTACAGATAAAAGGGCAGTAGAATGTCGCTCCACAGTCATCTGGACTTCTTCCCGCTGGACTTAGGGGCTGTTAGGGACGAATATGGTGAAAGATTTCACCAAGAATTTAATTTAATGGAGACAAGATACCAAGGCCGTTTCGTTCCAAATATAATGGGTGACTTTTGCTGGTTTCTGAACAGGACAAGCGCCAGAGCAAATCTTTAAAACATTTTTGAATCAATGCTTTATCTTCATCTACTGTATGGAAATATTTTTATGAAATCTCAGCTATGTTTAACACCATTTTAAATGTTTAAGTAAAATAATATTGCTTAAGTTTCAGTTGTGTAACAAGTCTCATCATGTCAAATTTAAACGTTGATGGTTTCTATAACTCGAGATCCTGACGTGATAAAGAAATTTGGAATCAGCACACTCAAATTAGTCTAATACACCTGTATTTTCCCCAGTAGTAAAAATTTTGTTGACCCGTGTAATCCATATTGTATAACCCCATCACTGATTTCATCTTTACTAATGAATTTCTGAGCTAAACAGTATTGTTGAATTAGGCTTGGCTAAAAATTTCTACCGATGCCGACCGCAAACAACGTGATACATTAGCAATTACATGTGTCTGGTCTTTTCTAAATGCGGTGTAGTACTTGGATGTAGTTGAAGGTAGTACTTTCTGGTTATACACAAAATCAAGAATGCCGAACATGATCAATCTTGAACGCATCAATTGCGGTCGGCATATTAGACACACTATTTCGGTAGATAGCGGCTTGCAAACAATTTACGAAATAATACTTGACAATAAACAACTTATTTTATATGCTAAACTGTTGAATTGTGTCACGTGAAACAGTTTTTACATAGCGAATTTCAAAGTTTTGAACACTATACAAGAAAAAAATCATATATCAGGCTAAATTAACATCGAAATGACGGTAATTATTCATCAGCGGGTTAAAATTAAGGCCAGATAATGCAATAATAAAAACAGTTAGCCCTTTTAGTGTTCGTTTTAAGAAAAGGAAAAAAAAAGCATTCTTCTGGGACAAGTTCAGCGAAAAATACTGTTGCGATAACGTTTTTCAAAAACCCGTAAATAATGCACAGCGAGGCTTAATATTTTGGACTTTAGAATATTTCAAAAAGTTTCCAAAGGGATTTGGTTGGGGGTGGGAGGAAGATATAAAAGGGAAAGAAAAGGGAGTGAGTAAAAAGAGTAGAGAAAGAAGAAGAGGAAAAAAAAAAAAAGTAGATTGAAATCTTGGGGGGCTCATTTATCATCGACGTACGACAGGAGGCTCAGACACATTGCCGCTGGAAGACGACGACCGACGGCGGCGGCGGTTGGGGCGTGGTGCCGTGCAAATGGGGAAACAGCGGATGGTGACTGTTCACGCGCCTCTTCTCGTCCCATCTATTATAGGGCGTGACGTCATAGATTACTGTGCAGCAGGGCGTCTCTTCCTCTATTCTCTACACAATGCAAGAAAAGGGACTCTCCTCACGAAGAAAGAACCGGCGGCGGCAAGCTCAGAGAGAGAGAGAGAGAGAGAGAGAGAGAGAGAGAGAGAGAGAGAGACTTCCCTGCATCGTTAGCAGCTGCGGCCGAGAAACCAATCGCTCCCTTCGCATTTGTCACCCGAGCGTTGACATTTCCTGGAGAATTGTCGCCAGATGTCGGAACGGAGGCCGATTCGTATGCAGCGGCCGATTCCCACGCCACCGCAAAAGGCGAACTGACTCCAGCCACCCAACGTCACCCGCTCCGACTAATCGCTCGCCTCTGCCCGGAATGACAATCGCTTGATTGGCCGCGCTTCCCTCCTATTGCTACTACCATCTCACTATTACTACGATTACCAAAATAAAATAAAACATCTTGCACCCCCCTTCCCATTGCTTTAGATTTTCAAACGACTGACTGAAGGCGTCTCCCATTTTAGGTTTTCAGGTGAACATAAAACGCACAGCTGGCCTAAACTTGTAAATTGGCTACTTTGCCTAATGGACCTTTGTAATAAAAGCATTATGGCGTATGAAACAAAAACTCAAATGAAGATAAATATTCTGCATTTAATACAAACAACAAAAGAGGATGTTCCTTTAATGCGGTAATTTCATTCTTACAATTTCTTTCTAATCCACAGCCAAGTGATCTTTAAGCAAAAGTAATTGCACCAATTTTGCATGCAGGAAATTTGAAGTTTCAACGTTCGTGTGCGGAATTACACAGGAAAAAGAAAAGAAAAACCGGTAAAGTGAAACATTCAAAAATGTTTCACTTTACCTGGAAGTTGTGCAATCGACAAAATCTGGATTCAGAGTTAAAGCTTCAGCAAGTGGAGAGACGGAGATGCATGATCGGCCGCTGCAGTGTTATCATTTACATTATGTGTTATCAGCGTACTATTCTGAACAAAACACAACCCTCGTATTTAAAAACATGATTTCTAGCATCCACCTGTATACCTTCGCGTGTTAAGGGAAATCCATATATACATAATGGAAATTGATTTAAGTCGTAACAAACATTTCCTTGAATTCCGAAGAAGTGTACAGCCAACTCTCCTATAAAGCGATAATTTCATAGCGCGGAACAAAAACTGCGACTGTCCTCATACAGCGATATTCTTATAACATGTTTACAGCTTAATTGACTGATTTCACTAAGCTCCGCCCATGCCTTCGACGAGCCATAGCGTTAATATAAACAATACTGAAGAAGTAAATTTTGAAAAGCAGTAAGTAAATAGTAGAAGGGAAGCCGGAGATGGTACGGATTCGTTGCCAACGCAAGATGCTGGCGCTCGATGAAAAAAAAAGACTAAGTACCTCATATCCTCAAAATTATATTTGTGGAAGTAGATACAATTCGAATTTGAATAACAAAATACAGCAAATTTGCGGATTTCCTGAAATGTAATACTCTCCAAGTAAGAAAAGGTTCGGACAGTGGGTTTTGTTTACATAAGAGCTTCATTTTTTGTGAAATTTATTATAAAAATAAAAACTGATTTCATTGTTATGACTCCACAATTAATTGTTTACATCATTAATACACACACAAAAACTGAACGCAAAAACTAAACAACTAAAGGAAATATGACAGATCGTAAAAAAATATCAATGACAGAAAAAAGTTCGGACAGTATGGTTTAATACTTGGTAACATCACCCTTAGATGAAGTAACAGTCTTCACACGATCGTTCATTGTGTCACTAGTTCTTGGCACTGTTTTGGAGTGATAGCATTCCAAATTTCTTGAATTTTCAGTCGTAACCCGTCCACAGTGCTTTGTGGATTTTTTCGAAGCGCACTCTTCATGTACCCCATAGATTTTCGATGGGAGATAGATCAGGGCTGCTTGAGGGCCAGGGTAGGATTGGAATGTTGCGATGATCAAACTATGCTTTTGTTGTTTTGCCGTATGACCACTAGTCCCGTCTCCATCGGCGTGTAACGTATCAATGAAAGGAAGCGAATGTGATTCCAGGATTGCTGATAGCGAGGTGCGTTCACAGTTCCATCAATGAAGCATATCTTGCCAACTCCCTTAGCGTCCCTAATGAAACGTGACAGTACGTTTCAGACAATCACTGTGGAATGCTTCATTCTTGTTCAGAAACACTGCATTATGTTCATTTCTAACACAAATGTGAAACGTTGACTCGTCACTGAATATTATTCGGTTCCACTGATTTTGAGTCCACTTCAGTCTTTCAGTAGCCCATTTTACCCTATTTTTCTTTAGGAGAGGCTTTTCTTTAGTCTGTGAAACAAGTGTACAAATTCATTTAGTCTGTCATTCCATCACTTAGCCTAAGCTTAAACAGCATTCTTATTAGAATACTTACTTTGTAAGATTTGTAGCCAAGTTCAGCAGATGAACACGGCATGTTTCTTTGGTTACATTTTTACCAGTAACTCCATTCCATTCCGTAACCATTTCACTGATGGATGAAATTAATTGTTGAAGTCATAACAATGAAATCAATTTTTATTTTTTATAATAAATTTCACAAAAAATGAAACTCCTATGTAAACAAACCACACTGTCCGAACCTTTTCTTGTTTGGGGAGTATTTGCTGAGCACAAGTTCCCGAATTAGGGAATTTAATGAAGTTAACTTTCTTCTTCCACATCAACTGAAACATTGAGAAACAGCAACTTTTAACCATTTTAACCGTTGTTAACACAAGTAAATAAACAATGCTGTAAGGCGCAATACGTGTTCTTTCAACACCTCCTAGATAGAAAGCCAAACAACTGAAACGTCATATATTGTTACATCATATTTCGACCATTGCTAACCGTATTTCTACCAATTTTCTTAAATTTGGTCGACTTCAATGACGTATATTAAAGATAGACTCCGAAGCAATTGTTGTAATTTGAAGCAAATTAGGAAGCTCCATGCCCAGAACTGTCATGGCCGAAAGTGAGTGAAGATGATGCAAAACACATGGCTAAACACGAGAGTAGCTGATTAATAATTCTTTCACACGCCGATCACGGACTGATAAGTTTATCTTTTCGTTTACTTTGTATTTGAAGTATTTTATTATATTTTATAAACAATTTTTCGATCATGGTTTCAATTTCAATTTCAATTTCGTTTCGATTGTCTTTCAGTTATGTATTTTCATTTTAGTTACGTATTTTTGATTTATGCTTGTGGAAAATGATTCCTGATCCTATTTCGTGTCTGTTTATATAGTTGTACGCAGAATAACTTTGAGGAATGGTTTTGAATTCATTATTCCTCGGGCCCAAAACTTCCAAAAACAAAGCACCCAGACAGCTAATTATTCCACGGCTCACTCCTGCCCAGAACTGTCATGGCTCAATTTGCTTCACTTTTTGCCGCTGTTAACAATAGAATTCGGAGTCTATCTTTAATATACGTCATTGGTCGACTTATGATGATGTAACAATGCATGACGTTTCAGTTGTTTGGCTTTCTTTTTAGGAGGTGTTGGTTCTCTCCCGTGCAACGTCCATTTCGAAAAACTGACTCATTTACTAGATCAATAAGAAGCGTGTGAAATCGGTCATTTAAATAAATTGTAACAGTCTCCCTATAGAAAAAAACAGTTTTCTATAACACTTTTAAAATCAAAATAACGGAGAATTCCCCTGTTTTTCTTGTACGTACATCAGCATTTTCCAATTATCAAGGAATTCCTGTAAATTCAGAAACCAAGCAACTTATAACAGATAGCACAAGTAGTTCGACGATATGTGCGATCGCGTTTTCGCATTACTTGATTTATCCAATTGTGTCAAAAAACTTTCTATATAACGCAATACTAGATTAGATTTTCTTTACTAATTCTGAATTTCTTATAACGCGGTACGAATGAGTCGCGTTATAGGAGGGTTGACTTTACTAATGGGCTGTCACGTCATCGTCCTGATCGTGGGTGCCATTTGATGAGAGCTGAATTTCAACAGTGTAGGATGAAACAATGTCAGAGCTTGGTCTGTCAAAGTGGCGTAATGCAACAGAGAGACTACAGGAACATATCAAGCAAACGGCGATGTCCCGTGTCAAAATCATGCACTTCCTTGCTCTAAGAAGCATGTCGAGGTGCTCCCCGTAAGCCAAAGAATAAGATGCTCACCGTAGCCAACGCGAAATTGTACAAGAAAAGACAACAGTAAATTATGTTAGCCGGCCATGTACTGCTCGATTAAGACGATAAATTCCACCTTTTTAGGTTAGACCAGAGGTCGGCAACCTATGACCGTGGGCCAAATCCGTCCCCTTACCGACACTTTTTTTTAGTCCACCAGCTAAAATTAAATTAATGAATTTTTCTTGCTATTATTTAAGAAGGCCAAACTCAAGTACCCTTGAGTATCAAATTAAAACATTTCTTGTACTCTTAAGTTAAACTGAGTTAAATTGTCAAACTTGGTTGTAAGGCAGAATAACGACGTTTCAAACGCTGTGAAGAAGTTCGGCGAAGGATCGTTTGATGAACAAGATGATAATGCATTGATCATAAACCCCAAGCCAGCTGGTTTCAATGCATAAACGTTCAAGTACTAGATCGGCCAATTCAATACCCGACCTCAACTGAATACAGCATCTGAAATCTCGAATGGAGGCATGTGAGAGGCATCTGAAGCTTTGAAAGAGGATGGGGAAGAGTACAAGCATTAGATATTAGACATACTGTAAATAAAGAATGATCATTCAGTGTATTAATGTAATAGGATTTGTAGTAGAAACAAACAATAACGAGGCACATGGGTCACATTCGGAAACTTTTGCGTAGTGACACGTAGCTATTAAGTGACTTGGGACGGAGCCAAAAACGAGCCAAACGTCCTTACTTATATCTCAAATTACGTTAAAAAACAAGCAATAAAGTGCATTCTTATTGTGTTAATGACGAATTCCTTTTTTTCTCGTTTAATGGATGGCTGTAAACCTTTTTAATGAGTTTAGGCTTACTTTTACTGAAGCTTTTTTCAATATTTTACAGGTATTTTTAGGTATTTCCAAGAGTTGAAAAATTGGATTTCATTCTAATGGATGCACGATAAAATTCATCAAGATCAATGAACATGTGTCTAACGCTTTTAAACATTTGTAAATGTAGGGCTCCATCACCGTCATAATATCCTGCAGGATTTACGAGACTTCATACAAGAGTCATTCTATGTGCTGACAAGTTGAATCTAATGTACCGCTGACCGTGCGCAGAGGATTTAAACTTAATAAGCATTGATCAATTCGTATTTATAAACTATTCATTCACGGGGCGCCCATCTGTCCCTTCCGCTTGAAATATTCGCCACTGCCGGTAAGAGCGGGGGCTAAATATCTAGAATGACAGAATTAATTTGCGCATCTAGATTCGAAGCAGTTTACCTGCCCTATTGTCAGCGGCGAACAGAGGCCAGCGGCTCGATCGATGAGGAGCGTTGTCATCCGGCTCTCGTTTGAGCCAGGTAGAGACAGAGAAGAGAGGTAGAGAGACTGACCCTGATGATGTCGAAACAATGGCCGTTCAGCGTCCGAATGGAGAGCAAATCAAAATCTCTTTTAACGTACGGACAAATAGGGCGATAAAGCCTAATTAACGCCCACGATAAACATCCGAAGGCCAATGAACCTCAACGCCAGCCGCTCCGGCGTCAAGATTTAGGCATCAAGTTTTACAACGGAAACGGCACCGCAGATGGGCCGTAAATTGAAAAACGGCCCAAGGTCCCATTTAGGATGGTTAACAAACGGAAACAGGTGGGCTCCCTCTTCAACAATCAAATAAACAATCCTAACAATCCCATTTACAGGGACATAAATAAAATAAACAGTAATCCATCCTGACATTTAATTTCAGTTAATTTTCAAGACATTTATCTAAATCAAACAGAACTCATGTTTACAGTTCCGTTTCCTTGCATCTCGTTTCGAACCGATAGTTCGCATCTGATAGATTTCGTGATCCATATATCATATATCGATTCCGAGTCTACAAATTAAGGTTAACTCAATTATACGTATATTTTACATGCTAACTTTCTAAAATTAGATTTAATAAAAGCAGATTGTCTTTCTAAGAGATGAAGTCAAGGCCTTTGCCCCACACTCAAATCCATTCCCATTAATCATCAACAGGAATATCCACCAGTGCAAGATTAAGCAACAACATAGGGTCAATACGTTATAGCCGAACAATTTCCAATTGTCGAAACATTACGAAGATCCATAAATACCATCTACGTTCGTGTTCTATATGCTGACCATAATTGAGAACAAATGCCCTGCATAGTCTTTAGGCATTCATATCGACTTCTCCATACTCTTCTCGACCAGCAGATAATAACCGGCATTTTCTCATTCCGTAAAAGATAGAAAGCTCAAAGAAGAGCAGAGTTCTCGTCAGACCAATCCAACGCAGAGGTCAAGTGGTGTTTATATGGAGAAACCACGAACGTTCAAATAAAATATGGAGAAACAAAAACATTTTCCCCAGCCAGCATTTTGCGTGAAAAAATACAACCAAAAACTTGCTTTGAGTTGAATTCACTTTTCTTCCTGAGATCTTTGGTTTGCTGCAAAACTGCGTTTAAAATCGATGAAGAGTCGACGATTTGAAATCTAGTGACAAATGATTGAAATACAACGAGTTAGCGCTGGAAAGTTAAAGGATGCTACACTTAGTTGTTTTTTTTAATAAAAATTGGCTGAGAAAAAATATGTTGCATTACTGAACGACCCTCGTAAAATTTCCCGAGTCTGCGGAATTGCACAGCGTTCAAATGGATAAAGCAGTAGCAGCACTTATAGGTAAATAACTCGTGTTAGATGCCTATTCATAAAATGCTACAGTGTAAACGAGTAATGCAGGAGTTGGTTACTACAGTCGAAGATTAACGCTTCAGAACAAAAGCTGGTCGAGTCTAGGCATGCATGCACTCATTTTGCGCTGGCAAAAAGTTTTTACAAATTGTAGAAAATGGTGAAAAAAATATTCAATTATAATGAGATGATATTCACAAAATTTAGGTAACTAGAGTCTCATGAACTAAAAAAAAAGGAGACACAAACTCGATGGATTCTACATTGTAAAAGTCTAGAACGAAATGGATAGGGAAGAATCTTTAAACGAAAGTTTAAGGCCAAACTCATTTCAAGTGAAAAGATACAGAAACGCGAAGTTATCAGATTGAAAAATAAAAAAATATACAATTCACTTGCGACTATATCCTCCAAAGGTGTTTCGCAACATTCCTGTTTATCGACTTTATTCCATTGACCGAATAGATGCGAAGAAATTTCTTCACCCGATGGAAAAGATGGCGGACGAAATGGCGTTCGTTACCCCAGGAACCCAGCGGCGTCTCACGATATCTTACGAGCCGCTGGGGAAGGGAGGGAGGAGGAAGGAAAAAAGCCTTACAGGCCGTGGAAGCCAAGAGAATGCCGTTAAAAAACTTGGAAGTGAGTGAGAGAGGCTGTTGTCCCTGTCGCCGGTGCGATGGCCAATTACCCGCCCGTGATCCCTTCGATGCCCAGCCGCCATAAAAAAAAGAAGGGACGAGGAGAGGATAAAAGTGAGAGAGAAATAGAGCGAAAAATAAAGAAAAAAAATTCCTCACTTCATCCGAACGATTCGTCGAGTCATTCCTACAAAATAACACCCGTCCCCCTGTGCTGCCATAAAACAAATAAATAAAAAACGGGAATGAAGGAATGGCAGATACAATACACTTAACACAAAGACGTTATCAATCCTGACCAATCAGAAAGCTTAAAGGCTTTGCTACTTAAAGCACTGGATGAATAACGAGGAGAAACGTTTAGGCTTTGTAAGCTCCACTGTCAGCTTTGGAGGACTTACCAGAATCGTTAAGTAGATTCTGTAAACATCTTGGCACAGAATATGACTAAAATTAAAATAAATCTTATAAAGTACATCACCCTTTCTTTATATATCCACTACATTATCAAAATTATCCCGCCACAAAAAAAAAGGATTTGTTATGGCAATTACTAATGACTTGGTCCACCTTCTGCTAATATGATAGCTGCAACGTGTAAGAGGCCTACTGTAAATCAATTTCTGTAGGTCTGGCTCACCATTTGCTGCTATCAAAGATAAGAGCGTTATCTTCTATTTCGTACCCATTACCCCCATTCGTCTTAAAAATAGATCTCAGGCGCAGAAATTTGAAAGGACTGCTTTCGCGATCGTAGAGCGCGACTCTCCCATTTCAAAACGTTGTCGCAGGTGTATTTCAACAGATAATTCGTACGATTAAAATTCTAATTTATAACCAGTGTCTGAATATATTCGTGCAATGCAATTTAAAGCTTATTAGTATTTACTTCTATGGCGGACAGCTTCTAATCATCGAAAGGAATTTAATTCTGTTTAACGAAAACTCAGTATCAAAAACAGCCTCGCACTAGAGATTGCATTCTAATAAAGAAGGTCATTATTTTTTAATGGAAAGAAAATTGCTTTTTGAAAGGTTTATATAGGAAGGAAAAAAAACTATCCGCAAAAAACACCGAACTATAAGGCGGATGCTCAAGTTGTTCCCAAACAAAATATCTGATTAGTTGGGAACAGTGGCGGCTCGTCCATAGGCGGCTCCAGCTGAAAATGAAAGTTACATTTTATTATCGCTGTTCTTAATTTTCTTATATATTTCTCTAAAAAGCATTATTTTCTTGTTTGTGATACAGTACCATTCGAAAGCAATTTTTATAACTATAGTTGTATTTTGCAATAGTCCGTGTGCTATGTGAGCTTGGGCTAGAATGGCTAAGATACTCAACTTTGGGGCTGCATTCAATTCAGCCCGAACCTAATCACTCAATCCAATGAAGGAATGAACTAGAAACAGCGCGAAGACCAGTGTTCATGCGCATCTGAAATATAGTTCCTAGAATTATTTATGTATTATGCAGTAAACGCACCTGTTTTAAAATATTTCACTTACTATTATTTATAGTTAACAATTTACACCAAAATAATCAGTTTTAATAGCCTATTCATATTTTTTATGGTAGTGGGGATAACGCGTGATTTACATGATTTTGGGCTGCAATCTTCGCAGCCCCAAATGACGTTGCTGAGGGTGTTGGTTTTTCAGTATTTTAAGTGACCAATCAAATCGCGGCTAATTATATAATCTAATCCCTTATCATTGTACATTCAGCGCTATGACACGTGCTTAAATAAACTTGGAAACTATGTGGAAAAATAGTTAAAGGTACATAGAATCTGGTAAAGAAAAAAATTTGAAAATATATAGTTTTGTTTTTATGGCAAGAACTTTTTTCTCCTCCTTATTTTCTCCCTTCTTCTCTACCACTTTTATTTCCTGAAATTTGCAACTTCTTTAACTTAAATAAGATAAAAGAAAAATCTTATTCTCTTTTTCCCTCCCTTTTCGATCATTCCCATAAGCTTATATCTTTAAATATGGTGAAAAATCGATGAGATGATGTTGCCGCCATGATCTAACTTCTTAGGATAGCGATATGTACTGTATGTACTGAGCATGCGTGAATCAAAATATTGCCAGTGTTTATAAAAATTTGTTTTCGTTTCTATAATGAAGAATTCGCTAACATCGACATTTGTATAAAAAATTACAGATTAATATCCCATTTATAGGCATTAATATCCTTTTTACGTATGGCTTACTATCACGTACTTTTCGTAAGCAAAATCTGATTAAGTGATAGAGAGAAGACGAGGGGAAGACTTGTAAAAGTTTCAAATAATATTTAATGATTTCTGTTAAATTACAGAATGATCTAAGTACTTTCTTTTGACAAGATTCGATTATTTTGACAAATTCCAATAAAATAATTGTCCATAGATTCTTGTTGCGGTTGATTTCCTTACTCCTCCTATCGAACTCAGATGTGATGCAATGGTGCGTTGCCAGGCTATCACTACTGGTAGACTTGGGCCGAATGGAGCTGGGATGCGAATCGGTGAATCCTCCTCTCCTAAGATACCGGTCCCGTTGCTGTCGAGTTTCGCTGAAATCAACGGTAAAAAGAAAGATATTAGCAAAGTAATTTTAATGCCAATCGACCCCTTGAAGGTTGCATGAATGTTTAATGCTGTCAATAATTGCGGATGAGCTAAGTCTGAATAAAGCACTATTTAATAATTAACTAACTGTTCACTTTTATCCATTTGAAAAAGTACAATACTGAGAACGATCTTACCCTGCCTCGTAGCCGTGAAAGCTAAGCGCGACTCGCTGCGAGAGATCTCTTCGCGGAGCGCGCTTGCGAAACGGTGATCGTCTTGGCGGGTCGACGTCGTCTCGATTGTAACCACCGGAACCTCGGCGTAGACGGAGCACGATGTCCTATCTGATGTCAATCTGGGCGTGGTCACTTCGGGAATATCCTCCGTGTTCTCGGAAGCTTGTGATGGCGTCTCGTTTGTGGGAGGAGGCTCGTTTCCGATCCAAAGATCGTCTCGCAGTGGATGAGCGGCGGGGTATGGGTCGTCCGGTCGCTCGGAATCAGTCGAACGTACGATGTCGTCTATTTGGGCATGATTCGCTGGATTCCACTTCACTGTCGCTCCTTCATCGGAACTCGCATTTTGTATGCGGTCAAATCTGGGCTCGTTATGGTCACTGTAGCGTCGGATGAATTCGCTGTCATCCGTTTGAGTGCCTAGATCCCTCTTCAAAACAATCGTCACTGAATCGTTATTTTGATACCCTTGCGTTGGCGATGGAAATTCCTGTCTCTATGTCGAGTCCTTCGTCCTGCCGTGTCGTCTCTCGGGAAATTAGCGTTTGTATTCTCGCTTCTCCGGGCTTGGTGTCTATCGTCAGCGGGCTGCCCTCCTTGGCTCGGGATACATTTCAATTTTCCGACTTGACGAACCTGGTATCCGGCACTGGGCTTTCGTTGCGCCTGATGCTTACGATCCGCATTGCCCGGGTTTCCATGTAGACACATTCGTTTGTCCGCAGCGGCCTTCTTTCCTATCGGCTTCGGCGTGGCGGACCTCTTTCCTGTAGACTTCTGTGTGGCGCTGTTGGAACTGGAGCCGGTGGTATGGCTCCAGAGGGGCACCCTTAGATCGTGAAACAGGCAGGGTGCCCAGGCGCACATGCGATAGGAGTACGGGCAGCCTCTAAGGGCTGCACCGCCTATATAAACGCCTCAAAAGGAGGCCCGTCCGCTCACCGGTGGGTCATCGATGTTGAGGGGAAAGGTGAAGAGATACGAGATGTTGATCGTATCCCTTCCAATGACCTTACAGAGACGCTGAGATGACGAATAGCGTCTCCGAAACGTAGCTGGGCCAAGCCGTGGCCACTCGAGCTGAAGGAAGGACCTTAGATGGGAGGCACCTCTCCTCCAGACGGCTGAGGCTGGCGAAGGCAAACCAGCAAGTCGTTGCTGACGAGCCAGCCAAAGCTCCTTGTTCATGAAGGCGATGGAAGTGGCCAGGTCCAGCTTATAAGCAACACCGGTGGAGTAGTCCATCAGAAATCGCACTGACTGGATGGAGAAGGCAGTCAGATGAAAGTGTCTTGAAAGGCGATCCCAGATGGACTGTGCGAACGGGCACTCGAAAAAGACATGGTCGATGGATTCAGGAGACCCACAAAACAGGCAACCAGCAGAACCGACTACTCCCCACTGATGTAGACGTTGCAGAGTAAAGAATCCATGGTGCAGCAGGCGCCATTGAAAATTAAACACAGTCCTCTCGAAGGCGAAGGACTTGATGGCCTTCAAGATGGCTGACCATGGATATTCGGGGTGCCACCGCACGATGTCAGAAGACGCACCCCGGTCGGCCTGCTGGAAGAACCAAGATAGACGTAGGCTTCCCCAGTCTTGTGGGTCTACCTGACGCAAATCTTTAATAAAAGTCGCTAAGTCTCCCTGGATTCGGTTGTAGAACCCAGGAGATCGTAGGTTGATTGTCACTGGCAGCGAAGTGGGAACTGGTAGCCCATTCACCTTGAAGAAGAAACGCAGGTGCAGGAACAGAAAATTGGCCCAGATGGGAGGGGGAAGAAGGAAGACCCGGATCAAGGCAGCCATTCTGGCCGCAATGAGGTAGTGCCGGATGTTAGGCAGGCCCAGGCCTCCTCCCTCGAAGGGGATATACAGCAGTTCTCGGCGAAGGGGATGACGGGCTGCTGCATACCCCCAAATACAGTCTGCAATGGCACCGTGCACCTTCTTCAAAAGTTGAGAAGATGGCAAGGCGAATAGGCATTTTGATGTCAATAAAGTCAAGATGTGTGTCTTGATGAACCTCGCCTTGACAAACATCGAGGTGGAATAACGAAAGTTCTTGCCAAGGCGAGACAAACACTTGTCGATAACTTGCTGCCAGTGACGGGAGTCCATGTCGGGTAGAAAAGAGAAGACGTATCCCAGCACTGTAATTTGCTGACACCACGTTATTGGGAAGGTTTGAAGATAGTCCACTGTCCACTTCCCAATAGCGATGCCTTTAGACTTGACGAGATTGATGGAGCTTCCCGTCGAAGTGCTAAAGTGTTCGAAAGATTCTTTATAGATGCCCAGGGAATACGCATCAGATGCAAATAGCACTACATCATCAGCGTATGCCAGCGTACGGATGTTGATGGAAGCAGCTGGCAAATCGTACCCCCGGACATCTGGGTGGCGATTAAGAAATTGTAATAATGGCTCCAAATAGAAAATGTATAGGAGGGGAGAGATGGGACACCCCTGCCTAACGCCTTTGGACAGTTCAAAGAAAGGCGAGTTGGAGCCATTAATCGCCACGCATGACGTGGCAGAAGCATACAGTGCTGAGATAATCGTAGCAAATTTCCGAAGATGAAGATGGTGAAACACTCGGAAAAGAAACACGTGATTCACCTTGTCAAAGGCCTTTTCCTGGTCAAGACTTAGGACGGCAAGAGTCTGACGACGCACACACGCTTCCTCCATAACACATTTGATGGTGATGATGTTGTCGGACATCCTGCGAGATGGAATGGAGCAGGATTGTCCCGGATCGAAGAACTCGTCGGCGAAGCATTTTAGCCGTTGTTGTAGCACGCCAGTGAAGACCTTATAATCTGTGTTGAGTAGAGTAATAGGCCTCCACTGGGTGACGAGTTCAGGATTCGGTACCTTGGGGAGTAAGATGATTCTCCCCGCGGTAAAGTCCGACGTGATGGAGGAAGGGTCCTTAAGGATGGAGTTGAAAACTTGCACCAGGAAAGGCCCAAGAAGTTTCCAAGTCGCATTGAAGAAAGAGTACGGGATGCCGTCTAATCCAGGGCTGGACTGATGACGGCCATCCATCGACAGAAACTTCTTGACTTCATCTTCGGAAAAGGGACGGGTAATTGACAGGTCAGCATCCGCAATGAAAGGTCTAAGTGCCTCGATCCAATTCGTCGTGGTGTCGGATGGAAAGACTGGGTGGCCAAAAAATGATGAAAAATGGGAGTGAAAAGCCGACAAGATGTCAGCGTCGGTTTCCACTATCCCATTCTCCACCACCAAACGATGGCACCTCTTCTTGTTGGCGCGACGCCTCTCCTCAGCGAACGCAGCTGACGACATATTCCGGACGTCAGACGCCCAGGACAGTTTGGCCCTGAGAGCTGCGCCGGCGGCCTTGCGGATCATTAGAGCATTGATCTCGCTCTTCACCTGGCGGATGTCATCAGCATATGCCCCCTTCGGGATGGAACAGCGGAGGAGGCGGAGGATCTCTTGGAGCATGAGGAGATGGCGCCGATTGCATCTAGCAGCATCACACCCAATCTTTCTAAAGAAGCGACGGAGTTTAGATTTAAAAGAAAGCCACGAAGCTAGCGACGGAGGCAGGTTGTGAAGATGTCTTTCCACAAACCGAACGAACATTCCCTTGTATCTATCGATGTCAAGCAGAGAAACGTTCAGGAACCAATTGTTCGAAGTAGTACCTGCAGAGGAGGCAGGGAATGGAGGGTTCCAGGACCACTTGATGGCACTGTGGTCTGAAAAAGAGCACGGAATGACCTCCATGGAACCAGGGGCACCAGCGAAAGTGGCGTCTACTAGAAAAAGGTCCAACCTTGATGACACAGAGGGCCCTTGATAAAAGGTGGACCCCCATTGGTTGGAATGGGAAGAAGACGCCCACAGATCGAAAAGTCCATTCCACTGGCACAGCTGGTAGATGTACCCAGACGAAAAGATGTTGTTTTCATCCGGATGGCAATTAAAGTCCCCAGCAACCACTGCAGGCAAGGACGAGCACAGGTAAAAATCCAGATCTTCAAAGAATGTCCGTTTCTCTGCTGATAAACACGGGGCGTACACATTAAGCAATCGGAATTTGAGACCAGATAGCAGGAGGTCCAAAGAAATTACCCTGCACTCACAGTCAAAGACGCAGTTCGACACCACAATGGAGGGGTTGAAGTTGATGGTAGCAACCCCCTGTCCATGTGGCGAAGATGAGTTGATGAAGAACTGCGCAGATGGATATTGTCTGCGAAGGCCAGGTAGGTTAGCAAGCTGCTGCGAAGCAGCCAGCTTAACCTCTTGAAGAAGTAGAATATCTGGCCTGTACAGGGCAACAAATGATGACAAAACCGATTGCTTGAAAGACGAACCAAGGGAACGAACGTTTAGGGAAAAGACCTTCACTGCGAATTTAGGTTGACGGGGGCTGACCTGTATCTGAAGGAGTCTTATGCCTCACAGATGGCGGAGGAGGCATAGATGTCTTCCTTCTAGGGGAGCGAGCACGTCCCGAAGAGGAAGAGGAGCTGCGATGATGACGGTCTACGCAGCTGTCTCGATCAGATGATGAGGACATAGAAATCCCGTCCCTTTTGCTACGATGTCGTCGGGCCTTTTTCTTGCGAGGGCTTTTAGGCGCCGCAAGAATATCCCGCTGAGCAGACGTTGATGGCTTGGTAGTCCCAGCAGAAGATGAAATTTTACCAGGCATGGTCGCACAGGCGATTCGCAGAGGCTGCGAAGCCGATGAAAGAGCAGGTGGAGGAAGAGCTGGAAAATCCACCACATCAAACACCGACTCGGAGCACAACGAATCGTCTAAGATGACTTCAGCAGATTGACAGTCCTCCAGCATTGGGGAAACATCAGGCGAAGGTACACGTGGGGAAACGGACTCCTGTACCACGCTAGGCCGAGGAGGGGGAGTCGGCATCTCCTTCCCAGGAATCGTAGGACGAGGTGACGATGGTGGAGTCGTCATCGAGATCCTCGGAGAAGGAGGAGGCGACGATGGTGGGGTCGCCTTCGACTTCCTCGGTGATGAAGAAGGCGTTGACGGTGGGGCCAACTTCAATATCCCCGATGAAGGAGGAGGTGACGACAACAATGGGGTCGTCTTCGATGTCCTAGGTTGTGGACGAGGCGCTGTCGCTCTGCTTGGCTCAGATGATTTAGCCGGTGAAGTCATCTTTCCTGGTTGCTGAGACGACATTCCTTGAGGCAATGGCGTTGGGGCTGCCGATAATGCATCTGACCTCTCCTGGCACTGATGATTTTTGTGCACGGACTTGTGGCAATAATCACATTTCCGTAGAAGAGGACAGTCTTTACGAAGATGGGACGTCTTTTTGCAGTACCAGCAGCACTGCCTCTGACCCTTGTAAGACACGGAAACGTTAATTCCGCGCATCACAAGGTTTGAAGGAATGTCTTTATGTAGCTCCATGAAGACTACGATGTCGCCCGTCATCTGAAGAGGAGAATCTGGGTGCAGGGGGTACGTAACCCTACGTACTACCCCATAATCCGACATGTAGTCTCGGAGATACTTTTCAGCCATCAACGGCGATGCACCCCGGATAAGAACAGGAACGTATCCGGGTTCGGCGTAACTCAGGTGGACGGTGGTTTGCCCAACCTTGATAAACTCAGCATCGACGATTCTGTCTGCTACATTCTGTTGCCTGCAGAGCATCTTCGACTCAGTCGGAGAAAGCCTCTGCAGAACAGTCACAGCGGGGTGACCCGACGGGAGAACTGGAGGTATACGCGTTTTAGCGTATAGCTCCTTCATAAACATGCCGACGGCGAAGGGGCCGTCGGCAATCATATCAACCATGCGATCCATGGTTGATATCAAAAGTCACAAAAAGTTCGGGGGGGGGGGGGGTGAAACCTCCCCCGGGGTAGCCGGGGGGAGGGTCACTAAGTCACACAATTATTCCCGCACGCGTTGGATATTAAATTGCGGCGAGAATAAATTCAAAGTCCGATAAATTTTTTTTAAATAATGACCTCTTTCCTGTAGACTTCTGTGTGGCTGACCTCCTTTCCTTCGAATCTCGTGTGACTGGCCTCCTCTGTGTTTTCTTACTAGAGTTTTTATTCACCTTTTTTCTAATATCACTTTGCATAGTAAAAGTTTCCTCCAATGAGCTTTCACTATCTTCGTTCTTGTTAATGTGCCCGTGTCGAATGCAAATTGTGTGCGGCGGGCTTCTCCGCTTTTCTTTTTTGCTTGGCGAGCGGCGCTCTTCACCTTCCTTACCTCTTCGCCCTAGTCGACTCGCCCCGATGCCTCTCTTCTTGCTTTCTCCCGTCAGCGGCTCTGACACTTACTTTTTGGGTAGGAAGTATCCTTCCAAACGACTAGGCAAAAGAGCACGTAACACATTTTTTTACTGCAAACTCTTAAAGAACCAAGGTATAATTAATTATTTGTTTGTTTGTTTAAAATTTATCTATACTCAGTTTTGAAAGATCACGTGAACAAAATATCCATTACGAATAAAGATAGCTAAATACAAAAAAAGGGCGATGGAGAACTGATTTAAGTCGTTATCATTTCTAACTGGAGATGTAAGAAAATAACATCAGAACTCTGAACAGACCATTCCAAAATTCCAACTGAGTTTCAAAAGATTAATCCATGCAATATGACAGAACCCCGATCGTGATGTGAGAGAAACGATCATTTCCATAAAAGTCAATTACTGGTAGAATCCAATTGTCCACAACGATCGCAGTATAACTTCTCACTTACTCTGCAGAATTCATGAATTTTGGTAAAATAATCAATGACTCGATTCTCATTCAGTAAATTAACCCCAATTCATTATGGAACCTGTTCTTCCAACTGATAAGTTCGATATAGTCCCAGAATAATTATTCACCGGGCTGTTGCCAACCCAAACACGTCCATCAGATCGAAAGAGTGAAAAGCGTGATGCCATCACCACAAGAACACCTTTCCAATCATTTAAGTCCAGATACGATGGGGATATGTCCAAAGACCGCTTCGTATTCACATAAGTGATATGGAGTTTGTGCGCAGCTGATCTGCCATATGAAAATAGTGCCAACTTTTGAATTTGAATCCCCGGATGTTTATGTATAGAATGTCTCATTTGAAATGCCCTGATTTCATTGTTACAAGAAAATATTTATCTACCATAACCCAGCTTATTTCCTGTTTCTGTAGGTTTGTAAATGGTAGGAAAAACGTTAGAACTCGACCAAATGGCATATCTGCATTAAAAGCTGCTGATAATGCGACAGAACGATTCAGTTTTATATAATTACAGCCCCACGTTCTACGCATCTATTCTTCACATTAAATCTAATATTTATTCAAATCCATAATACAATATATACCAGCGAGACCTACAGCGCGAGTTTCTAAGCAAGCAGACTCGAAGCAACAGACAAGCCGTCAAAAGTCTTCACTGTTCAGCTTTTCAACCTTGACGCACATGACCGTTGTTATTTTGAACCTCATCCAGACATTGTGGATTTTCGAGATAGGCGGTCCCTTTAAGAAATCCCTCGACAGAAAAAAAATCCCAGCTAAGTTTAAGAACTAAGTAGCGTGGAAGCCAAATATCCGCTCACCAAAGAAAGCCGTTGTCGAGTTCGCGGTAGGCGGTCTTGCTATCAAGCTTGAACACAATTACATTCCAGCGAATTGAATTGGGTGCACCGGAAACTATTTTCTGTTTCCTTTCTTTCCAATAGTTTTGTTTACGCATTATGCTGTTGGTTCGCTTTCCTAAATTTTCCCTGCTCAACTGTAATACGATGCTTGTGGCGATTGATTCATTACGTTTCAACTGATTTGCATTTTTAAATCTCGTATAATAATGATTGATCGCTACCTTGTATATTGATTTTTGTGCACATGATTAATAGATAATAGAGCACGGCATTCCTCTGCCTAAGCTAAGCAGAACATCCACTATGCTTCATTCCCGTTATAGATATTTTCACGCAGGAATAAAAAAACAACACGAAGTTATAAAGAAAATTAAAAGTTATAATAAAAACCAACATGAGTCCGAAAACTAAACAATGCACGTGGCACGTAAAGTTAAATCTTTAACTGTATAAGCATTTTTGACCGAAGTGTACAATAGGGAAAAAGCCAAGTGTATCATACATTCAAGATGTAAAAAAAACCCAATATTGCAAATCTCGGCAGATCTCGATACCGTAGCCTTTGCGAACAAAGTTCGCCAAATCGGGAGGGATTTGAGAAGATATCAGACGTATACACTCGTAGATGCCGAAGTCTACCATCGGGAAAATTATTGTCAATTACATAACCTCAAGGCCTTCTCAAAGAAGCGGACGCCCAAGTACATATACCATAAAAATTAAGAAGAGCGAGCAAAGCCGACTGCCACAAGATTTATAAGAAAATATATTCCGTCTAAATCCAAGAAAATACCGATTATGGATGATGGATCCTCGTAATGAACCGATCATAACGCAATTTCATATGCAAATATCTTTCAAAACTTCGCACAATATCTGTACAACGCCCGAACAGTACAAGATGGCGCTCGTACCGTCACATGTCAAGAGAAATTTTGTGGTGGTATTTCATTCGATAGTCGGGTCCTCTTTGTAATCAATGATATCCATGTCTAGTATCATGTGAAACAGTAAAATAAAAGATATGTTCAAAAAGTGATACGGTAAATAAGAGTTTATTTGCCTAAAGCGTTTCGATTATCATCTTCTTCGGAGGCTATCTTGCTACAAAATTGAACTGAGAACCCATGCTCCTTTTATGTTAATAGTGATGGCGGACCTATTAGAGCGCTTCTCCAATGCGCCGACCTATTGGGGGGCTCTTCCGCCCTTTTGTTCATCTTCTATTCTTATCAAGTATTCAATGATGCCGTCCCTCTCGAACGGTGTTTGTCCGTTGAGGAGGACGACGTTGTTTCGGCGATAATGTCTTCCGATTTCCATTTCTTCATTTAGCAATATCTTCCCTCTGTCATGTCCCTTCCACATGATATCCATGCAATTTTCATGTCCAACATGCGATGTCCAGCCATTATGAGGCGATCCGCGTAGGCTGACTTCCCGTCCCCGTTGATCCAGGGCCTTTGATGTTCTTTGAACCTTTCACGGAACGATCTAACCGTCGAGCCCACGTAAACCGCCTCACAATTCGGGCATCGCAACTTGTAAAACCTGTTGGAATTTCTCAGTGCCGTCGTTTTTCCGTCTCGGACTTAAGATCCGCTTAGGTTCCTGTTGGCTGTGCGGATCTCTTGGTGGATCCTCCGCGGAACCTCACAGCCCTGTAATTTGAGAAAATTTACTCTGAACAAAATTTGAGTAAATTCTGTTGTGAGCAGAATTCACAACAGCAAATTCTGCTCCGTTGTGCTGTTGTTCTTTTTGAAGCTTTTGGAGCATGTTTTTCTAAAAGAACGTCAGATAAAATGCCCTTGCTTGTAACATTCAGCCACGGCAGCCGTATCTCTATTCTATTGATCAACCCAGAACATCGACGATCTTGCAAGTCTTCATCAGGACAGAGGTGGACCAACTCCATACTGAGTTGCTCACTTTGTGTAACATTTGTTGTACGATAAATCTTAATGATTTATTGCTACGAAAGTCTAAACATTTTTTAGCTTGCACATTCCATGTAGCGCGCACAACACTATCTTTTGTTTTTGTCGAAAACTGCATTTCCCCCAGAATCAAACCAACATTCCGAGTGAAGATATCTTCTACACCTAAAAAAGAATCAATAAAATAAAGGATATCGCAAAAAGAAATTTTTAAAACTAAATTCCTGCTCTGGCAAGCAATCGTTGAGCGCAGCAACTGATCCGATCCGAACTTTTTTACCGAGACTATCAATAGAGATGTTTACTTTAGGGAGTGAAAGTGGAAGCCTCTGATCCTGTTTTTCCTAGAGCATCACAATCCCGAAGAGCTTCTCATATTATCCCATTTTACCTTAGACGTCTTTAGAAATCGCGTATGTCTCTAGTGAACTTTGCACAGACGAGCCCTATTGAAACCGACTTGAGTGCTAAGAAAGATATGTAAGGCCCTAAAAACATAGAGAAACGTAGATCAAGGGTTTCAAAACCTAAGAAGATTCAAGCGCCTCTTTAGAAACGTAGATCTAAGAGTCTTGTTGACAATGGTTCAAAAAATCTTCAAACAAATTGGATATAGAATTATGCAATTCATGTTCTATGCAGATGAACACGTAAATGTTAGACTATTATAAATTGATTGGCTTAGTCAAAATTAATTTATCTGGATTATGTTATCAACTAATGTACATTATCCGGATTACATTTGGACGTCCATTATCAGCTTTTACGTCCTCTGAAAAGTTTCTCTGAGAGAAATCAGTAAAGATAAAGTTCGTAAAAATCCTATCTATAAGGCGCCACATTACTCCGAACTAAGAGGCTTTCGGTTTCGGTTAAGCTAATTTAATTGGTCTCCTTGGTTTAATTAGTCCATTTAACTGGATTTCACTTAACTCCGAGAGAGATAACAATTTCTCCATAAACACCAATAAATGCGCGAGAAACGACTGAGCGGAGCTGAACACCCGTCTCTATCTCCTTCTGTGGACATTGACAATTTACAGATAAACGAGATTGGTTCGAGTATATCACCTCAGAAGGAAAATAGGCGACAGTAAAAAGGTGCTGAAATTTTCCTATCCCAAATCCTACTCTCCCATTCTACGTATTCCTGTTATAAACAACAACGTTACACAAAACAATCTTTAAAAAAGATCCCTCACTTCAAGTTTTATCCCTTTCTACCCTATCTGGAAAACATTTGGGGGGGGGGGGGGATATGGAGTCCATCGTTCCTTTTTCGCATTCATCGGGCAATGAGCTTATCTGGAAGGAACGACTCCTTCGGTGGTAATAAGCTTAGCTTACCGTCCTGTCGATAATGCCATTTACTATGTCAACGAGCGGGGGAGAAGCGGATGCTATGGGCGAAAAAAAAAAAAAAGACGACGAAGACGATAACTTAAGCTAGGAAATTGGTTTTCTTCGAAATTTAATTTAAAAGGAATATGCCTAACTCCTAAAATAAAAACAAAGAGAATCCTTTTATTTTTAAATAATAACGTTATTTTACTACCAATGAAACTTCCATAAAAAATTCAAGTATTCGATGCAAAGAGCTTGAGCTGTTTAACGTCTTACAAATTCGCTACCAAGTTAGAATTCTGTGCACAACCTAATTCAACGAACCCTAAAAACAATTTCCAAAGGTTTGAGTTAAAATTATTTACAGAAAATACAACAAAATGAAAAGTTTCTTCAAATGAACAAAAATATTTGGCACATAACAGAATACACAAATGAAGTACATAAAGGAACCAAGAGTAATACGGTAAAACTAATTTATTAGCTTGACGCATTTCGGCGTTACGCCATCATCGGGAAAAATTGAGAAGACTTCGAAATACATAGCCAACAGTGATATACAGTATTGTCAAGTGATTGGTGAATGATCCCGGAAATCGCGAATCTATTAAAGAAGGGTCTCGATGTTATCTGGCTCTGTAACACTGTCGAATTCGCTCAGGAAATTAATGACGTCATAATAGTGATTGTACTCTTAAGAAGCTCACTGAACTCCAAATGGTATATCGGATTTTTACAGAATGAGGAATTGACACAAAGCTATTACAGCAAAATGGGACGACATACGACACGTCAGGTAAGTCAATGGCGTGAATGTTTTAAGAGGGCTATGACATTTCCAAACGTTTATGGCCACCGAAATTTCCTCATACGATTGACGCCTTACAAGAAAACATTATCTAGTGCTACCCAAAAGATGAATGATGCAACATTGAGACGTATTACGGAAAAGGCGGTCACTTCCAGCACCTGTTGCGCTGTTTTTTCGTGGTATACGTCGTTCGACAAAAGTATCATAAAATGGAGGAATCAATTATCTAGATTTCCGCCTAACACGAGGACAGGATGCGAATAAGGAAGGACTCGACCACGGCCAATATAACTTACGACTCAACGCACCCCATGGCAATAGGACCGCTGCCATACGCCACGGTTTCAGGAGGGCGTTGACATATCCAATCACCGAAAGTGCCCGAAAGTTCGAGACGGCCACCATATTCGAGACGGCCACCATATTCGAGACGGCCACCATATTCCAGTTCTCCAGGAGGATCACAAATGCTGTCTTCAAGAATGTCAAGAGAGAAAAACGAGAGGAGAGACCGTACCAGCAATCCAGACCAAAAGACTACGTTCACATACAGCGGACAAAATATTCACCGGATTTCCAATCTCTTCCTGAGACATCAGATCCGTGTGGCGTTCCGAACATGCAATAATGCCACTTGGGTTTTGAATCCAACCTGGAAGACAAGTTCCAATGCGCGCGCATATACAGATTGCATTGCCCGGATTGTGAGGCCGTCTCCGTCGGATCCATGTGCAGGACATTGCACTAGAGGCTCCGCGAGCATCGTAGGGCCTAGGTCAACAGAGACAGAAAGTCTGCCTTCTCATTAAGTCCAGATATCGTTTGGTTGACATCAACCAGTGCATTATGGAAAGGATACGACAGAGAAAAGATTTATTCTAAGAAGAAACTTAAATCAGAAAACACCTCCGCAGGAGCGAGGTCCTCCTCCTAAACGGCCAAACATCCTTCGAAAGAGACGGCATGATAGATTTTGATCGGACTGGAAGAAGACCGGAAGTATAGAGGAGTTCCCCAATAGGTGGGCGCTTTATTAAGAGCGTCCGATTCGGTCCGCCACACTTCTGGGACACTATTGGGATACTTTAGGGACACTGTCTCCCGGCTACATTTTGTAACATGGTAGCCTCCGATGATATAACATCGAAACGTGTTAGGCAATAAATACTGTTGTTTCCGTATCACTTTTTTACTTTTTTTCTTCTTATTTTTTTTTTTTTTTGTCTTTGAGATATTATCGAAGTTCTACGTTCGGATTTATAAGAATCGTGCGGTAGACAATAGCATCTTCAATACTAAACGTTTGACGAGTTGTGTGACGCTTAAAGATGCAAGCGGGCAAGAAGATGCTTCGGTATTAAGAGAAATGTTCGAATGGCCACTTGCCCGCACATCTGACATACTGCAGTTCTACTTTTCAAGCCTGCTTATCCGTTAGGGTCGCGGGGGACAGTAGCCCTATGAAGGATCTCCAAAGATCGCAATTTTCAACCATCAGGCCGACTCCTTGGTCTTTTACCCACCGGCTTGGAGATAACTGTCTAGGAAGACCAGTTTGCGGCTTCCGTTATCACGTGGCCATCCCAACGTGCAGTGAGACTTACCAATGGAACAGACAAATCAGCGACAAAATTGTGTGATCTGTGCTCTCTCTCTAGTAGATAACAGTACTTCAGATCTCATACAATAATTAACATTTCGTTCTTCTAACCACCATCTTTTTAAATTCGCCGACGACGTAAAGATCAAGCGGCGGTAGTATCCCTCTAATTAAACTTAAACTGGTTAGGTTAGGAGCAATGTCCTCTGTTTCTACTCTACTGCATTTTATCCTATCTTTTTATTTAACCTTTTTGTTTTACTTTACCTCCCCTCCTTCTATTGACAAGATGTTTCCTCTTGCTTCATTGGCCCATTATTTTAACATTTGTCCATGATCCGTTTATATCCCTTCCGCTCAACCAATGGCAATATTCTTGACAATTTTCTCCCTCCCCCTTGTCTGTATATTCTTTTTTTTTTACTTTTGTCTCTCAACGCTGAAGATGGCTGCCTGGTGGCCGAAATACGTATCCGGTATTTCAAATCTCCCTTTTTGGTTAAACTAGTGTCTTTCACTCTTTAAGCTTCATTCTTACACGAATAACAGTACTAACAATCACTTTTCGTCCCTGTCCTTGAACACAAATTACAAGTATAACCTAAGTTTAGTTTAACAGATTACCTGCCCTCCTTTCTATTATAGGCTGAAGCTGTATAAATTTGCATAATTTGTTTCTCTATAAACATACCTGTGAAATTTATTGGTGTTGCGTTTTCTCTGCGGAGTTGTGTAAAGTCTTGGTACTTATTCTTGCTCTAATCATAAAATATTGAACCGGTTCGAGAAAGTTTACATTAGTTTGGTAACGTTCTAAAAACACTGCATTATTCATTTCTCATAAACCAGGCTTCTAAAGCTAGGATGTGATGATTTGGAATCGGTAAAGTCAACGAACTTGCTTCATTAATAAAGCAGCAGGCAGCAACCAACTCAGAAGGCGGCTTTCGAAACAAATCCGGGGAGTGAGTGACTTTCATTAAAAGTTAGAATGAGATTTAATAATAATTATAAATTAAGTTTTCGTGAATAGTAACCTAAAGATTAAACAAAAATTTCATCCAAGTTATTACTGTTGATGGCCCAAAGACTCAATATGGTAGCCGCTGTGTGCCAGGTAGCTCAACGAAATTTACGCGTCGCCTTTAAATCATGGACGAGCAGCCAGAGAGATAATGCAGCTGCCGTGCACCGTAATATCGCTCTTTCTCTCTACCCCTCTCTTCTTCTTCTTCTCCAACATCCACTTCTGGCACAAGATCAAATCGACGAGAAAGAGAGAAAACATCTCAACCCAACACCCCAACTTTCTTTAATCTTTCTTTTGCTCACCCTTCATCATCCGTTTCCTGTCTCAAAAAAAGTAGCAACACAAATAAAAATCAAGACACAAGTCATCCACATTTTGATCTTTTTTTAAAATCTCCATCAATCCTGTACAGCAACGGGTTTTTTCCATAAACCTTTGGAAGGGTCCTCTCAGCCTATATGGCCTATATTCAGCGGCAGATGAGTGCGAGTCATGCTCAAATTTACGATCAATTGATCGCGTCAAGGAAACGCTAAAAGGAAGGAGACGGGAAGGAAAGACTTGAAAAGCAACCATGATCCGGCTATTTCTTGACATGATCATAAATTCGTGCATGACTCGTATTCATCGCTCGTTGAAAGATGGCAGTTCATCTCTTTTATTAAAGATGCAAGAAGGAATAAATTTCGTGTTCATTTCAACTTGATTATATGTAGAGCAAAATAGTGGCCCATAAGTAAATGAAGACGGCTGCATGAAATATTGCTTTTTAAGCATAAGAGAAACGAATAACAATTTAAAAAATTATTTCTAAACATTTAAACCAAATTAAAATAAGTCTCATAAGAAGTTGGGCCACCTAAGAAGGTTTTTCCGTCCAGTTTTTCTGGAAGATTACTGATGAAAATTTGTGCCCCTCCTCATTCAGTGAAGCTGCCAGTTTTTGGGCGAAATAGAAGTTGACGTTCTAACTCATCACAGAAGTATTTTTAATATACTCTATAAAGGCCATTTCAAGTCTTCCACGCCCATTTCATCGAGCCATTTAGTTAGAGATCTCGATATCTATACAAAATCATTGTCATGTTGATGACTAAATGACCATGACAAACTGATTGTCATAGAATACCCAAATAAACCTTGTAATTCATATTTTCTTAAAATGAACCAAAGGACTCAAACCACTCCAAGAGAAATAGTCCCGCATAATAACACTATCACTTAACACGGGGTCAATACAACTAAGCATAAGCTTATAGCATTTGCCAGAAATTCTCTGTATTCATGTTGCGAGATTCATCGCTCCAAATTTGCAATGCACCAATGATCTTTGCACCAAAAATCCTTCAGTAAGTTTAAGAAATCTCAGGAATTGGCATTTAACACCAGTATAAAGTCACCGAATTCTTCTGGAGATCAATTTTTTGTGATAACCAACCTTCGATGGTCCTGAATATTCTTCTTTAAGTTCTTGTGATTTTATTTCTCATTTTACATTTTGGATTCCTTATTATAGTTTGCGTTCTTTTACCGTGGTTTATTGCAATAATGTTAATTCCTAAAATCTTACGGTCTGTTTCCAAATGATTTTTAACAAATTTTTTAATGATTTTAATTTATTGACTGGAAAATTTTCTAATTATTGCAAAGGTATTGACCATTTTCTTACTGAACCCAAGTTTGAATTTTATTAAGTTTAGTTTAGTTTTGCGCTGTTTAAAGCTTTGCTGTTCAATATTTTCATTAATAAATAAATTATAGCTTACTTATGCAAATTATTGCTCGCTGACACTATAAAGTTTTCAATTTCCAAATGGTGCAAGATAGTATACGCAAAGGAAAAAAAAGTGGCCATAAGTCCATCAAGGTAAAAAAAATCCATGAATGTCCTTGTATGTCTACACAATGTGAATACAAAAACTTTGCTATAGAAGTGCACCTTCATGGTGATTAAAATATTTCTCGACTAAGACAGCCACGTGAAACATCATTTTAAAGCTGTAGTTTTCTCTTTAAACTGACGCTAATAACTTGTTTAAACGCCTTACATTGTTCAAATGCTATCCAGACAAGACATACGCGTCATTTTATTGCACGAGTTCAAACTTGGCCATAATGCTACAGAAACAACTCAAAATGTTATCAAAGCATGGGGTGAAGGGACAGCTACTCAACGTACAACGTGCAGATGGTTTGAAAAATACGGCAATACCAGCCTTGAAAATGAGGATGGTCGCGGCCGCCCATCGAAACTTGACGACAACCAATTGACGACATTAATCGAAGCCGACCCGCGTAAGTCCACACGAAAAGTAGCCGAAGAGCTCAAGGTAAAGTGTTCTACAGTCATTCGTCGTTTGAAGCATATTAGAAAGATGAAACAGCTCGATAAGTGGGTGCCACACGAGCTGAAAGAAGTGACTTCTGCGTGACAAAAATGGCCCGTTTCTTGATCACATTGAGATATGATGAGAAATGGATATTGTACGATCCGCACCAAAAGAAGTCACTGTTTGGTGGTTGCAACCAGGTCATTCATCACAGCCTCCTGAATCAGGGTAAAACCATTTCTGCCCGGTCATACGTTCAGCAAATCAACGACATGCACTAGTAAACAACAACGATCAGCATTAGTCAATAGGAAAGGTCCCATCATGCTTCACGACAACGCTCGGCCGCACATCGCAATGGTCACCGGACAGAAGTTGAATAATCTTGGCTACGAAACTCTTGATCTTTCGCCAACTGATTACCACTTTTTCAAGCACCTCGACAATTTCCTGCGCGGGAGTTGCTTCAAAAACCACGACGATGCGAAAGCCGCCTTTAACGAGTTCGTCGCCTCCTGAAGTCAGAATTCTACCCCACCGGAATAAATATGCTTGTGCCTCGTTGGCAAAAGTGTGTTGACTCGGCTGGACGTTACTTCGATTAATAAAGTGTTGTTTGAAACGAGTTATTGCATTTTAAAGTAGTCACTGCACAACGGCCATTAATTTTGCAGCAACTGATAAATTATTTAGATTAATGAGAACAGAATTAAAACTTTTCTATCCGTTTGCAGTGACATGTTCAAAGAAAGCTGCTTGTTTAAATATTGGTCAGTAAGAAAGAACGTGTAAACAAGGAAGATCATTAATTACATTCATTTCAGAAAAGCAAGTTGTATGTTTATTGTCTTTAAGTTGAAATTCTTTAAGTATAACTTTCGAAGAATTTTTTTTCCTGTTATGTTGTCATAAATTAGTGTTAGAAAAATCAAATGACGGCTTCTTTTGAAAAATTGAAATTTATTTTCCTGAATAAAAATTAATATATTTCAAATTGTCGCAAAAATACATATCGAGCTGTCTTTGAAGCTTTAATAAAAAAACCCTCTTTAGGAATACATTTCAAAATGTTACATTTCAGCATAAATTTTTATGCCCCCACCCCTTTCCGTGCCTCACATTCTCAACGATTCTGGCCATGATTTCAATATCGGCATTTTATTTTCTCCCTTTTTTCACTTTCACCTCCGTTCCCATTTTACTGCCAACTTTTATACGCTTTCAATGGTGCACAACGGTTTCGCCTTTGTTTTCTGTGGGGGCCCTTTCCGAGTTTTTCATTCAGTTGTTTTTAGACGCGACTTTTGCTTCCTTCTGTAATTCTTTTTTTCCCCTCTCACCCCATCCCCTTACTTCACGCTATTTCCATGCACGCAGATTCGTTAACTCATTCTTTTTTATTCCTCTTTTCCTTATACCCTCCTCTCTCGTTTTAATTTTCAGTTCGAGGCCCCGACAGTTGCTGAACTAAAGGTCGAAATCGGACGGGTTCGTTGATGCTTTGTGGGAAAACACTTATTGGAAAGAGCTTTGCTACACGTTGCAACGAGAAGGAGTGCATTCGCCAAGGGAGGGACGTATTAAGAAACGAAAGAAAGGAACGGGAAAAATTAGGGCTGACTGAGAAAACAGTTTTTTTTTCTTCCTTTCTTCTACTCTCCAACGACAATTTCTCGGTGGCAACTTTTGATCGGTAACTCCCCCGTCGTTTAAAAGCTCCCTTTATGCCAATGCAGACACACACAAAACAAAGCAACAATTCTGCTGAAACCACACACGCGCAAAAGTAGACAAAAGGAGCGCAGGTAAGAAAAAAATCGAAATAAATCGGAGACCTGAATAAATTTAATTAGCGCGCGAGAGAAGCAAGGAAAAAATAAATTACTTTGCCTTCCATATATTTTTACGCTTTAAATTTTATTATTTTACGAGGGTGAACAACCTTCAAAACTTTGTAGATTTGCAGTGTTTCTTTATTTGTCTGGAAAATAAATTGGATAAGTCCTCTTTTGGTAAGAAACCCCTTTACGAGCAAGTGAAAAAAGCTGAATCGTCTCAAAACGAAAACCAACTTGTTTAAGCAAACCATTTACCAAGAAAAGTTGCCAGAGCCATTGAAAAAGTTCCTTAATATTAGTATTTTCACCTCTTTAGTATAACCTTCTGCTTTATAAGAAACAAGAATGATTTATCGCCAAAGCGGATAAAAAGAGCTCATTTTCGTGTTATAGCATCATACATGGATACAAAGAATTAACCAACATTTTAAAACACTTTAGAGAAAATATATAAATATGAAAACTAAATTGTAAATTACTATTTAAGTAAACTAATGTAAAGAGAGAATTTAAACTAATAAACTTGAAGAATTAAAAGGTTAAATGGAGAGTGAAATTACTCTTTATATATTTGAAAAAAATAAAAGTTCTTTAATTTGTAGGCATTCCCACATAATGTTAAACAAAGTCAAGCTCACTTGCTGAAGCGTTTTGTGTAAGCATCTATTAGTTTTTCATATTCTATTACTAAAGTGTTTCTAGGTTATCATCTACAAGTGAAGCAAGCGATTAGCTACTTGCAATTAACAATATGTCTCTCAGTAATTAGTTTTGGATAATAATAGGCCTAAGAGCAATATGCTCTTGATACCAATAACTTATGGAAAACAATAAGTCTAACGACTCGCAAGGAGTTGGCTGACATATTACACGCTATATCTTAGCATTGAAA
Organism: Rhysida immarginata; assembly: GCA_023313115.1. Lineage (NCBI taxonomy): Eukaryota > Metazoa > Arthropoda > Chilopoda > Scolopendromorpha > Scolopendridae > Rhysida > Rhysida immarginata. The sequence goes on along the minus strand of JAHWFO010045454.1, from coordinate 1,208,912 downwards.
ATTCCCAAAGGCAATACCGGGTGATTCAGTCAATTTCTGACCATTTCACTCGAATGACGTGCATTAGGGATAAACAATTGAAAGAATATGAGCGCCATATCGAATTTCTAAATAGTTGGAGTTTGTATTGTTGCAACGGCGCTGCATGAAAATCGTATTGTTGAATAATGGCGCCCGCTTTATCAACAGAGTAGAAATGCAAGGTTGTCGAATGGTATTTCGAGACAAAATCACCTGTAACCGTGCAAAAAAAAGTTCCGGAAGGAGTATGCGTTTCGAGACGCACCAGGCAGGCAAGCAATCATGGATTTTGTCAAGCAATTTCGTGCCACAGGATGTGTTAAAGGCAAAAAAAAAAGGCGGGAGCGAAGCTCGTGTTCGAACGGCCGAAGTTGTCGAAAATGTTCGCGCAAGGTTGGTCAATTCCCCTACCAAAAAAATCTGTTAACAGACACTGGAAGACAGAAGCGACAACAATTTGCGATGGAGTTTGGAGCAGAAATGGAAGCCAATCAGGACATTGTGGACAACCTGTGGGTGTCAGATGAGGCCTTCTTCCATCTGTCAAGCGACGTTAATAAACACAACGTTCGTTTTTGGGGTTCCCAACACCCTCATGAGATCCATAAGTCACCTCTTCATCCACGAAAGGTTATGGCTTGGTGCGCGATTTCCAAAAGAGGCATCATTGGTCCGTTCTTTTTTGCGGGCACCGTAACGTCAAAGGCTTACCTTAACATGTTGGAAACCTTCTTCATCCCCGAGCTGCGAAGGAGGCTTATACCGCTTAGACATAAATGGTTTCAACAGGATGGGGCTAGGCCTCACACCACTAATGAAGTGCTAGACTTTCTCAATCAGAAATTCGGAAATCGTGTCATTTCAAACAGGTTTCCAGATCGATTCGGGGGTGGCTTTCTTTGGCCCCCTACGAGTCCTGATCTAAACCCATGTGATTTTTATCTCTGGGGGTTCCTTAAAGACTGTGTGTTCACTACAGCACCAAGAACCCTAGACCAGCTGCGACAAATCATCGTCGACTGCTGCATCCTTGTTGTGGATGCAGAAATCCTGGATAGAGTTATGAACAACTTCACCATTCGGCTGCGAGCAGTTCAAAACGTTCGTGGTGGCCACATTGAGCATATCATCAAGACTTTTCCACGGGAATAAAAACTCCGAACTGCCTAAAATATCATACTGAAATGCTAAGTTTGTAAACATTAATGGGTCAATAAATCATAGTGCTGAAATGGTCAGAAATTGACTGAATCACCCTGTATATAGTACTATTAAAACATGTACTACTAAACAATTCCGTCTACCATTAATTACTCGTTATATTCACTCATGACACATTGTTACGAGCTATTTGATATATTACACGCCATATCTTAGCATTGAAAGTTCCAACGGTACCACATGGTACCATTATAACATATACTACTAAACAATTCCCACTATCATTATTTACGCGTTATATTCATTCATAAGACGTCCTTACACGTACACGTGCGACTAGACTAATATCTGTTATCACAAGTTACTCTTATATATTCATTCAGGACACGTCGTGACGATTTATTGTTGTTTGATATATTACATGCCATATCTGGTTATTGGAAATGTTTAAGGGGGGGGGTATCATAATGGTACTACGAGCACGTGCTCTTGTACCTATTCCGGTTATCTCATATTCGAACTTGTTCGTGCTCTGTCCCATATTGATGGATTGGTGAAAACAGTGTGAAAAAGTTAATTCGTTTTCAAGTTATCGTATTAAATTCTTTTAGTTTAGAGACCGATCTCCCCTTTCAATAATCGTCAATTACGTGCATCCAGCACGCGCCCCTTTTCAACAACGTTTAGAGCACGCGCAGAGCCGAACCGAAGTGCTCAGCACGCGTTTTACCCAATGCAAGGATAATTCGTCTCTTACAGAAATTCACTACATGCACTCTCTCTATTGCAATACAATGCATTGTTAGAATTGTGTCTACAGCTGGACAAAACGATCACGTAAGCATTTTCCTACGAAAAATGTGCTAAAATTACCCTACAATGACTTACACAGAATACAATCAATGGCCAATTTATTATGACCATCAGGCGGTTTATGAAAATGAAAATATAAAAAAAAGTATAATGTGCCAATCATTATACTTTATGACATTAAATTGTTAATGTGGATGGACACATTAATATGAAACTGTCGGATGCGAACAGGTTGGTTGGTTTTATTAGAAACTTTGGCGTCGACTACTAAGGTCATCTTGCGCCTTTTACACAAGTTATATCTGTACGCAGCCGGAGACAAACACAAACATCCATGCCCACGGCGGGATTCGAACCCACGAGGATGCGTACAGAATTGCACTGATCATACAAGAGGAATAGATAAAATCATGACATCTGGTATAACCATGGTTATTGCGCAAACCAAGACTTGCTAGATTTGTTCAATCCACCATTAGAGCAACTAAGCTAAACTGAATCAGGAACACGACTTCGATCTTTTCTCAGTATACACTTCGCTGCACTTTACATAGCATTCAAAAAGCCTGTTCATTCAGAAGTTTTCTCTTGTCTGAAGTGAATAAGAAGAAACGTCTTAAGCTAACAAAGGGCAAAAAAATGGGTAGGATTGTAGTGGAAAATGGTAATTGCGCCCAGTGAATCACTTTTCAGCTACAGTATACATATATTGAGGAAACAGCTAATCCGATTTCGACTGGAGGTAGTGTCCACTTTCAAAGGCTATTTCGACTTAATATACCACTTTGGCTCTTGCTTCTCTGAAAGATGGAAAGCCTGAAACGAGTCCATTCGGGTTAATCGGCTGGTCTTTCCTCTACGGTGGTTCGTCTCTAGGGTTGGCTATCAGTGTGAAGAAGTTCCACACAAATGACCAAACCAAATACTCTACCTAAAACTGCGCTTAAAAATAGGAATCGTTTTATCTAAATTCGTAGTGAACAGCATGATTGCAGTTTCAAAGAAATATGACATTCCTGCTAAGCTCTCCAAAAAAGAAAATAGAGGATTAGCAAGAAAAGAGTTTCCCCACTTCAGAGGACTGTAGAATGCGTTCTATTGGTCCAAATGAGATAAAATTTGAACAACAGATAATTCAAGTAATGCGCTTGACATTTATTAAATAAAAAAAATTAGTACAAATGTTCACCAATAGATGGCGCTCTAACACAAATGGTGCTATCATATGCTGAGGGATTTTGTAATCCCACAACTGCAACAGCGTGAATGCCTTCAGGACATCATTTTCATGCAGGATGGCGCATCTCACATTGATCGTCGTGTGAAGCAATTGCTAAGATAGCATTTCACAGATGCACGGTTGATCAGCCGTCATTTTCCAATGGCATGGCCTCCTCGTTCGCCGGATACCACCCCCTGCGACTTTTGGTTGTGGGGTTTCCTGAAGGACATGATCTACTGTCAGAGGTCAACATTTTGTGCCAGATCTGAAGGACAGCATTCGGCGCCATGATCTTGATATTTCGGCAGACTCACTGCAGTTAGCTGTGGAAAATATGGTTCTGCGGTTAGAGCACATTGTTGAAAAGGAAGGGGGACATACTGAGCAGTTGTAATATTACTTTATAATGTTATTTCACATTGATAAAGCAAATGAAATGTGTTTATGTGTATTACAGCGCCACCTATCTGCGATTTTTTATACTAAAATTTTTTATTTAATAAATGTCAAGGGCATCATTTGAATTATCTGTAGTTGAAGTTTTATCTCATTTAGACCAATAGAACGCATTCCACAGCCCTCCGAAGTGGGGAAACTTATTTCTTGCTAACCCGAAACTTCAAAAAATGCTTTCCCTCCAGTAGACAGATTCATCAAAAGGCTGTGCAAGAAAATTCATCCCCGCAGAAAGTCGTGATATAAAAGGTATAAAAGGAGTTAAAGCTCCATGAAGAAGTGTTCAATTCACGGCATATCGCTGAAAAGAAAAAACAATGCCTGCAAGCTATATAAAAAGGTACCTTACTGGCGACAAATAAAAAAATCCGTCAAGACGCTTGATGATAATGTTTTTTTTTGACCCCTTGATAAGATAAGATTCGCACTATCGTCCATCTAACTGCCAATACAAAGGGTCGAGCGGAAAGGTTCCGAACTTGCGTAAAAATTTCCCCAAAAAGCTTCATGGCAAAATATTGTTGAAATAAAGTGTTGAGAATAAGTCGAGTAGCACATTTCAAGATTAACACGACTTATTATCATAAGACTATTTTGAAAATTTTGTTATATCGGGAGTAAATTCCAATTCTCTATGGAATGGATAGCAAGAATGTCCTCATTCAGTGCGTTCCACCGTCGAAAATTTTCGACGAATGAAGATCAGAATTCATGCTACTCCACTCCCAGGTATTCCCTGAAGCTTCACCGATGGATTTTTAAAACGTGTTCTTATAAACTTCAGACCCAGAACCATCGATGGGCACTTAGAAAGCGTGCCAGGAGATTTGGAACGAAATTCCACTTCCATCATACAACGATGTGTATTGCATTGGAAACTACCATGCAGGGATTAGTCCTACGCTTGGGAAAACAAATAGGCACAGGCGATGGTCGGGAGATGACTTTAGAGCCTAATATAACTGAAACTACCCTCTGCACTTACATGAAGACAAAAATTAGCAGAATATCCTCGTAAAATCTGTACATTACATTGTGCACACACGTGTCCACTTTTCTGTGAGAAATCCGTAATTGGACCTTAACGGGAAAGGAAACGCGTGTAAGCGAAACTAGAAATGAATAGAAATGAGTAAAGCCCTAATTTCCTTAAGTTTTTATCTTTTCGGTAGATTTAAACTTCCACGATATTTCATGGCCGTCCTAACAGTTATTCAAAAAAATAGTAGCTAAAAATTAAGCTATCAAAGTATGACATATCGATTAAAAACAGTAAAAAAAAAACTCACGAGGAACACTAAAGAAAATTTCCGTAGCAATAATTAAATCCCACGTGTGCATGTTGAAGGAGATCTTTAAATAATTCATGTTTAATTGCGCTGAAAGAAAAATACCAACATAAACTTTTCACCTCCCGGAAGCTGCATTTCACACGTGCTTCAGCAACATCACTTTTGCTTTTTTTCTCCATTTCTTTCTCCCTTTTTTCCCCATTCTTCCATTCTCCTCGCTCCACTTCCCCGCTCGCATATTTTAAAAAACATAAACGGAATCGCGGCAATTTCTCAAACTCTCGGGCGTTACATCTCGTAAACATCTCGAAACAAACGGAATTTTCAAGGGTCTGCGACGGACGACAACGGAGGATGTCGACGGCTACCCCCACCCTCCTCTTATCCCACCTTCCCCCTAACAATTATTTTCACTCCATAGAAAAAGAGAGAAAGGCTCTGCCATCGCCAGCCGACTTCAGTGAAGTCAGTGTGTGCGTCTGTGTTAACAACTCCACCCTCAAAAATAAGCCAGTCGTGGAGAGCTGCTACCACCTACTCCCTCCTTATCTCCCCCCTTCTCTCCTACTCATGAATAGATCCCATGTAATTTAGCTTCTGATGAGATGTTAGCTTTTGCACTGGGGCTTTATGCGCCTCATCTAGATGGGAAGAGAGATTGCCATGGAGGGAAAGGGAAATGGGAGGCAAAAAAGGTGACAGAATGTAAAAGGCGACAAAAGTGAATGAGCTTGCCAGGGAAGGAGGCAACAGAGTAGAATACATATAAGAGGGAACGAAATGAAAAATAAGGATGAATACCCTTGGCTTCATTTCTCTTTCATGCAGATTTAAGTTGTCCCTCCTTACCCCGCTCTCGCCATCCGACTAAGCCCAAGTGAATAAAAAGTGGGGAGAAGGAAAAGGAGGAGGATAAGAGGCAAAGAGAACGTAAAACGAATTGTTACGAGACATTCTTAACGACGATGGATTCCCAACCGCAATGCCGAAATAAAACTTGGCTTAATTGTAGCATGTTTATTGGAGTTTTCCTTAGGAGAAATGAATTTTTATTTCCCATATTCGTTCCGCGTCTTCAAGAAATTAATTGGCCCATTCGCGTTTTAATTGCGGTGGAGAGGCCTTAATGAAGCAACAAAAGGCAAACATGTTTTTAAACATTAAACAGCCAGTTCTGTTTAATTGGCTAACAATCGTCCTCAACATGCGGCAATGTGAGCAGAAAAAAAATCAGAGAACACAAAGTAACAAAAAGGACGAAGGAATCAATCTTTTGAAGAATTTAAAGCCCTCTACTTTAGAATATTCAAAATATTGCCGCGCACCATTTCCGATAACTTCATTGCGAATTCTTATGATAATATTTATTTTATGGCCATGAAGTTTAATTTATCTTTGCAATTTATAAATAATTTTTAAAATTTTAAGCGCACCTAAAATATTCTACAAATTCAGACTACTAATACTTTGCAATTTGCTCATTCACAATATAAATAATTAAGCAGTTGCACTTTGCACAAACGTTCCCGACATCCCAAACAATATCATGCGTTTTAATTTACATGGAATGAAGGCAAAATAAACAGAAATATGGCTTGGATTCATTTGAATTTCATGCTGATGCAGAATGAGTCCCTCAACAGAGCTCGGGGAGTCCCAACAAACATATATTAAGATGCAAAAAGTAGCCTTTTTTTCTGCAAATGCACGTTCAAATCTGACATTGGGAGATCATTCTCGTTGTCTTTCCTTTCCTATTTCTCTCTTACTTTTTCGGTGGCAAGGATATTAAATAACTATAGAATCTATTGGAAATTTAGCCTAGTAGGGGATCAGAATACTGAAACTTTGCTTGGTCTTCCAAATTTGTTAGTAAGGAACAAACGCAAACATCCATACACTCGGCGGGATTCGAACAAGATCTGCGCCTTACCACTCTCGGCAACCGAGCCGGCTTTGAGATCATTCAAAACTGGAAATCTCAAGGAACAACGTACAATTTTCTACTTTGTCACTCATGATAAAGGCGATGACTTTGACAAACTGTATAAAGCTCATTGTGAAAGGAAGGGATGAGGTAGAAGGGATGTCTTAAAGACTTTCTCACTTTAATTTGACACTGTTGAATTAGTAACGGCGTGTAAACCGGTTCTGGTGTTTGCTCGCATTATCACGTAGTGCCATTTCTGATTGGCTTCGAGATCGTACAGTTTTGTCCAAAGAGTAATGTCAGTGATTTTACTGTGAAGCGAATACGCTCGGAGCGGCGAGGATCGGTGGAGGGAGGGGTCTGTTTACGCATGTGCGGTCGCTCAATCGTCTGCGACCATCTGGAGAGTAAGGACAGGCATTTTCGTGAACCTTGTTCTCGTATCCCGTGCAAGCCACAATCAGCGTTCTGTTGAGCAAAGGATTGTCATCAAGTTTTTTGTGAAATTCGGCAAGTAGAAGCTCAAGAGACTCAAACGAAGGGTTCATCGCGTCCGGCCCGACATCACGAACGATTGGAAACTTCACCATGACAACGCACCGGTCCACACCGACTTCCTCGTATCCCGCTTCCTAGCAGATTCAAATGTGCCAACGGTTCCCCAGCCTCCCTACAGTCCTGACGTGCCCCCCCCCCCCCCGACTTCTTCTTGTTCCCGCGCTTGAATATTCCCATGAAAGGATATCATTTCGGGACAGTTGACAAAGTCAAAGAGACTTGCACCAAGGCTCTAAAGGACATTCCGGAAAAGATCTACCGTGACGCCTTCGATGTCTGGAAATCTCGCTGGAAGCGATGTTATCGGCGCAGGAGGAGCCTATTTTGAAACCTTTTAATGTATTGTACCCCTGGGATCAGTAAATGCCTTATAATTGACTCAATGACTATTCCTTTTCGAACAAACCCTGTATGACAGAAGAAACCAATCAACGACGGCATTCCTTTCATTCTCTTTTCCGCATTACGTCGAGGTTATCGTGTGAAAACTGCTACTACATTTTGGGGCAGCCACTGCGCACATGAATATATTCTAGGAATTCATGTGTTCCGTTCAACCTCGTTTGCGCGTAACACAAGTGTCAAATTAAAGTGATTAAGTACTTACGTTTCTCTGCAAGAGAAATGTGGCAGTTTTCATTCTCGCATATTTCTAGCATACACAGGGTATACATAAAGTCCGGTAACATTTTCAAAATGCTTTTATGGAAAAGTTTTGAAACGAATCACTACCAAAATACGAAATTTTGTAAAGATTACATTCAGGTCTTTTTTCCCCACATTAAAAATCTTAAAAATATAGGAGACTATGCCTACACGACAATCCAACTCTTGCCAAATACGGCCCAACATGTCCTCCGTGACTGTGGGTGTCGCTTGCTCAATTCTCTCCCTCAGTTTCATAAAATCTTTTGGACATACACCAGTCTCTTCGCCAATACATCATAGATATTATTTTGTCAATTCAAATGCAGATTTATATTTACTGCCTTCATCATCTGTACACTTTAGCCTATGACTTTATAAACAAATTTATCCCAGCAAAAGAAACTTAGATTTAAAGCCCATCTACTCTATTTGTTTCATTATGTTATCAAACAACTCAGCCACACCGGCAACAAGCTAATCAGTTTAAACAGGAAAGTTCAAACAAAATTGAAAAATAAACCGAGATTAACCGATGTTGATAGGAAGCACTTTTTCCTTCTCCCTCAGCAAAATGGACCAACAGTAATTATTAATGAAAAGCATTCGCAGACCATAAATCGAGCTCGAAACCTAAACTCGTACACAAGAGTTAAAGTGGAAACTCGTTCTATCAATCGTGAAAGGTTTACGAGTAATACAATTCAGCCTTATTCTCTAGCGTTGATAAATGGGGATGTAGATGATGCCCTGCATTGCCAACGCATCACCGGACAACGGAAAATTAAGTTAATTTTCAAAAGCTCATCGTTAAGTTAATTTTCAAAAGCTCATCATCATTACACATCCAATGGATTCTACAATAACCACTTCACCCTCTTTTTCCCGCCCTCCTTATTAGACGATGGCTTTATTTTTGATTATGATCTATATATCTGTAATTCAAAATGGACGTGGTTGATCATCCGTCAATAAACGAATAAACACAATGGTAATTATGAAACTTATCAAAAAGTCTACTCCCTCAAATTTTATTAATCGTATTCTCACAAGAGTCGGATTTACTGCAACAAAAATGTAAAATTAAGTTTATATCGAGTACATAAAGCAGAGCACATAAACAAAATGGCCTGCATGATTATAAAAACGTTTACAAAACCTAAGAAGTCATTCAGTTTGGCTAATTTGCTAGAGCGAGACTGGTATAAAAATGAAATTTAGTGCTTACAACCACGGTCTATAGATTAAATAGTCATCGAGCTTCCGCCATTTTCCATTGTTTCGAGAAGCTAAGGAAAACGGGTCGCACCAGGTGCCGCATAGATCGCACTAGAGCCGACCGTGACCTGCGATAGAGGTTTTTTCCATGGAAACTGAAAATGAAAGTAAAATTTCTATCTGCCGATTGTACATGCAGCGCCACCTTTCAATAGAGTTCCCGCCCTTTCGGGAACTAGAAACTTTAGCTTCATTTTAACAATGGAGCTCGATGACCATTTATATCTATAGACCCTGCTTGCAACAGTAGTAGAAGATATTCATTTGTGAAGATAATGGATAAACAACGCGATTTGACATTCTTAAACGTGAGATGATTGTAGGAGCACATAGCCAAGGAGCGAGTACCAGCGAAACCGCCGCATTCGTTCAAGAGCAGCTGTTGTTAAAAGTGTTTCAAGATTGGGCTCTCAAACAAAAAACTATCTCAACGTGTAATTTGTGATTGTTATCGACTAGTGAATGCTCGGACAAAACAGTGCTCAGAATTGTAAAAGACAACAGAAGGGCAACAGTGAACCAAATAACAGCACCTCTTAATCAAGGATCCTCTCAAATGATCTCTGAAGGCTGCATCGTCTGAGATATCATGATGGTTTATCCCAATGGAGATGGTTTCTGTCAACAAATCAATGGGCCTCTGGAAGAAGGGCATGGTTTTTTTAATGGAAAAAGGTAAAATATGGTGTTACAAACTTAGGTAAAATATAAAAGCATTTGCGACTAAGAGATTTTGAATTTTGAATCGTTATCACATTCTTGTTTTGATGGATAAATGACTGTGAATGGCTTTAGTTTTTGGAGTTTCTTGTAAAAATTTTAAAATTTTAATATATGCCCTTCTTCCAGACACTCATTCAAATAATGCATCCTCCCATAGAACTGTATAGGATTAGTTTGACGAACAAGGAATTTATGTTGCTTAGGTGCCCATCCCCCAATCTCAATACTATTGAGCATTTGTGAGATGAAGTTGAAAAAGCCATCTCCAAAAGGTGGCTACACAAACATTAAATCTCATACGAATCGAACTGCTATTCATTAAGCATGGTCTCAGGTTCCATAAAAACCACCTATCAACATCTCGTGAAATCTATGCCAAGACGAATCTAAGTATTGTAGGAAAAAGATTGACCTAACGAAGTACAGAGGAGAGGTCGTAATAAATTGGCCACTCAGTGTATAAAGCACATGGAAAACGAAATACTATTAAGGATTTGCAGATACTAGCTATGCTTCCCTTTAATATTAAGCTTACGAAAAGGCCATTGAATCCATCCAACTTAGAAAACCCAATACCTTATAACTTCCGCAAGTAGGAGAATAGGTTTCAAGCTCCTACTTTAAAACTTTACAAGCTGGATTTATAAATTAAGCACAGTATGTTATTAATAACGATAACGGCAAAAGGTTGGTAAATAAGCGTTGATATGATGGAGATAGGAATCATTAACCACACGATTTAAATAATAAATGTAAATATTAGTATACCTCGGGAATTTTCTAGCAGGAGGAAGTAACTGAAAATCAACGAACCTGGAGATTTCAATGCAGTTAATAAAATTAGGTCACGGCATTTAGAGATTTGATTTAATTTTAACAAATAACAAAATGTAGTTTAAAAATTAACATTGTAGTTTAAAAACTAATATTGTAGTTTAAAAAGTAACTAGTTTTGGCATTTAATCCCGCCTTCATCAGAGTACATGAGAAATGGGCTAGCAACCCTTACATAATGTGACAAATAACAAAATTTGTTATTTGGGCTGTATTGATTTTGAAAATCCGATTATCAGAATTCTGATGGTGCCTACGGAAAAGCAAAGTTTATTTTTCCAAAATAAAAGTTTTGTTCAAAATAAAACTGTTGACGTTTCTGTAGGTTTCAAAAAATATGTTTTCACGTTTTACTATTTTTCTATAGAATTGTCATTTGATAAGGAAATGCTTATCGTGAAAATGGCATCATTACAATAACGACTGCCTAAGAATCGAAATAAATAAGCTAAGACTTGTAAAGAAACGTCTACTGCAAAAATAACCAAATAATAACGCAAAGCAATAATAAGCTTTAATTTATAAGAAACTCACGACATATGTTGCAGAATTGCCTCAAAAATTAAAGGACACAGGCAGTCAGCTAATCGCATAATCCCACAGAAACCCCTTTTAAAAGGAAGATGGTTAAAAGGCTAAAAGGAGAAAAAGAACTCCAATAGAAAGAAAAGTAGACTCGAATCAATATAACCGAAGGGAAAGTGCTATTTTCAAAGTCGTTTCAATTTTCCATTAAGATCGCCTACTTTCGGATGGAAGTCTTGGTTACGGAGAAAAATACCCGTGCTCACTCGATGATGTTAACCCACGAAAGCCAAAAATATATAGAGAGGCCGTAAAAAATAAATGAAGCCACGCTTTCAAAAAAACATTTTAGAAATGCAATAGCTTCAAAAGCATCCAAACCAAAAGAGAAGTAATTTCATGGAAATGAAAACTCGAAGCCAAAAATGTTCGAAACATAAAAGTCGGCATGAAAACAGGATATAAATTTCAGGTTAAAAATATTTATTCGATCATTTTGGTTCTATAATAATTTAAGCAGCTAAATTTTACCCTTTAAAAACAACAACAACATCACGCTATAATCTCCTGATAGAAGTAGTAGCATTCAGATAGAGACAAACTTAGGTTAAAAATATCCCAATCAAACTGTCGCCACACACCTCTTTCCCTCCATATAGTTTTGCCTTCTATTCAAATTTTCAGAGTATGTAACCATAAACCTTTTCATGCTTCTAGACTGATTGTTCCACCATGCTAACGCACCCGCACACACCTCGCTCGTTGTGAAGGAATTTGGGCAATAAAACAACATAGCAACGGTCCCCTAACCCTCCCTGCTCTCTTGACCGAACCCTCTTCCCTAAATGAAACGGCGATGTTTGGACTCCATTGAAGATATCCAAATAAAATTCGCAGAGCACAAGAACACGTTACAACACAAATAGCAATAATTCACAAAGAAATACGTCTACGATTACGAAACTTGGCAGAGCAGCAGCTGAAAATAAAGCTGTGTATATATGGAGCTTTAGTTGAAAGGTGAACCAAGAGGAATCTAGCGACAGAATTTCAGATACCACCTCGTAGAATCGAGATGTTTATGAGAGAAGAGGAATGGTTTGTCATACAAAAATTTGGCTAAGAACGATAACTGGCATACCCAAAGTATATCACGTACTCATAGATTGCAGCCGTAGGATGTCTCTATAGAATCATCTGCAGAGCATAATGGCCGGAATCAGAGTTCGATAACTGAAAACGATTATCACAACACTTGGTGATATGCACAGAGCATTTTACTCATTGTAGAATCACTGCGTGAAAATCACCTTCAGAAATTGGCGTCTGATGACTGAAATTACCACACGTGAATAATTGCGTCTTCCATACCACGCAGTTAGTAATAGCACTAGAAAAATATGGCTCTTTCTGTTAGCGAAAGGAACATACTTAAAAATCAAGATAACTAAAACCCTATCATGGTATTTCTATAGATCACTATATATTCTTAATAAAAGGAATTTTTCTGAATAAAATAATTTTCAATTAAATCCTATTTAAATTTCATGAAAACAATTTTAAATTTTCCTGACATATGAAAGAGTATAAAAACCTGGAAAATGGAAATCTGAATGCATTAGGGGTGAGACAATTAAACAATAATTAAAGTCAATTCATTTTAAGCATAATAAAGCTTTAAAAATTCGAGCCGATTTTTTTTATTTCTACAAAAAAAAAAAAAAAAAATAGTTAGCGGTTTAAGAAATCGAGTCGAAACTCATCCAGGGAAAAGAGGGTGAAAGGACCACAAAATAAGGAGATTGGTAAAAGAAAAAAAAATCCTTTAAGAAGAAACCATTAAAGACGCAATGTAGCTCTTCTCAGCCAACCCATATCCCTTCCTTCGTTTCCTCTCTCTCTCTCTCTCTCTCAATACACACACACACAAACACACACATTTCGATAGTCACGATAGCAAAGAAAGAAACGACATCCTCGACTTTCTTCGTTCTTTACTTAATCCGGTGTGTGTGTGTGTGTGTGTGTGTGTGTGTGTGTGTGTGTGTGTGTGTG
>JAHWFO010045454.1:1132447-1195389 GCA_023313115.1 Rhysida immarginata | reverse complement strand
GTGTGTGTGTGTGTGTGTGTGTGTGTGTGTGTGTGTGTGTGTGTGTGAGAGAGCGAGGGTCCAATTATCAGAAAAGATGCGAGCATTAACGAACGTTTTTACGCCTTTGTTTTTCTTTCGTTCCTTGCCATTAAAGGGGATTGGTGTAAGCCTGAGGATGCCGAGAGGAAGGAGCGAGAGAAAAAGAGAAGAGGAAATTAAAAAGGTAAAATGATATCATTCCCAGCCAAATTTATCATGAAAGATGAACTACAATATAATTTAAATGTCATTTATTGATCAAAATTTCTTAAATGTGCTATTGCAGACAAGCAAAAAGATACGATGAAGTGCCTTTGCGTCAGTTGAGGAAAATAAAAAAACAAAGATTTGCCTCACAATATACAGGGTGTCCCGTAAGTCGTGGTCATAAATTTAATGGTATGCATATTCAATATCAAGGAACAAAAAACTCCCTATGAACATAGCTCGAACAACGCACTGTTTTCGAGAAATAATGATGATGATGATGATGATGATGATGATAATGATGATGATGAAGACGATACGTAAAGAAAATAAGCCTCTTCCCCTTGTCATGTAAATGGAATGCCCTGTTCATGTAAAAAAGGAAGTAGATCTGGCTGATTCGTTTCCTGGACAGTGTTTGAGTGAGACTACATGGCTGCAGCAGGTTACAGCAATGCCGAGTTGACGGATATATATTTCACGTACGGTCAGGCAAATGGGAATGTACCAGACGCGGCGCGTCTTTACAGAGACACACACCCAAACCGACGACACCCTGATCGTCGCATGTTCATCCGTCTTCACTAGCGTTAACGTGACACTGGTACATTTAACATCACCCTCCGCGAAGGACGTCCGCGAACCATTGGGGCTGCTGCACGGGAACAGGCCATACTGCAGCGTGTGGAAGAGGATACAACCACCAGCAAAAGACTGATCACCATCGCAGAGGGTGCAAGTCGGAATACTGCTTGGAGAATTTTGCACGAAAATGGTCTCACCCATACCATATGCATACCATACGATTCTGCAGGTGGTTGCTGCGACAGTGCATTAGGTGTCCTCTGTTCCTGACGTTCATTCTGTTCACTGACGAAGCCTGCTCACTCGCGATGGGATCTTTAATTTCCACAACTATCATGAGAAGTGTTATGCTAATCCTAACGCCATCAGAGAAGCACAACATCAGGACCCATTTTCCAACAACGTGTGGGCACGTGTAATAGGGGATTGTATCATTGGACCGTTCATCCTTCCGCAGAGGCTCACAGGAGCTGCCTATCTGCAATTCCTGCAACTGGATTTCCCTCAGTTATTAGAAAATGTGCCTATATTCACAGTCCCATTCACACGCCGATATTCTCGCAGCGCTGTTGCATTAAGCCGAATTCACACTACGACGGATTCCGCGACGGCAAGAAATGACGTCATGGGAGCGCGGAAATCGGCGGAAAACACGATAGAACCGATATGAGCTTTTGCCGTGGTACGTGCGGCAAGCAGCAGTGGCAGCCAATCACGCCGACCTTATCATCTACCTCATTGCTACATCATGTCCAACAGCGAAAGTTTTTTCGCTTCTTTAATGGCTGCTCTTGAGTAGATGAACTGAGCGGCGATATACCCATACGTTTCGATTGGTTTTTTTATATTTAAATTGCATATGTGAACAAATTAGATTACGACAAATTAGATTAGGACAAATAGGATGAAAGAACATAAGACCGATTTCGATCTTCGCCAAACGAAACGAGCAAAAGCATTCATTTCGCAATGTTTTTTCCGCGCTTTTGGGAATGACCACGACGGTTTCGCGACGAAAAGTTTGCTTGCTTTCGACGTCGCCGTCGCGGAATCCGCCATAGTGTGAATCCGGCTTTATTGCTGCTGTTCTGGTAATAGAGCTTTTCCAATGGCATGGTGAGCTCTGCAGATTGGTTGTTCACAGACGCATTGCGCTTTTGCAAAAGATGCCACTTTTTCCCCTGGTTGCAACCATATGCACTAATAAATTACCGTTGGAATTCTCTTCCCCATACTCTACATAACATATACACAAAGTTCCATCACTATCCATGCAATAACGCGGTCTGCAGCCCGCGCAGAAATAGGGAACTTTAATTATAATCATCCGATATGTACAGAAGGAATTCTTTTTTCTTTCAAAATTTCAACATACCTTCTCGAATCTTGAGATTTGAAGTCTAATTCAGTGAAAAACAATTTTTGATTTGGTGAAACGAAAACAGGCCACCACCAATTAAAGTTTCACCACGATTCTTTTCAGAAAAATTTATTCATATTTACTGCGCGTTTTTTCAAATTTCAGTAGTTTCCTCAACATTTATTATTACCGGTAGCAATATTCAAATCCGAAAAAAAATGTATTTATAAATTTATAGAGCACTGAGCTTTCTCGCTAATAAAGTAATCTAATATTGTTAAGCAAACCTTAAAAAAACTTATTTTGAATAATAGCTGCGATATTAATTATATATGAAATTGGAGTTTTATGAGAATCGAATTTGCAAGCTTATGCTATTTCCTAAAATATTAATTATATCAAAAAGAATGACATTCTGGGAAAACAAAAAGTAAGCGACATATATTCATTCAGCCACTTTTCAAAACTCACGGAAGAAACCGATCCATTATTGCCTTAGAAATTTGAACCTGGTGTTGTTTGAGAAACCAAGACCATTTTTTACTCCGCACTCCAGCGATGGATCAGATGCTTTGATCAAGATCAGTTTCCTTTACCCCGATTTCCTTCGCCTAGCAACCACCGTTGCCACGGATCGAATTTGAAAAACACAAAAGAGAATAAACAACTCATATTGTATACACGATGTATGTCTTTGTTCTTCGCGTATGTAAAACACAGGTACAGATAATTAAAATTTCTAATTAATTTCTTCTTTTTTGAAATCATTATTATTATTATTTCCTCTTCCATTACTAAGAAATAATTAAAACGGTAGGGAATGGAAATCTAGAATTTAATAGGCACGGGTACTTGGAATAGAAATAATTTCGATTGAAGTACTGAAATTAGATTTACTAATATCTGACTAATTTATTTGGTTACGGCCAAATCCAAAAGACTTATTCATGCAGATTTTAATAGTTATATATAAGTTTGGGAAATACTAAATATCCAAATTCAATTATAAGTTCTCCTATATGAAATTAGGACTTCCCTGTTAAAATGTGTATGCCTGTCTGACTATTATACATTGATCTACAGGTCGATTCTTTTATTTCTCCTAAACGATTGCATTAAAAATTAATAAACAAGTCGAAGTTGTTGTCGTCTTCTCTTAAGAATAATAATAATAAATACTTTTTAATTAATATTTAGCTATTTATAGTCAAATATCATCCTACAAAGCTCTTATGGCTTGCTTTTCGGGATGAAGGGCAGGGTGAAAATGCTTGAGATCATCATCTTGAGAACAAGGTTAAAATAATTGCCACTTGTGGATAATAGCTGAGCTTCTTCTAATGATAGCAATCTCAACTGAGAGTCTGCAGATTCTTTCGTCTCTGATCATCAACTATCTCGCTTCTTTCAATGAAGGTCTTGTTTAGTGCAATCTATTAAGCGCAAAATTTTTTGTATGAAACTACCGGGTGGGCAAGAAATAACGTGAGGTGTTCAGAGCTCGCTAGCGGGAATTCTATTAGGCCAAATACAGTACATTTTGGTGTATATACTTACTGGAATATGCAGTTTCGATTTCTGAAAAAAAAAATAGTACCAAAAATCGCCATAGGGGGCGCTTATTTCAAGAAAACTATGAATACCTAATTGTCAAATGAACAAATACCGTACAAACCAACTTTAGTAACAACAATAAACAATGTTTTATTTTTAATTACAAATGTGTTTCAATATGACCACCAGTGTGCTGTTCCAATAGCTGCATGCGGTACACGACATTTTCTACGGCAGCTCGCAGCATACCTGCATTAATTAGTCTGATATGTAATGTTATTTGATCCTTTAAAGTTGAGAGGTCAGGAACATGTGCTTGATACACAAGGCTTTTCAAATATCCCCATAACCAAAAATCACAAGGGTTGAGATCAGGCGACCTGGGTGGCCATACCATGGGAAATGCACGACTAATTATTCTGTTGTCTGAAAAACGTTCTCGCAAGATCTGCTGCACCTGAAAGTCCGATGTGCGGTGGCGCACCATCCTGTAAAAAAATGGTAGAATCCAGACAACCCTTTTCCTGCAATCGTGGTATCACAAAATTCTCAAGCATAACGGCATATCTGGCAGAATTGACGGAACAAGTCACCGGTCCACGGGGACGGATTTCTTCAAAAAAGTACGGGCCGATGACGAAAGAAGCAGTAAAGCCGCACCATACTGTTAGTTTCGGTGAATGCATAGGAGTTGGCAGACACACTTGTGGATTTGATGCAGCCCAAATACGGCAGTTGTGGATATTGATATCACCATTCAAATAAAAATGTGCCTTATCATTCCATAAAATTTGCCATGGTCATGCATCATCCACTTCCATACGTGCTAAAAATCTCAACGAAAAGTCAGTTCGGGTACGTTCATCTCTAGGAAGCAATTGTTGAACAGGTGTGAGTTTTTAGGGATAAAATGTCAATATCTTATGCAATATTTTCCTCACCGTCGAATATGGGATATCTGTTTGGCGTGCTATTGCGTGTGCACTGCTGGTACCCTGCACAGTAGTCATCTCCTGTTCCACAACAGCAGTTGCAACTTCTTCAACGTGTTGCTGCCTGATTCGTTTGCGTCCCCGGCCTGGTTGCACTCCTAGAGTTCCGGTAGATTCAAATCGTTCAATCATTTTCCGTAAATTAGTTATGCTCATCGGTCCTCTTCGTAACGTTTTCAATCGCCGGAATTCACGAAGGGCAGCACTTACATTGTCGCTCTTCTGATAAAACAACTTGACTAATAACGCCCGGTCAGGCAGAGTAAGCGTCATCGTCAGGCCATTCGTTCATGAATGATGAGAAATCCTCAGCCTTGCCTTTTATTGTCATGATTGCTCAACACGGAACGCGCTTATGCAAATGTATTCATTGTTTTCTTGAAATAAGCGCCCCCTATGGCGACTTTTGGTAGTTTTTTTTGGGTTTTTTTTTTTTTTGCAGAAATCGAAACGGCATGTTCCACTAAGTATATACACCAAAATGTACTGTATTTGGCCTAATGGAATTCCCGCTAGCGAGCTCTGAACACCTCACGTTGTTTCTTGCCCACACAGTACATTTTCCCCGCCATTGTGGAAAGCCATAGCAAGCGCGTTGACTTCTGAGACCATTGTTATTGCTAATGTGCACGCGGGTCCGTACCCAGGCGCTAACCTACATATACAGTGGTGGCCAAAAATTTAGCACCTATATTGGCTTATTGTTTATTACCAAAAATTCTTAACCAGTTACAAAAAATTTACACCAATAAAAGAACTAAGTGTGAAATGATCCAACAAATAATCATGCATGTTGAATTCAAAGTTGAAACAATGAGATATTTTTATAATCCTTTAGGCGACTTTCCTATGGACAAAAATTTAGCACCAGAATAAATAAATAATACATCATAGAATCAGTATTTGGTTGGGTAATCAAAGTTTTTAATAACGGCTACACATCGTCTGTGCACGGATTCCACTAGACGTTTACACCGATCTTCTGGAATGTTGTTCCATGCTTCTTTGATGGCGGCGAGTAGTGTTTAATGGAAGAATACTATTGGGTTTTTTTCTTTAACAGCCCTTTTGACATCAATCCATAGCATTTCTATGGGGTTCAAATCTGCTGACTGAGCAGGCCATTCCATAACTGATATGATTTTTCGTAACCATTCCTTCCAACGTTTCAGATAGTTATCGTGCTGGAATTATCATGTAAGGGGCAGATTATCGTTGACATAAGGAAGCATAATGTCCTCAAGATGGATTTGTAAACAAAACGATCCTCGGTGCGATTTATATGATGGATTGGGCCTACGCCAAGCCAAGTAAAACAACCCTACACAATCACATTTGCCCCTCTATGTTTCACGATTGGTTGTAAACACTGTGGCTTGTATGTTTCATATTTATTACGTCTGATGTACTTTCTGCCATCACATGCAAAGAGCTGTACCATTGTCTTATCCGACCACAGTATGTTTTTCCACTGTCGTGTTGTCCAGTTGAGATGGGTACAACGAAAAGCTAACCTAGCTTTCCTATTCTTTAATGACGTTTCTTTCGTACCACTCCCCCAAACAAACTAAACTAGTTTAATCGTCGACGAATAGTACGAGAACTAATACTGACGTGATGATGAACAGACAATTCATTTTGAATCATTGTTGAAGTTAAAGCTGTGTCTTTTTTGGAGAGACGATGAATGATACGGTCGATGTGCGCGGTTAGTTTTTTAGGTCTTCCTGGTCTTGAACGATCTCTGATAGAATCAATGTTGTTATACCCCTGAATTGTACGTATACAACCTTATTTGCTGCAATTTTAGCAATGGTATCAAATGTTAGTCCTTCATTGCGTAACCGTCTAATTTGTTCACGGAGATCTAGCGATATGTTTCCCCATAATTGCTGGTTAAAACATGTACAAGTGAAATTAAAATTGTTGCTTATACAAAGTGTATATTAAAATACAACAAACTTACAATGCGGAACCTACGTTTAAATAGCAAACACGTTAGGGTGCTAAACGTATGCCCAGCCAATTACTTAAATATTCTGAAACGTATTTCCCTTTTCATAGTGTATCCTTCAAAAAATAATTTTTTTAAATTATTTGTTTCAGACACATCCGTTTATTTTGTATTAGGGGTGAAATTACCTTTGAGCCTTGATTTTTCAAATATTGGCAATATTTTTTAGAGTCATTTGGTTGGTGCTAAATTTTTGGCCACCACTGTAATTTGTGCAAATACAGGACGATTCAAAATGATGTCCGGCATTTCAAATTTTTATTATGCAATTATTTTATAACAACCTAATAAGACCGGTTTTAAATGCAGGAAAACTCAAATATTTTTGATTCTAGCATTACAAATGTTCTATGTGACTCCCTCGAGTCATCCGGACAATGTCAAGACAATAGTCAATCTCATCCCAAACTCCTTTTCTTCACTTACACGTGGCTTTCCCGTGCTTTTGCGTTTACAAAGACATCTAGTTTCCAGAAATTGATCATACTACTTATGGATGCTTTTGTCAGTAGGGCAATCTCTACGAAATGCCCGCTGGTGTAAAATTATAGAGTTTGTTTTTGCATACTCCAAGACGCAATATGCCTTTTCATTCACAGCCGCCATCTTTACTTTTATCGCGACATTAGCGCCACCACAGACTCCAATTGCGGGAAGGTTAAAAATATTTCAGTTTTCCTGCATTTTAACCCCAGTCTGATTAGTTTATGTTACAAAATAAATGTATAGTAAAATTTTGAAATGCCAGACATCATTTTGAATCATCCTGTATATTGTAATGATAAAACAAATTGACTACAGGGTGATTCAGTCAATTTCTGACCATTTCACTCGAATAACGTGCATTAGGGATAAACAACTGAAAGAATATGAGCGCCATTTCGAATTTCTAAATAGTTGGAAAACGGCGCTGCATGAAAATCGTAAAAAAATTTGTATTGTTGAAAAATGGTGCCCGCTTTATCAACAGAGCAGAAATGCAAGGTTGTCGAATGGTATTTCGAGACAAAATCACCTGTAACCGTGCAGAGAAAGTTCCGGAAGGAGTATAAGTGTCGAGACGCACCAGGCAGGCAAGCGATCATGGATTTTGTCAAGTCAAGCAATTTCGTGCCACTGGATGTGTTAAAGGCAAGAAAAAAGGCGGGAGCGAAGCTCGTGTTCGAACGGCCGAAGTTGTCGAAAATGTTCGCACAAGGTTGGTCGATTCCCCTACCAAAAAATCTGTTCACCGCCTATCCATTGAAGAAGGGCTGTCGTATACAACGACGTGGCGAATTTTGAGAAAGGATTTACTCCTGTTCCCGTATAAGATCCATGTTTATCAGGAGTTAACATACACTGAAAGACAGATCCATGTTTATCCAAGCAAGTTAACAATTTGCGATGGATTTGGAGCAGAAATGGAAGCCAATCAGGACAACCTGTGGGTGTCAGATGAGGCCTTCTTCCATCTGTCAGGTGACGTTAATAAACACAACATTCGTTTTTGGGGTTCCCAGCACCCTCATGAGATCCATAAGTTACCTCTTCATCCACGAAAGGTTATGGCTTGGTGCGCGATTTCCAAAAGAGGCATCATTGGTCCGTTCTTTTTTGAGGTCACTGTAACGTCATAGGCTTACCTTAACATGTTGGAAACCTTCTTTATCCCCGAGCTGCGAAGGAGGCGTATACCGCTTAGACATCAATGGTTTCAACAGGATGGGGCTAGGCCTCACACCACTAATGAAGTGCTAGACTTTCTCAATCAGAAATTCGGAAATCGTGTCATTTCAAACAGGTTTCCAGATCGATTCGGGGGTGGCTTTCTTTGGCCTCCTACGAGTCTTGACCTAAACCCATGTGATTTTTATCTCTGGGGATTCCTTAAAGACAGTGTGTTCACTACAGCACCAAGAACGCTAGACCACCTGCGACAAAGCATCGTCGACTGCTGCACCCTTGTGGATGCAGAAATCCTGGATAGAGTTATGAACAACTTCACTATTCGGCTGCGAGCAGTTCAAAACGTTCGTGGTGGCCACATTGAGCATATCATCAAGACTTTTCCACGGGAATAAAAACTCCGAACTGCCTAAAATATCATACTGAAATGCTAAGTTTGTAAACATTAATGCGTCAATAAATCATAGTACTGAAATAGTCAGAAATTGACTGAATCACCCTGTATAATATAGATCTATTGTAGTTTTGCGAGCCATCGCTTTGATTTGTTGCCCGGGAAAGAGGTTGATGACTGCTGCTGTGTTCTGTTGAAGCCTTATGAAGCCGAAACATAAGAGATAACTTTGATATTATAAAACAATGGACCATTCATCAACGTTAGTTTGGCTCTTTTATTTTTGAGAATTATTTTATTTCTAGAAAGCAATCATAACACTGTTTAGTTTTAAACTGAATATAGTGTACTGAGAAGTCTTAAGCTGTTGGTTACATTATTGCGCGTTGATGGGTTTAGTTTTAAATGAATGTCATCTTATTTGCTTTCACTGTCGCTACAAGTTAGCCTCGCCCGTACACGTCATTTTCTTCCAGTCAATTTTTGACAGGCAATTTTCGTATAATCTAATAATAAAAACAGCTGTAAACAAAGCAAAAGGTCAGTGTTACAGAATGCCTGGTTGGCTTTTCCGCAGCACTTGCGATAGAAAATATTACAGCGTCACCATCGAAATTCGATAACTACAATAGCTGCTTCAAAATGACAGATACTCACGAATTTACCTTAACAGTGCTTTTACTAGAACATGTTTTTTAGAATTTCGTAAAGCATATACGATCCATTACAAAGTAAAACATTAACTTTTCAGGATTTGGAGACACGCATCTTAGAATTCTGTCAATTTATGCTTTGTCTAATGCATATCTGTCTAAATTGAATATTTTACAAGATAAAATCTTTGTAGACAGTGAACAATAAAAGCTCTCTTCTTGCGTTAGAGTTGCATAAACTCTTGACCCAAGCTCTTTGCCTACTGCGCAACTCTAACAATCGATAAAATTTCTTTTCTCGGGAAATTTTTTAAACCTCCTATCTGATATCTCTTTTCTACCAGATAAAAGAGGCCACTATGCATCTTTGACATTCTAGCCGTTTGTCTGTTGTTACATGGTAGACATCGGTCCTCAAAGGAAATCAGAGAAAGAGAGCACCGATTCTGATGCTGGCCATGCCAAGTATCGCTTACGAAATCTCCCTTCCACAAATTTATAGAAAACAGTTTACGCGTTATTTCATCGCCCGTTTTTGTTTATGGTAATACAATCTTGGACACTCCAAAATCTAAAATACAAAGCACGATACGATTTTATTCTTGTCTTTCAAATCAGATATCTGAAAGGGGATTTACATTCGCTTTTTTATGTACCCATATGACCTCAAAATCCAAAGAAGTCGCGCTCTTAAGCATTCTGAACACGTTCGCCAAAAAAGAAGGGGAAACAGGAATCGATTAAGAATTCTTTGCATTTTGCTAGGTTAGGATCGAAATTCGACCTCGGGCGCAGAGCTGATAAACTCTCTCGCTCTCCCTCCTCTTCTGCTTCCGAGTTTTTAACGATCCCAATTTCTTTCAAGCAACAAAAACGTTTGCCCAAACCTCTCTCACAACCAGTTAAATTCAAACACCTTCTAAGATGCAAAAAAGTCATTTCATACGTCTTCCTAACACAAATACAAATTCTAGTAGAAGTTTTTGAAGATCGCAGAGGAGCCAATAATATCGTCAATCACAAGTTAATAATTCTTAGCTAAAATAACGGTCCCTTGTGCAATAAACATTTGATTAATGTCGTAATCGCCCGGCGACAACTTGCCTCCGTAAACTACCTCGCGTTAATTAACAAATCATTTGCGAGGCAGTGCGGTTCCCCATTATCCAAATTATCTGCATATTTATATAAATCGCCTTTAAAAACCGTACGTGGATAATGTTCCGGAACAAAGTGACTATTCTCTGGGGTTGCTTCAAAGTCCGCCGACTTCCGCAAAGCCTTTTATGTGCCTTCGGTCATAATTACCATTATTCAAATGTCAAATGGACAAACCTACTTTGGGCTCTTTGCAAATGCACCTATTATATAGCTGGGCTTCTTAACCCAAGTGCAGCCTGATTTTATTATTAAATTAAACCGATAAGACCCAGCATCAATTCAAAAAGTAAAATCAATAGGTTTTCCTCATCCAATTTCCATAGACGTTATGAACAAGTTAATTACCATGAAGAGAATTAATTGCTAAAGACAAAAGGGATGATAATTAATCAATTTATAAAATTAATTGGGTGATAATTAATTCTCTGCCGTCAAGATTTTTCAATATTTAAAAAGCCTCTCTAAGAAAAGGTTAATGGTATTACTATATCATTGTAATATGTCTATACGAGATCAAAATATTATGATAAATAAAGCTTCTACTGCATTAGTGATAAAGGCATTCACTAACTACTGAGAATTTTAACAATTGTATAATGAACGGATATATATTAAGAGAAGGACGAATTGTATAACATATTTTAACAATTGTATAACATATTCAGCAAGAAGCTTCAGCAAGACTGCAATTTCAGAGATAATGTAAAAAATCTGTAAAAGTCAAAAAGTCATTTTATTCCCTTTTTTATATTCAATATTGTTCTTTAAAAAAAACGAACTTTTCCAAATAATTTTTTTAAACCCTACATCGCTACATGAAAATAGCAAACAAAAAATTAATGTTACTTACGCAATTTTATATCTTAATACACGTTTGTCTAGAAATGAAGTACACAACTTTACGTTGCATTTACAGGAAAACTATGAATGTGCAAAAAAGATAAAATAACAGATAGACTATTATAAATTTAGGTTAGTTTTCTAGCAGGAATTGAATTATATGTTTTCACAACTATAATCTAAGTCAGCTCAATGAAGGCATTACTGAAGCTCATTCCTTTGAAACGCCTAATAGCCTGCAGTGTACACAGACTCAGCTAAATCATCCTTTCAGACATCCAGCGATTGACCAACGCAGAGATACACACGAACCAACAGAAACTAATTTTAATAGTTCCAATATTTTTTTAAATAAAATTAATCACTTTTCTTAACAATGTAGAGAAATTCCTTTATTATCTCAATTTGTTTCTCAAGTGACTCCTGGGGGTCTAGGCTGAACTCATCGACAAGCTGTCGATCTCGACAAAATCTAACCGTCGATAAGTGGCATATTACACATTTATAAACAAGTTTACACACGAATGGCTAGATGAATATACACAAGTTTACACACATTTACACATAATTTTACAAATTTATCCCTATATACACATAAACACAGTAATGTAGCACAGCTCAAGTTTCGTAGCACAAGAGAGTACTTCATGTATGTAAATATTTTTAAACAAGTTTTTGTTAATATTTTTAGAAAATGTGTATTCTTGAGCTATGTGTATTTAGCCTGCAGGCCGGAAACGAAGGAAAAAAGATTTTAATAAGAAATCTGTTGCTAAATTCTGAAATAACGATCGCCAAGTGCATAGTCGATTCCTCTTGAATTGAAGACAAGAATAAGGCAGTTGTCGATGGTCAAAGTCTACACTAGAAAATCGACGGTGTAGAGTCTGTACACTGTAGACAAGTAGACAAGTCTACAATGTAGACTCTGTATACAAGTCGTCTTCATGCTAGCTCGAATCGACAAATGCGTCATTAACCGCGTGACCATCGACACTTGTCGACAGTGACTGCTTGTCGATGACCTCAGCCTAGACCCCCTGAGTCCTCAGCTATCACGTTTGCTTTTACTACAAATATATATTAATTTCAAAAAGATTCAAACTCTCAAGGCGGGAATTACTAAAGCGTGGTTCCCACAAGCAGAAAACAAAAGAGCAGAAACCAAGCTGTATTTTTCTGCCGTTTTACTTTCTGCTTCTGGAGGTGTCCCACATGGCAGAAACTCAAAAGGATGAAACAGCAGAAGTCTGCTACCCAAGCGCCATCCTTTGTTGTAATTTGGCATTCTTGCACCGAATCCATTGAACGATCTAAACGGTAGGCTTCGACTGCACACAGTACACAGTTCGTCCAATCATCATATCGAATTTTTGAATTCAATTGTTGTTTAATCAATTTAATTTGATTAATTCAATTGTATTAATAAATTTATATTTCACAGCTCTTCTATTAGCGTTTCCACATCAATTTTCTTTCTCGGCCTCTTCACCTTTGTCCGACATTTTTATTTTGTATGTGTGTGTGTGTGTGTGTGTGTGTGTCTGTTTGTGTGACATCACTGCAGAGATCGTTTTCTATTGGCTGACAACCCGTTTTTGCCCTGTGCTGTCACAAAAGTTGAATTCAACCATGGCCCACTCTATAGTAAGAGTGGGTCATGATTCAACTCAACTCCAAAAAGAAGAAATTTTGGTAGAAGAAACGAAAGCAAGAAGTGAAATCATAATATTTTTCTGCTTGGTGGTTTCTGGCATTGTTTTTACGCATGCAGGAATAAGCTTTAAATTGCAATAAAGTAAGGCGAATGGTAAAGCGCATGACTTCTGCCTTGTAAAGCGTGGTTCCCACTAGCAGAAAACAAGAAAGCAGAAACCAGGGAATATTTTTTTCTGCCTTTTTACTTTCTGCTCCTGGAAGTGTCCCACATGGCAGAAACACAAAAGGATGTATTAGCAAAAGTCTGCTATCCAAGCGCCATCCTTTGCTATAATTTGGAATTTGTGCCCAACACAAATGCACTACACCGAAGCCGTCAATCGATTTAAACGGTCGGCTTCGACTGCACAAAGTGCACAATTCGTTCATTCCTCATCAATCATCATATTGAATTTTTGTATTCAAGTATTGTTTATTAATTAATAAATAGTTTACACGTCTTCTATTAGAGTTTCCGAATCAGTTTTCTTTCTCGGCTTCAACTTGGTAAGTTAGTGTCCGACATTTTTATTTTGTGAGAGAAGACGTCACTGTGACGTCACTGCAGACATCGTTTTCTATCGGCCAGGCAATAGTTTCTGCCCTGCTTCTGCCACAAAAGTTGAACTCAGCCCAACTCCAAAAAGCAGAAATTTTCAGTCGGGCAGAAGAGACGAGAACAGGAAGTGACCTCATAAAAATTTTTCTGCTTTATGGTTTCTGCCGCTGTTTTTACGCATGTGGGAACCACGCTTAACTGATAGCAAAATTAAAATCAACCCTAGATATTGCATGCAGTTGTAATTTGGTCAGAAGCAAAACAAACCCATATACTACATCTAAAAACCGCTTATAATAAAATATTGCCAATTGTCCTTAAGAAGCATCCATAACAAAGCACTGGAATATAAATATCGACATTTCAACTTTAACAAGCCTATTTTTTGTCTAAACAGCCTTGTTAAAAGGTACAAGTTTCAACCTGTCCATCCTATGAATACGGCATGATTTTAAAGAAAGATTCCCTACAATGTGAATGGCATTGCGAAGGTACGGTTTACTTTCTAACATTCGACAAACTGTCATCGAAATAATGAAGTTGGCTCATTATAAATATGTAATAAAAAAACCCATCGGCTGATAATTATATTTATTTTTATCAACAAAACAATTTTCTAAGCCTATTCAGAACTCAGAACGTCTCTTCATTTCCAGAACACAGGAGTGCAAAATAATTAAGATACAGTATGGCAGATTCCACTGAGCATAAAATACAAACAAAATAGAAAGAAATTGTGAACCTTCAAATGATGAAATAATTAATTTTTTTCTTAGATTTTTATGAAATGGGTGTTCCTCTGAATTGGCACTGCCTTTTCGTTGAAGAAGAATAAATACCTTTCAATGAGAATGCCGAGAAATTCCTATAAACAACAATGACAGCAGTTTTATAGTGATGGAAAAAATTTTCACTTTTAAGATAAAATTTAAATCGTTTGAATATATAAAATATATCGTCGGAAAGATGAGCCTCAACCGTTCCTTCATGTTCAGCCAGACATCAGTTAAGAGTGCACCTTATTTAAAATCGAGTATCCACGTTATCGAATAGAGTGCCGCGCTTTTCTGCTGCTGAGACGTACTAAATTTCTGAACATATTGCATGTCCTGTAATATCCTTTAAGTTGCATTAAATTCATAAATGAAAATTTCAGAAAATTAAGAATATAATTAAATATATATAACAGGAGAGCTCCGATCGGAATTTGAATAGAAAAATAAATGAAAACAAAAACCTCCAAAATAAAAGTTAATTATTAATGCATATATCCGGTAATAGAACGTTAACACTTGCCAAAAAATATCATTAGGAAGCAGAACCATGACTATATCGTATTCTGTTTGTAGTTGCGATTTAACAGACCGTAACTGAATATTTTGGAATTTAATTCTTTTCCGGGATTTTCACATAAATTGATAAGTGCCCTGTAACTTTATTCGCTTGCTCCCACAAAGAAGCATTTAGTTTCTATTAAATAATAATACCTTTTAATGTAGCTATTCCACTTAAGTTCATCTGTATCATTAAAAGAGACCACATTTGTTACGCTGGATGAGTTTTCTATTCCCCGCGTTAAAAAAAATAGAAAAAGACTAAATCCAACGTCATCCAAGCTCGTTTGGCTTGATGTGAGCCGAGAGTAAAAGCAAATGTACGTCTATAAATAATGAGATAAAGGTGTGGTCTGAGGAAAACAAGTCGAGCACAAAATAACAGCCCTTCAAAATAAAAAAAAAATTCTCCATAAATTTTTAAACTCGTAGACTTCCCATTTTTTAAAAAAAATTGTTGAACCTCCTAGGTGCTTATCGATAAATAAGTTAGAGAAGACTAAGGGCTGGCTTTCCATGCGTTTTAAAAGAAATGTTGAATAAAAAAGAATACAAAGATGGGGAGTGGAATGGAACGTCAATTCTCCCCGAGCACATTCTCAGCCTTTTCAGGTGGAATAAAACGCCGAAAGCCTTCCCCTAATAAAACAGGGTTAAACCCAAATTAATTATGAGTTAATTACGGAGAACAAACAACCAAATTAATTGAGGCGGCAGCAATTCCGACATTAAAAGAGGATAAAAATTAAAGACATATCGACTAGGATGAAGGTGAAAACATTCATTTTTCAAAACCTTTACTTTTAAACCTAAAGAAAGCAGAAAAATCATTCTTTGAAATCCTCTTTTATCACCACTAGAATGCGCAAGATAAACACCAACTACAGAAAGCTCATTAGGGAAGTAAACAGTGGGGATACAAATTCACATTAAAGAAGAATTTCGTTATTAATTATTAAAGCGAGCTTTTTGGCCAAGACTATCGGGAAAAGAATTAGTATCACTGTTACCCAAGATGCTTAAGTAAATAAATTCTAGGCTATGGTTTTTTAATGCTCATTTAAGAATGAATTCTTAATGGATAATTCCTAATAACTCATTATTCAAAATGATATAAACCCTTGTGGGATGAATTGGAGCGATGACTCTGGGCTTTACCATAGCAGCCTAACATATAAATGACTGAATGGTCTTCAGAAACAATAGGAAGAAAATTCCTGAAGCTATCTACATGAAATGAAATCGTGGTTGCAATGCAAAAGTACTGTTGTTCAGAAAATGTTGATCATAGTGAATACCATCATCAAGAAGTAAGCAAAGAATTTCACCAAAATTTGGAATGGAACGTTCTGTTCAATGTAGATAAAAATCATACATACCCAATCAGAAAACGTTGAAATATATAAATGAAAATAGGTCATCTGTCCTTCAGACAAACGACACTCAGAAACAAAGTTTCTCAGTAATTATGGCTGAAATTTCGCTTTAAAGTGACACAATGCCTCCCACTACAGCGGAGACTAGCAATAAAGAGCATGTCATTTAAGACATTTCCCATGCAAAAAATATTGACGTACAGTATGTAAGTAATATTAACGACGATAAGTTATGTCTTGAGAGCAGCTCAAAAGTTTTTATCTTTTCTTTTGCAACGAGGAAATCGACAAGCGAAAACCATCACGGAACTTATCAGCTAACAACTGTAGTTAAGAACATTAGATTTTCGTTAACATTACAGCGGTTTGCTGAAAAGTTCTGTAATGGTTTTCGCTCATCGAATTCCTCGTTGCAAAAGAAAAAAAAAACAAAAAAAAACTCTTGAGTAACTCTTAAGATATTACTTATCGTACTGGTCCAGACAAAACTTGTCGCATTGGGCTAACTGACTAAGCACAGCCAAACAGAAAACTACTAACGGAATCTTGCCACTCTTAACGTTATGTTTCGATTTGAACAGCCAGCGAAATCGAATCGAAGCTATGAATTCCATTACGAAACATCAAGCACTTCTTGAGCTTGGAATTCGACATTTCCATTTAGCATCAGAGAAGCTGCATACATCTTGGTGGCGATGCATTAATGATGTCGGAATAGATAATATGGAATGAACTTTTAATGAGACACCGTGACTAATCAACATTACAGCGATGAAATTTTAGAGTACTACTTTAAGGTTTTCAGAGAGCCTATAGCCTGCACTTCGTTTTTATGGATTAAAAGACTCGTCCACATAGAGATGTTCTGCGGACGGAGTGGCCAGCCAGATCTTTAGATTTGAATCTTATATAACATGTGGGGATGTCCCGAAAAAAAGAAATAGCAGCACATCATCCTGTTTCCAAAACTCAACCTAAACAGAGAAGGGCCTTAATGGAGAAGTGCAATTCACTGCCCCAAAATCTCGTGAACACTCTTATAAAGAACAGAGGACTCGTTGTTAGAACTTTTTAGCTGTTATGGATGATCATACTTCCTATTAACCCCTCCAACATCTCTCTATGAGCTACTGCATATTTGACTACGACGCTTGAAAGCGCTTGATTTTAATATAGAATTTTTTTGGAATATTTCTGTTATGTGGTTTTCTGTAACGCGTTAATATCTTTTTCCGTATTAGATTTCATTCATCGTCAATTTAATTTTGGACACCAGTGTATATGAAATAAGGATCAATTTATATTTTAAATAAGTCCTTATATCGAATTTACTTTTTCTCTCTTAAAGACCTAAGGTTGAATCTTTATCGATCAATACGCCACTTGGTTTAAAGCGCATGTGCCAATCCCCCAACGAAGGAGAACAAGTTCTCTGAATATTTCATCAGATCCTTGCTGAGGGATTACATATATCATATTTAAGGAAACCTCACCGAGACTCATTTAAAATTAATAAACATGCTAATTCGCCAGTAGACCTACCTGTCGAGAAAGCCTTAAGATGTTTCCATGGCAAGTTTAAAAAGCGCATCCAAAATGCTCTCTTGTTTATCTCTTGTTTTACGCTTGTATTATCTCGGTTGTCAACTTTTTTCTCTTTGAATAATTTTACATGTTCCCAAATTTTAATGATATACAATTGTATTTTTGAAACAAATTATGCTGGCCAAGACAAAATGACCTCGTAAGCATAAGACAATGATAGAGAGTATGTAATTTTAAATAGCTTGGTTGCAGAAGGCGAAAGAAACTGGAAACTTGAATATTCTCAAACTTTGTGTATTGCTGTATGTTATTGTATGTTATACTGCAGTCAATACCTAACTAATATACTATAGGCGATGGTCATTTTAAGAACTTATACTGGGTCAATAACATAAATCCCAGTGCAGCCTTTTTAATTCCAAAACCGACAGGGAAATTAACATCGAATACACCAATGTAGAAGACCATGTGTGAGCCTGCATTATGAAGAGCATATGGTACTTGGCTGTCATCTTGAAGTTCGCTATATTGAAAAAAAGATTAATTTTTTCCAAATGAAAAGTGGGCTTTGTGACATATTAAACAACAAGAGAATTTTCTCAGAAATTTATTGTCGAATTGGACCTATCTGTCACGGTAGGAAGCTGTCGTCACTGAAAATTTTGCATGGTATTATATAACCTGTTCAAGCGCTGTCCCTCTTTATGCATGCAGGACTCCAGGGACTTGGTCCAACCATGACGCACTCGCCATGGTGAGAAGAGGGAGAGGCCGGGTGATCTCTGAGGCCATTCCACTGGAGCGACCAATACAGGGTGTTTCATAATTGGTGTCCCGTCTTTAGGTCCAAATAACGACTCAAAGGGAACAGATTGGGGGGAAATGAATATTGATTATTTACTTTTAATGTCCCCTAATTCAGAATAAAAACATTTCGCGTCCCTGGGGGTGAAGGGGTAAATTTTGAAAATTTTAATTTTGTAGGGGTAGGGGCTAGACCCCATGTGTTATTTAGAAAGTTGTAGAGCATCATGTAAAATGTGGGTTTAGCAAAAAAACCCGGTGAAAAAATCTCATCCCCTGCCCTTTATCGAGTGGGTAAAGTGAAAGGTATGGATAGCTAATGTAGACAAAAACAGAAAAACTCATTTCCAGCTGACTGAAGACGCTATGTCCTCTTAGAAGCTTTGGTGCGATTTCATCGTTAATGATTGCGTAACCCTTTACTTTTTGCGTTCAGTGGAGGTGGTTCCAGGCAGATCTTGAATGGCCGAGTTTCAATCTTTAATATGTTTCACCCATCCTCTAACATTGCTAGCACTCATACACACGTCTCCATATGCACGCTGTAGTCTTTGGCGAATTTCAGCAGCAGGGATTATTGCAGCACTTTGATGAAACGAAACGTCATTGCCAACTATTTTACCATACAGCGCTTAGTCACGCGATAGAAGCAACTGACGCCACAATACTTCAACACGTAAAGTTGGTTAATTAAGCCGATTGAATTATATTCTCTATATTAATAAATTCTGATTTGTGAAAAAATTACTGTTCAAGAATTTCAGTAAGACCCTCGTAGTTGAAGTGTTCCAAAGATGCAGGTATAATGGTAGCAAAGAAATTTCCTCTATGGTTCATTTTTTTTCTTGACATTCCAATATTAATTAAGGATAATTATCGAATGTACATTCGACGAAAACAACTTATTGCCTAACTTCCATCAACGTCACATCATACAGTTCATAGGCGAACAGTCGAACGCCCGTTTACCTTTCGAGAAGAAATGGCAATCAAAAGCGCTCCTCTTTAAAAGCAGAAAATTAAAACGGGAGGAGAAATCATTATTTTGACGGGGAAAAGCGAAAAGACCCTCGTTCGTTTTAATGGGGAGTTGTTTTAAGGCGGGAAAATTACATGACGAAGAATAAAGATTAATAGGATTAGAAAGATTACATTATTTACGAGGCGAGTGTCAGAATAAAAATCCGACTTTTCGAGCACAAATAAAATAAAAATTTTCCTCACTTTTTCGTCTCATATATCCCGTCAAGTTCATCGTCAAAGAAAAAAAATTCCTCAAAGAAAGTAATAACCGAGAGTGAGATTGAGAGAAAAAGAGAGTGAGGACACGTACCAAGAAAAAAATGATGTAAAAATCGATACGAGCAAGACAGGCGAGAGAAAAAGAAAAATAAAAAGAAAGAAAAAGTGAGATCTCTAACTCATGAATAAGTCAATGATACGACGAAAGGTTTGATAATACAAAAAATAAAAAAAAAGAACTAAGGTGGGGGAAGAGGACGTCATCTTTTTTAGCACCAATTCAGCGAACATTGCGCGGATGAGTTTCTCTGTGTGACTTCTTCCCTTGTTCGATTCTGTTGGGTTTTACGCATGAATGGCCAATGACGTGACAGCGGTCGACGCTAACCTCCTCCCAACCTCCCCAATTCCGCCCAGCGGCACCCTTCCATCCTTATTAGCCCGAACGGCAACTGAACCCCCGCCCCACCGCAGCAGCAGCAGCAGCAGCGAAGCGAGACCAATGTCTCTTTAAATCAAGGAGGGGGTCTCTTATTTTCTACAAAACCCAGGGTCACGTGACAGCTAGAGGAGAGGAAACGAGAAAGAAGGAGTTGTGCTGTGACATGCGTTTTTTAAAACGGCGGTTGGGCTAGGGAAAGGTCTTCATGTCCAATTTATGAGTACTCTCGCGCCAGGACAGTCAGCTGTGAAGGCAAACTCAATCACGGTGACATCATAAAAACCTTAATGGATTCCGCTGCCGGACTTTACGTCATCTTTAAGAAGAACGAAATAAAATTTCACCCCCACCGACCGACGACAACGTCGGAGAAAAGATACGGCTTCCTGTCTTAAATAAAATATTAAAACTGAAGTGCTTCGTTCGGCCTCAGAGTTACTGAACATGCCCATTTTAACTTCACACACCCAGAATAAGATATGAAATACAAGCACAAGCAATTTGTGTATCAAATCTATGAATTATGATACATATATAGAAAGCATCATCTTCAATTCAAGAGCAACATGCGCGCATTCTGCAAATCCAATAAAGTTGTATTAATGCGCACATTTCAATGAAAAATAATAACTGACCAGGTGACCATTACAATTATGATCATTTAAATTATGGCCTCTACATCAGATCCGAGCTTAGAAATCAATACGTAATGTACAAAAGTTCAAATTTCATAACTTTAAAATGTAACTACTGCATCTGTGTCGCAATTTCTATCAACTTTAGGTCATGAATAATATGTGCATCATTACTAATGCTTATTTCAAATGTATTAACTTGGCTTCAATTTATTTCCTATTTAGCCCTCTCAGAAGATTATCAAAGTAAGGAAACTATTCACGGATAAAAACTACGTAGACCCTTTGTAGGAGAGAGATATCCCTGAACTGACAATATTGTTACAGTGCAATATTTGTCTGAATCTAGCCCAATATTATCAGTGCCCAATTAACTCGAATCCTTGTCGCATATAAAGACAAAAGCGTAATGTTTTCAGTTTGATTCTATTTTTCTATTTTCTGAGCATTCATTAATATTTGTGCTTTATAAGCACGGTATTGAGACTACAAGAAATCCTTACTATTTATAAAAAATGAAAATTTTTCTTTTCAATGCTATAGAAAATGGAATATTCTTCCCTCATCCATTGAGCGTGCCATTGGCCAAAACGCCTTACAACACACTAACTCCAAATAGAAATTTCATACTAAATTGTGAGCAACTAAATTTGCTTAAGACTGTATTTAAAATTGAAGTACAGTCAACCAAAGGAAATAATCCACACGAGTTTAATACTTAATATGACATTTCATGCTAATGTGTTGTTTTAATAGCTTTTTAATTATAATTATTTAAATTTAATAATCTTAATAATGTTAACTCTAAATGTAATATTAAATTATTAAAAATAAATTTATATTGAAACGGTAAAACTTAGAGTAAAATTCAAGTGTGGATTATTTCCCTTTGATGACTGTACTTAAGATGTTGGTTTAAAGATCCTAATCAAAGACGCCACAAACATTATCTCTACAAGCAACACTTTCTCTTTATCCACTGTTAGCGTTTTCTTCATGCAGACTCACATTTATTCACACATGCAAATCATAATTATTTCTCCATTTGTTGTTCCTGTCATACAATACGGTATACATATAGGGCGAGTCGAAGAGGAATGTTACACTTCTAAACATCTTTTATTGATAAAAGGCATTATTTGTACACTACTGTTTATAAAAATCGCAACACCCTGATGGAATGGTCTAATCCATATGCAATTTGCAATATTTGCATACAATGGGTCAGAGTATAAATGATTAGATTTTCAGAGTAATTGCTTGAAAGAACACCATGCCTCGACGACGACGAAGGGTACCATATCAACAGCTGACAGACTTTGAAAGAGGACGCATAATTGGTCTACGTGAAGCGGGATGGTCGTATCGTGACATTGCTGCTCGTGTAGGACGTAATGCAACGACAATTATGCGTGCATGGAGGCAGTGGAGCGAAGAACAGGGCACACCGAAGACCAGGCTCAGGAAGACCCAGCACGACGTCACCGCGAGATGACAGACACCTCTATCGCATGTGTGTGCAGATCGTACAGCCACTTCCACAGTGTTAGCACAACAGTGGGGTGCTACAGTAGGCAGGACAATGTCTGCTAGCACTGTACGACGCCGTTTGATTTCCAGAGGATTGATGGCACGAGTACCATTGTTGCGGATTCCTTTGACTCAAAACCACCGGCGCCTCAGGTTGCAATGGGCCCATCAACACCAACAGTGGCAAGCTGAATGGCAACAAGTTGTGTTTTCGGATGAGTCAAGGTTTAACTTGCAGCACCATGACGGCAGGATACGAGTCAGAAGACATCGTGGCGAGCGCGACCTTCCAGAATGCATCCTGCAGCGTCATTCAGGACAAACGCCAGGGGTGATGGTGTGGGGTGCAATCAGTTACCATGGCCGTTCACGTCTGATCAGAATCCATGGCAATCTGAACAGTGACCGGTACATCAGGGAAGTTGTGCAACCCGAGGTCATCCCCTTCCTGCAGAACCTTCCAGGCGCTGTATTCCAACAGGACAATGCCCGACCGCATGTGGCCAGAAATGTCCTCGCCTTTTTCCAAGCACATCAGACGCCCTTGTTCCCCTGGCCTGCTCGTTCACCAGACATGTCCTTAATCGAACATGTGTGGGACAGGGTTGCTCATCGATTGGCTCGTCAGACTCCTGCAGCAGCAACTGTGGATGAACTGTATACCCGTGTAGACAGAGCATGGCAGGACATTCCCCAGGCCCTTATTCAGAGCTTGTTTGACTCAATTCCACGACGTTTAGAGGCTGTAATTGCATCCCACGGTGGTTTCACCCGATACTAATGTGACAATAAAACGCATTGTATTGATCTGAAAATCTAATGGTTTCTTTTTTGACCCATGATATGCAAATGCTCCAAATTTAATGCAGATTGGGCTATTCCATCAGGGTGTTGCGATTTTTATAAACAGTAGTGTATTATGCACGGCACTAATAGAAAGAGAAACCACAAAGCTCCGTTTGAACTTGGTCTCACATCATTATCACAAACAAGCACGGTGTTATCTGAATGAGTATCTACCTAAATGCTGGATCGGCTGCTCCATTGCCGAAGATTTCTCTTGTGATTTTTTTTCTTTGGAACTTTATGAAGAACACTTAACTGGTTATATGCCACCTCTGTATAAAGATCTGGCAGAATTTGAAGGCAAAGATGCCAATATGCTCTCGCATGCATGGCAAATAGTGGAAAACTTTCTTTAGATTAATTGCTAATTTTAAAGAAGTTATAAGAGTTTTATTGATACTTTCTCATCCTGCCATTTCATTTTCAAATGGTTACTGATAGCACCAACTCAGTAGGAAAAGTCTTTATCTTTGAGCCACCGATTATTATATCGGCATATAGGGCATATGCCGATGCTGACTTTCCCTTTTAATATATCAAGCCTAGAATGACATGCCGGTGCCATTTAAACAATTATTTATTGTGAATCGTTTTAATGAAAATAAAATTTAGTGAGATTTTCCTGTCTGTTAGTAACCTCTACAATCCTTTATCTTAATTATTTTATTCGCCATAGATGGTTAGGAGTGTACACTGCACAGGCTTAATCATAGAGATTTACTAAATTACTCATTCAACATTGTTTCATTCGAAATATGGGACCCATCTAACATTCACATCTAAAATACAGGTGTATAATAGGTATAATTATATTCTTATTCCACATGGAGAAGGATATTCACGTCCTATCTTTCCGAAAGAGAAGGATTTTGGTGAACTTTCTTAAACTTCATTTGATTCATGTAATATTAGTGGACAGTCTTCATGGAAGAATTTTCAATTTTGTTTCCTTTTGAGAATTTAGTATTATTTATGAATATCAGAAGAATGGCACCTTAACTTTTCACCTCAACATCTGAATTTTTTTAAATAATAAAATGTTAAAGTTTCCCTTTAGATGGCAGGTTTTATATATTCCCAGTTCTCAAGTTTTCACACAAATGAAAGCGTGAAAAATTTGATGTTCTACAGGTTAGCGTTCATTCGAGTGAAAGACAAACAAGCATTTGTGTGAAATATTCACAAGATAAAGCATTTCGTGCTCAGCCACCAGGTAGGTAGTCGTAAAAGAGAAAATCTGCTGTTCGCAATAACAACGTTTCCTTTCGATCTAATTTACTTTCTGTTTGCAATTTATCTTTTTAATATATGCGTGCAGGAGACTTGTTATTGCATACATAATTTAACGATACTTACAAGATTACCTCCCACTTATCAGCAAATGCGATTACAATGACAGCTTATCGAGAGCTCCACTCTCACCCATTTGGAAATAATTCACAGAAGTGAAAATTGTATTGATTTTTGCGGAGAAAATTTTAAAAGAAGGAGGCTGCTTTTAAGTCGGTTAAAGAAGGCAAACATAAATGTAATTATTCCAAGTGAACTTGTTTTACTGTCTATTGCATATATACACTACATACCATATTCATAGTCCCTTACTTCTAAGATACAAAACTGTTTTCTAAGAGCTATTTATAAACCCATCGTAGAAACAGATAGCGCAAGAGTTCTCAAGGAAGGCCGGGTTCAAAGTTCGCCGGGTCGAGGGCAGTTTACGAGTTGTGCCGTTGCCGATGGAGGGCGGAGATAGTGGCGGCCGTGCGCAAAAATGACTCCTCGCGAAAGGAGAAGGCGACGCCAAATGGAAGAGCA
Source organism: Rhysida immarginata (assembly GCA_023313115.1). Taxonomy (NCBI): domain Eukaryota; kingdom Metazoa; phylum Arthropoda; class Chilopoda; order Scolopendromorpha; family Scolopendridae; genus Rhysida; species Rhysida immarginata. The sequence continues at coordinate 1,170,114 of JAHWFO010045454.1, read as the reverse complement.
TTCGGTACCGAATGATGATCGTTTACAACTGCTTTCGAAGAGAGAGAGAAACTTGGAAATAAATAGACCTGCTCCAAAAATAAAACGATCTCCAAAAATGCTTCTTGTCGTTTGCGAAGAATAACTTTCTGGAAACAAAGTTTTGCAATTCCTAGGCGACGTTATTTCCAGACAGCGAGTCAAAGGTAATTTTAAAAGGAATGGAATGGGCAATTCACAATGCTGAGTGAATGCTAAAATCCTAATGTATATACACATCATCACCGATCCATGTGGAATTTCGCATTTAATTTCGAAGAAAAGCGCATTTTTCCCTTCTTTAATAGACAATTTTCACACCGAAAACAATGTGCCAATGGCTTCAACGTAAACATAAATAAAACAATAAAGCTATAATTTCGTTATCAACATTCGATATTCAGAAAGAAGCTTAAAATAATCGACATATGTGATATGGGCATGAAATTTAACATTGCGTTAATCAAAATCATTTCCATATTCGCATTCCAAATGCTTTCCCAGAATCAGCCAAAAAAAAAACAAAAAAAAACGAAATTTCGTCATAGTCTACATCTCGAAAACAGTAAATCTTAAAAAGGTGGGACTAGTGTCGATTAGTAACTTAATCAGTACTAAGAAAAATATGACCGAAAGTCCCAAATTGTCCAGAATCCTAGCTTTAACTTACGGATATTTATAAGAGAAAAGCACGAGACACAAAAACCCCAGAATACAATAAATAATAGTTATTAAATAAAAAGGAAAAATAAAATAATAATTAACAATTAACAAAATAATTAATAAATAATAAGTAAAATCAAAACAAAACTAGAAATATAAAATCAAATAAAAAGCTGACGTTTCGGATAGAGACTATCCTTTATCAAAGCAAAAAGGATAATTCTCTAAAGGCAATTAGAATATTAGAGAATTATCCTGAAGTTAGATAATTACATAACTACATAACTTCGGGTTCGGAATAAAGAAATAAATGTAAAGAAAAATTCCAAGACTGTCCCAGTGAATTTGTTATCGGGGTAGCGGTCACGTGTCTTTCAAATGGCAACAAGCAAACCTTTCGAATGTCAACATATGGCAAATGAAATGTCATTCGATCGGAAATGATAAGACACGAGATCTTTTCCATTTTTTTAAATACTAAATTCGGGAAAATCAATTTTTTGATATACATAAAAAAAAATAAAAATAAAAAATAAAACGGGGGTTGAAAAATGAGGTTAAAAAAAGTAAAAATTACGATTTTAATCCCATTTTTACCCTTTCTTTTTCTCCCACTTTTAATCTGCCATTTTACCCTCACATCTTAACCGCAATGTCTTAAGCCATAAATATGCCAATTTCGTTGAACTCAAGAAAATTTGCAGTTTTTATCAACCCAAATATGCAAATTAGGACACATGCAAATCCTATCTTAAAAACCGTAACAGATATACGAAAAATTCCAATTGAAGACTTGTTCAGCATGGAATTCCGAACAAAACAAAAAAAATTTCCAAAATCCGACGAACGGATCACCAACAATCCAAAGCAGAAGATCATGTAGCTTGCCATTCTGGAATTATTCTGTCTTCCGTTTGCTGATACATGCCTTTTATTTGCTTTTCCTCATTTTTGATAATTTCTTGATTTGCATGTTGAACATTCAAATGTATTTGTGAAGTGCATAGGAAGATAACTAATAAATTCAACATGTGACAGTTGTTGATCCGTTCATCGGATTTTGGAAATTTGTTTTGTTGTTCGGAATTCCATGCTGAACAAGTCTTCAATTGGAATTTTAAGATAGGATTTGAATGTGTCCTACTTTCCATATTTGGGATGATGAAAAGTGCACCATGGGATATGTCACCCACAACTTCCTATTCATTGGGTTCATCAAAATTGACATATCTGCTTCGGTTATGAAAATAAAAAGGGGGGCGGGGGCTCATTTTTGTATCCACCCTGTATATCAACTTGTACAATGTTTTCGTTAAATGATAACGGTTTTGGAAGTTTTCAGAAAAATATTAATGGAAATTTTGATACAAAAATCTTTAGCAGAACAAGAATGGATACCACTTCTCTACTAAGATATAAGCAGTCTATGCAGTCAAGATGAAAAAAAATCAAGAAGAGCAGCGGCATAAAGCTTTATAGAGGATGGAAATAAAAGCTACATTAAAGACCAAGAATCTACAGGAATCCCAAATGCTAAAATCTTGCAGAGAACCACAAGGAAACACCGACATGACTCTTGGCTAAACTGAGTATAAACATCAGCTAAAAGACATGCTGAAACGCGCGGAAAGACTCCCACTTTTTTATAGAAACGAGGGATCGAAAATATTGATTTTTAATAAATCTATTTTAAAAAAGGATGAGCAGCACTCTGTTTGAGCTCAACATTATTTAATATTTTATGTCTTTATTGATTTAGAACTTTTGTGGCTACTATTGTGAGAGGTCTAACATCTTGTGTGCGACTATGGTTCTTTCATTATAACGTGTGGTCTATCGTTAAGAAAGTACGCGTTCTTTATTTAAGAAAATTACACGTGACGCGTACTTCTAATAAAATTCGTCGAAACGGGACTAAAGTATAGCCACCTTAGTATCCCGCATTTTTTTTCAAAATATTTTATTTTAGAGTCAAGCCAGATGCGCTCGATATCTAGTGTGTGAGCACCTGATGTTGGTTCTATATAGTTCCATTGGTGAACTCCAATGTCTTGCCTTTAAATTCACCACTATGTATATATGAATCTGGAGCACATTGTTACTAGACACTTGGCAACAAAGCGGCTTGGTCACGCTTTTGAACACAAAATTAGCGTAAATCCAATATCTTTTTAATTCCAAAATCCTAGGGTCCAATAACGTTTATTTGTGCGACCGAGTAGGGATGTGCCTAATCACGAGTAGACTCTCGGTAAACCGTATTCTATAGTACCACCGACCTTTTTATAGCAATGGTTTCAATCGGAAGAATTTAAAATTTAAATTATTCAGTATTTGCATATTAAAGGCTATTAATCGATTTATATAATCTGGATACATATTATGATTCAAAGAAAGGATGCTTTATTCAAACGCATAGTAAACCTGGATTAAATGTAATTTTTCATGTTAATTTCATTATTGCTTTAATCGTTTCAGCTACATAGCTATCTTTACTCCTTCTGATTCCACGCTAAAAGCAAGTCGAATATTATGCCGAAAATGTTTAAAGGAGAATACACGAACCTTCTCCAGCTTTTAATATCAATATAATTAAAGGTATCTTTAGTTTTCGTCAACCTTTGTCTAGGCTTTTAATAACTCTCGTCATTCACGTTTTCAAAATTCAGCAGTTGTAACCCCTTAAGGTTAAAAACAAAAAAAAGCACATTAAGTCCAATGAAGGCGAGGCGTTTCCTCTTTAAGAACAAACTTTCCCCGCCTCTGAACCTGTTTACTCTATACATGATGAAAAGACAAAAGCGACAGGGAAGAAAGAGAGATATGACAGTCGGGTGAAACCGGAAGCGGAACGGATGGATGGGAGGACATCCGACTCAGAGATATTGGGGGTGGGATATGAAAGAAAAAGAATAACCCTCGCAGCAAGGAACTTCCATTCTGCTCTTTCCCTTCTTTTTTTCCCTTCACGTCACAAGCAGGTTCAACTTCCCACAGGGGTCTCCGGCAAAAAACCAATCACATCCCTTCACCTCCCTGCGATCGGATAAAGCGGTTCCACCAGCGATGACATCGGGAATCACAAGGAACCAATCATCTCTCCCTTCTTATTCCTCCTCCCACCTCCTTCGAGTGAAGAAATATCTACGATCGATGCTGATCCCCCCAGTGATTTATTTTTATTAAAAAGATCCAGAGGCAAATTTCTCTCTCGACGTTTTTTCCACGGCGGTGAACGCACGTTCAAAGGGATAATGAGTTAGGGGATGTGAACCCCATCCCCCTTCGGCAACCAACCTACCAACCTTCAATTTTTTTTCCTTTTTCTTCATGCTCAAATGACAGCAATCTCCTTCCGTCGCCGGAGAAGCGTAATATTTCCGAGGATCCAATGTGGTCAGAGTAATCGGATTTCGTGTACAAATTTGCACAATGCGAAGCGCATTATTAACGGAGATAAATTGAATTTCCTGTAAGACATCCGTAGTAATTTGAGAAATTTCACTGAGAAAAATGAAATCCTATATTTTGCTTCCTTAATAATTCATTAAAAATCCCCACCATAGATTTACCATTAAAATTTTAATTTCAAAAAACTAATTAATAAAAAAGAAGAAATAACATGAAGCAAACTTCGCGAGATTCCTTTCTTTAAGCATTACAGGAAAGAAAAAAGAATCTCCAAGAAGCGATATTGATTATCAATATAATTAATTTTTAAACTTCCTTAAGTTATTAAAAAATTCGAGAGAAGGAACAACTTCGCTGTTCAATAAAGTCGCCGACTTCTTATTCTTTAATAAAGAAAGGAAGGGAGGGAGGCAAAAGCGCTCAAAGAAAGGTGAATGACACGAAGGTTAAAAAGTCGAGAGCAAATTGTGGAGTTTGAACAAAGTCAATAGACAGAATCGTCAAATACGAGGGCCAAGTAATGAACGCATATGCTTAGATGTGCAGAAGTTTTAACCCATACTCAGTTACACGTAATTACTTACGAGATATTTACTTTCTGGAAGGTTGTTATAAATATTCATTAAAGCGTTGTTCAGACCGCTATAATTTTCAAACCAATATCCACGAAATTGTTTGTCATCAAAGCACACGATGAATAGTGGCTTTTCCATTTCTATACAGCATATACAGACTAGTTTCGCATTTTATTCCCAGCTTTCACAGCGTCAAAAGGAAATAACTAACTTCATATACACACATCGTCAAAATAAAAGTTACACCCAGAAGGAATCGCTAGATTAAAAAGATATTTGAAATGTAGTACTCACCAACAACAACAAAGGATTAAATAATGAGCGTGGGTATAACAAAATTTATTGGTCAAAATACCAAAATCATTCCAACTCTCTATAGGATGTTGGGCTGCCATTTTACTAATGCATAATGCCACACGTCATGGCATGGGGTCGCACAAGTTCTTAACGTAGTCTTGACTCAGACCATCCCATGCAGACTGACCTTTGGCTTATAGCTTGCAGACCGTCCCATAACATCCTATAGGTTGTCTATGGGTGCAACATTTTTGATGCTGAGTATATAACAAGAGGAAAATAAGTTTGTTTTTTTCAAAACACGCTTTTACGAGGGAAATTCAAGAAGTAACGTTATTTTTTAAGGAAGTGCTGGAGCAGACATGAAAAAACAAAATATACAAAGTACACATCAATGCTCTGGTTATTTCTCTACATATGAGCCATTGCGATTAAGGCATTTGTCTCATCGTGGTACAAGTTTTTGAATGCCCATCGCATAGAAGTCCGTTTCCTGCGAGTTCAGTCACCGGCGCATTTCACCTCAGTAAACTTTTTACACCACGCCCATACATATGCGTCGCCCATGCAGTCGTTGCCGTACACTTTCTGCATTTCACTGAATTTCTTTGGGTGGACGACCTTTCGCATGAAAGAAATGAATTACAGCTCTTTGTTCTTCCAGCGTGGACGATGTGATCAACGACGCCATCCTGCCGATTGCACACCTCCACTAGGTGGCAGCATCTTCACAGTGCTTTTAAGCGATAGGGGAAGGTGACAAGTTCAAAAAGTATATCCAATTTTTCCACTACCTACTACAATGTTTTCGTAAAAACAAATGTTACTTTTTGATTTTCCCTCGTATTATGTTTTATTAAAACCATTGAACTAATTTGAAAAAATTTTTTTTAACATGCATTGTCATCGGTCCTGCGCATGTGTATGAAATTTCAGTTCTCTACATTGTCGGGAAGTTGGTTTAATATTGGTTACAAGATTTGACCGGACCCACAGATAGAAAAGCAAGTTAAATAAAAGCGTATTTTACAGAGATTGATTGGATAAAAAGTATACACAGAATAGGAATCCTGATTTGAACTCGCAGCAAGCGGCGCTGAAATCATTTTTTTGAGAGATTATTAGAAACAATGAAGTTTGGATTGGGCCAATGTCACTTTTCAGTTTCTAGGCCTGTCTCTCTCTCGGCTGTGAAATGAACTGACATGGCTTCATCTGACAAAATGAGACCTACCAGGAAGAAGGTCCCTACATTCAAAAGTCATCTGGCTATCGAGGGCTGATCAACAATCCAATCTTCCTCGTTTCTAACAAAGGCTATATTATACTCAGACCTCAATGATCAGATGACTTAAGGTCCAGGCTTTGTCTTTCTGGTAGGCCTCGGACATAAAAGCAATTACAAATCCTATGCTCTGATCTATATATGCCACGATATAGAGCGCAGCTATATAAGAAAAGCAAGAAGTCAAACATTGCCACAGCCAACTGAAGCAGGCTGTCCGCCAGCGTCAATAGAAGTAACCATTAAAAATCTACAAGTTTCCAGAAAGCCGTCTACAACAGTCATCTTCAAATGTACGGAAATCTACAAGACGCGACGAAAACGCCTAAATAATTTGATGCGTATCACAATCTAATACTCTTACGTGATCAACTAAAACCAGTCCTTCGCCAATATGACCAACAGGTACTTTTCTCTATGTATTTTTTTACCTAATCAATTTCTGTAAACTAAACACATTTTTATATAAAGTAAGTTATTCCTTTTTCTTCTACTTTGATAAAGCCGGAAATAAGAGGTAAAATCAGTCAGTATATGCCATCTGCTTAATTTATATTATGTACTGAATAACACTCTTCCATGTACCCAATATCAATACAGAAACTATCCGATAAAGTAGAATCAGGAATTTAATCAGGAAAATTCTCATACTACGGAATCAAACTAGCTATGGCAATTTTCTGCGCGTTCCTTGGTTCCTGCGCGATAATAAGTATTCTCCTTTGGCCATTCGGTATGAAAGGCCTACCACAGCCAAATGATTTTCCTTAAATGTTATTTGAATAATTACTAAGTGTCTGTGGTGGTGTTCTTTAAAAACTGCTCTGTTGCCCCAGCTTTAAAACCTAAACCAGTATATCGAAAAATATCTTCATTCAACGTCTTCTGCTGTAAAAACAGACTACACAAGATTTGCCTGTGACTTCCACATGCTCTTCACAGGAGGTGTGTTGCCGAAACTGGTAGCTGTATTTCTCTAGTTATGTTTGACCTCTAAGTCTCTATCATTCTTCTTATATGGCCAGCCTATATTTAAAAATGCCGGGGCCATACATTCAGTTTGGTTTAGGTTATTTAAAATCAAAGGAGAAGGTTTTAAGAATGTATAAGAAAAAGTAAAATGGATTTTTTAATTAAATAAAGTTCCTCGAAGCATTTTATGAATTAAATTTCTATATTTACGAATATTTCATAGAAATCGACATACATTTTCTGCTTTTCTAGAAATTGGCCTTTCTAATCAAACATTCATTATAATCAGATGAAATTTTTCTTTTTGCTCTGGGCCTATAGGGCAAAAGTCTTTTTTAATAAATCAAATTGAACGCTGCAATGAAGGGAGCATGAATTCTGGCTACTAGTTTGTTGGCTTTGTATGGGTTTTTTGGCATACACGGTTCAAAGGAAAATTCACACGCTATACAATTTTATCTATTTACGATATCATATAAGGCCCAGAATTCCTAAACTTATAGATATTTAACTCTTAATAAACCTTTCCTTTATAACATGCAAAATATACATCTCTTTATTAAGGGGATCCAAACTGAAGCAGGATCTCTCAAACAAGCGCCTTGGTATCATTCATTTACTCAAATACTCCGTTCTCATTACCGAAAACTCCCGGTGGCAAAGAGTTAACAAGCTCACTGGCTCTCGTACATAAAATTCTAATTATGACCCCTCATTAATTTTATTTGCTTGGACTATAAAATATAATATTGTAAGCATAATTTCTACATGCTAAAAAAATCCCTCATTTCATCAAGTTTGCTCTCGCAAAACACAGCTGTTCCCAAAGACTGCATTTCAAATATCTCACATCAGAATACGTTTCTCTTTAATTTACTTTTTTTTTCCAGCTCTGAAACAACTCTGAACATTAGATTGCATTATCTAAATGAAGTTTAAATCTTATATTTTAGTACACATTTTACGACCCAGATGACCGATGAGGTCACACGGAATCGTAAGATTACGCCCGGAAAGTTAGCCTAATGGAGATCTTTACCGAACAGCTGGCTTTCTACTCCATGAAATTCATTAGACTTTACCTCTTCGTCCTAAGTAAGACGTTTTTAGGGTAGATTCCACCAAGCGTATTCGCTTTAGCGGATAGATAAAATAATCCAATACACCACAGGCATATTTACTAACAGCCATACAGATAATCTCCATTCAGAAATGCAAGCCATACTTACATAATGGCCAATTTTAAACATGGAACTGCTAGATTAATTTCCATAAAAATTTTAACTAGAATCTATTCAGGAAAATGAAATATTAATCAAGCGATTACATCCATTCCTATAAACATACCTGAAAGACAACAATTGCATAATTAGGGCCCCTATAATCCGCTTTCAGTCATTATGAAACTCATTAATGCGTTGCTAATGTATCTATAGAGTGAAGATTTCATGACGGACAATCTGTTGCCATCATAATTTCCAACTTAAGACCTGCCGTTCCATTAATTTTCATTTATATCTGCGGTTTTTCAGTATTAAAGCTCGGTTCTAGTATATTAAAGTTGAACAGCAGTAGCCTATTTCTGCTTTTATTTTTATAGTAACTATAGGTATTCTATCCCCTTTTGCATTCGACGAGAATGTTCTACGCGAATGAGATGCTAAAATCATAGAAAATCGTTATAAAAAATCTAAATCTGAAAATAAAAGCGTTTTTCAGGCACTTCCATTCAATTTATTTTCAATTCAGTTGTTTTTTTTAATTCAGTGGTTTTCGTTTCAATTACAAAGAAAATCGTTAGGAGGCGAGAGCAAGCTCAAAACCTAGTGAAAAGTGAGGCTCATTTAAAGGCTCATTATTAAGCGGCAATAAAGGGATTTTGTTAAAAGCGGGAATATTTTTTCCTCTTTTATTTCTCTTTTTATTCCAATCGAAAGAATTCTTTTCTCAGCCGTTAATACAAAAAAAAGAGGTGGGGGTAGAGTGAAAAGGAACGAGAAGTGGATAATGCGAAACAAAATCTAATTAGAAGCAGATAAAAGCGGGATAAAAGCGAAATCTAAAATCTCGCTGGTTGGTCTCAATGGGAAACGCTGAATAAATCTGCAAACATAATGAGACCGCTCTCAGAGAAAAAAGAAAAGAGAAAAGTTTGCGGAAACAAGAAAAGATGGTAAAAAGAAATTATTCTGCCTTAGAAACCATCCGCGATCCATTCTTAAGAAAACTCATTACGAGAAAATATTAATCACGATTTTTATTTCCCCCAACCAAATGAGTTTACATTTCTCGACCTTTAATCAACACCCAACACAAGCAATCTCATGCCGCGCAGCACAGCTTACAGCAATAAATAAATAAAATGAAATTTGGATACGAGCCGTGCTTCAATTATTATTAAGAAGTTAATTTACGAAATGGGAAACTTGGAAAATAAGAATTGTCATCGACCGCGATGACAACGAAAGTTGATGAGCCTCCGAGGGCAAGAGTGCAAAGGGAGCGGCGTCGGGGATGGAGAGCGGTGTCGCCATTGGCAACAGGTTGAGGATCTCCAATCAATAAATGAGATCACGGTTGAATAAAAAACTAAAGACTTGAGGAAAGGATGGAAGAAGCTAAGGATAATAAATTTCTTTCAGCTGTTCTACTCTGCCAAGAGAGAATAGCAAATGCAAATATCGAGAACATTTAAAATATTCACTCCATCTAATGGGGTGTTCTGAAACCCATCTTACAGATGATTGAGACGAATACAGTAAAAATACTTTTAATGAAAGAACAAACTTTAGACAATGTCTAAACCTAAAAAAAAAATTATATAGAAGGAGAGTCAAAAACCTGTTATCCCCTCCTACCTGTGCAGAAAATGGAGATATCCCATTTCCCATATTCATGCAAATCAGTTGCATCCAACAAATAAAAAGTCATGGGTGAGCTTGTTAGTGGCCTTCCGATGACCTCATTATGCAAATTAGGTCTTATACAAAATTTATCTCACAAACCGTAACAGATAGGAACCAATTGCCAATTATAAACTTGTTCCGCATTCAATAACGAACACAATAAAAAAACGCATCATGAATTGATCACTCAAAAATGAAACTGAAGCCTTTCAAGATGCAAACAGTTTATTTGTTTTTCAAAATCGAAGAGCCTTTACAGTACAACATAGCAGGTGCATGGAAAATAGGCTAGCAGTTCTTACATAATGACAGAGTAATTGATATAAACCGTAAATAATAAATTCTTCGTATTGTAAGGACTCTTTTCATTTTGTTTTTAAACTCATTACAGAGAACAATAACCTCATATTTATTTTTACATTGAAAATGTAGAGGCTACTCAGTAAGCAAAAACTAATAAAGGATGTTGAAGTGTTGAGCACGATGTTGGTCGGAGTTCCAAACAGCGTTTCGAGTGGATGGGCATGTGACATGATTTGCATGGAGAGTCTGGTCCCAATATCTATGAACTAAAATCGAAGTGTATATGGTCAAACTTGTGTCAATGTGCTTGAAAAAGAAAACTATTTTAAGGGCTTTGCTACGTTGTTCAGGGTTCTCCCCAGGCCCTTTTTAACGGGCGGCCCACCCGGCTGATTTTGGCGACCGCCCGGCTTAATACACGAAAAACTGCACAACACTGCATACTATTTTATTTGTCCGCCCGGTTATTTTAGCTTACCGCCCACCTGATAAAATTTTCTGGGGAGAACACTGTTGTTTATATTTGAAACCTCCAACTGATGGGAAAATGCACAACAATTTTTAATTACTGTTTATTAACATGTACAATTTAGCATTCAGTTGCAAAATAATCAATTTAACAGTAACAACAATTTATTATATTCAAAATTAATCAGAATAATTTCGAATAACATTCGAATAGTAATTTCATGTTGTTTTTTTTTTACAAAACAAATATCCGAAAAGCAAATATCGATTTTATCTTTATCAATGTAAGTGTTTCAATTTTTAATTTGCATTTTTGAGTAAAGATGAAACTGACTGGAATCCGACAAAATGGTTTCAATTTGTAGCCAATATTTTATCAATGACTGTGTATCCAGAGAACTGAGCAATCCATCCTATGCGGAAAATGCTGTAATACAAATTTGATTGTTTATTTGTTCGTTTATTTCGTTAGATTTTATGGGCGCGTCGACAGCTAGGTCATTTTGCGCCCTTTCACATCACTAATATCTGTACACAACGAATTCAAAATGATTGTTTTCTTTTATGCATTCCGGGGACACAAACAAACATCCATGACCACGGCGGGATTCGAACCCGCGACTCGACTCGAGAACTGGATAGCTTGCGCCCCAGCTATCTAAATTTGATGGGTGTACGACATAAGCGGCACCAAAAAAGAAAAAAAAACAGGAGGAGGAATCACTGATCTCTGCCAATTCTGTATTCCTGACTTGGCTAAAGATTTTTATGATGAAACTGCCAGTGAGCTCGATGCAGCAACAAAGCGTGAGTTAGCCACTAGTGATTTGCAGAACCAGAGTGTTGGCTACATGTTTGTTAATAAGCAAAAATTTGTCTTTGTTGATAAGCAAAAACTGTAGTGATGTTGGATGTAATAGAGAGATACACGATTGCAGATACTTTTCAAGATGCAAACAGTTGATTTGTTTTTCAAAATCGAAGAGCCTTTACAGTACAACATAGCAGGTGCATGGAAAATAGGCTAGCAGTTCTTACATAATGACAGAGTAAGTGATATAAACCGTAAATAATAAATTCTTCGCAATGTAGTTTCGCAATTCTCTCGTCAGATGGTGGTCCTGCAGCGACACGGTGAAACGATAAAACCAACGCATGCGCAACTATTACTGCACTCTTTGGCAGCTCCATCAATGAAGATGCTGTAGCAAGCAGAATTTGAATTTCTTAAGGCTAGTTTAATAAACAAGAGGCCAACAGCACATTATATCGGCTTAACATCTAGTAATTTTTCATTGCCCATACCAAAAAACAGGCAGGAGTAGCAGACGATTCACGACCGAAGAGGAAGTTCAGTACTGGCTCCTTGACACTGCCTCCTTCAGTACTGGCATGTTATGGACAATGGGCCGACATCTCAGTTTCCATCATAGCAAACGTCTGTAAAGCATTGCAAGAGTGATATTGCTGCACCATTGCAAAAAAATTTTAGACAAGCATTGGAGAATGTGGAAAAACAGGCCATATTGACTTTTATAAGAACAAGCTGAATAAATTTACTCAATGGAGAGATCTTGTATACTACTATAGCTTAATTTGAATCATATGGTATATTGAGGAAATACACGTATAATATAATGAAAAATAGATATTTGGATAATCCGAGCAAGATTGGACCCCATGTATTTCATAACAAATTTAACACGCGTTGGTAAAAAGATACACTGCCGGCAAAAAAAAAAAGAAAATGCAACACATGGAAGGAGTGGGTCAATTTTAATGAAATTGCACAAGAGCATAGTTTTATGGAAGACATACCATATGCGATTCAAATCTCAATACGATATGTGTACATGATCCTGGTACAGGGTGTCCCAAAAGTCCCAATAGAACAATTTCATATGCCCTATACACACCACGAGAATGAATTGCATGTATACGATCGTACAATCAACCGTTGACAAGGAGACCCTTGAAGCGGCCAGTCTATTGATGAAAATGGGTGAGCAGACTAGGGAGGGACGTAGACCGTTCTTCGCTTATGTGAAATGAGTCACGAAGAAACTATTCCATCATGTTTTTATGATTAAAAAAAAAACACGTTTATTATGATTGTTTATAGTAATAAAGTTTTAAAAAAATTTAAAATAATACAACACTAGATGAAAAGTTTTTTTTAATTGCAATGAATTTGAATATGTTTATATGGAAATAAGTTTTGTCATTTTCCTGAAATCTGTGTTACTGGAATTAGTTTTGATAAATAACGATTTTATTTTCTGAAAAAAAAAAAAATTCTTTCTCTCCTTCCCCACCCATTTTCATCAATGGACTAGCCGAGTCAGGGGTCTCGTTGTCAACGGTTGACCGTTCAGATGCTGGTTCTCATCCTGGGATATATTCTTACGAACATCCAGAACCTATTGATGCAATTGTGCAAGTACCGGGTGGGCAAGAAATAACGTGAGGTGTTCAGAGCTCGCTAGCGAGAATTCTATTAGGCCAAATGCAGTACAGTTTGGTGTATATACTTAGTGGAACATGCAGTTTCGATTTCTGCAAAAAAAAAATAGTACCAAAAGTCGCCATAGGGGGCGCTTATTTCAAGAAAACAATGAATACCTAATTGTCAAATGAACAAATACCGTACAAACCAACTTTAGTAACAACAATAAACAATGTTTTATTTTTAATTACAAATGTGTTTCAATATGACCACCAATAGCTGCATGCGGTACACGACATTTTCTACGGCAGCTCGCAGCATATCTGCATTAATTAGTCTGATATGTAACGTTATTTGATCCTTTAAGGTTGAGAGGTCAGGAACATGTGCTTGATACACAAGGCTTTTCAAATATCCCCATAACCAAAAATCACTAGGGTTGAGATCAGGCGACCTGGGTGGCCATACCAAGGGAAATGCACGACTAATTATTCTGTTGTCTGAAAAACGTTCTCGCAAGATCTGCTGCACCTTACATCTGATGTGCGGTGTCGCACCATCCTGTATAAAAATGGTAGAATCCAGACAACCCTTTTCCTGTAATCGTGGTATCACAAAATTCTCAAGCATATCGGCATACCTGGCAGAATTGACGGAACAAGTCACCGGTCCACGGGGACGGATTTCTTCAAAAAAGTACGGGCCGATGATGAAAGAAGCAGTAAAGCCGCACCATACTGTTAGTTTCGGTGAATGCATAGGAGTTGGCAGACACACTTGTGGATTTGATGCAGCCCAAATACGGCAGTTGTGGGTATTGATATCACCATTCAAATAAAAATGTGCCTCATCACTCCATAAAGTTTGCCATGGCCATGCATCATCCACTTCCATACGTGCTAAAAATCTCAACGAAAAGTCAGTTCGGGTACGTTCATCTCCAGGAAGCAATTGTTGAACAGGTGTGAGTGAGTTTATAGGGATAAAATGTCAATATCTTATGCAATATTTTCCTCACCGTCGAATATGGGATATCTGTTTGGCGTGCTATTGCGTGTGCACTGCTGGTACCCTGCACAGTAGTCATCTCCTGTTCCACAACAGCAGTTGCAACTTCTTCAACGTGTTGCTGCCTGATTCGTTTGCGTCCCCGGCCTGGTTGCATTCCTAGAGTTCCGGTAGATTCAAATCGTTCAATCATTTTCCGTAAGTTAGTTATGCTCATCGGTCCTCTTCGTAACGTTTTCAATCGCCGGAATTCACGAAGGGCAGCATTTGCATTGTCGCTCTTCCGATAAAACAACTTGACTAATAACGCCCGGTCAGACAGAGTAAGCGTCATCGTCAGGTCATTCGTTCGTGAATGATGGGAAATCCTCAGCCTTGCCTTTTATTGTCATGATTCCTCAACACGGAACGCGCTTATGCAAATGTATTCATTGTTTTCCTGAAATAAGCGCCCCCTATGGCGACTTTTGATACTATTTTTTTTTTTTGCATAAATCGAAACTGCATGTTCCACTAAGTATATACACCAAAATGTACTGCATTTGGCCTAATAGAATTCCCGCTAGCGAGCTCTGAACACCTCACGTTATTTCTTGCCCACCCGGTATTTCGACTAGTGTGCTGCGACCAGGGAGGTACCATTCCATCATGTCCTAAACATGCTCAATTGGCATAGGTCTGGAGATCGTGCTGACCATGTAAGTCGAGCTACATGTTAGAAAGCTTGTAAGATAGCACGTGCGTTATCCTGCTTCAAAAGTATATTGCCCTGCTGTCGCAAGAAAGGGAGAAGAACGGATTCAATAATCTCCTGGACGTACCATGCACTATTCAATGTTCCATTCACAAACATCAAGAATGAGTGTGAGTTATAATAATGTTTTATTACGCCAAATGTTGAATCTATGTGCAGTAGACGAGTGTACTGTGGAAGATGTCGCTCGCACATGTTGATGTCCATCACTGGTGTGCGGCAGAATTTGCTCTCATCAATAAAGACAGCAGACCTCTATTCAACTCGCCAGACAGCTCTTTCGCGATATCATTGCAACCTCACAGAACGGTGTTCTTGCAGAAGTGGTAAAGCACGTGACTGCAACCCAATTGCAAGTAAACGGTTGGTGCTATTCTGACGCTTATCTCTGCTTGGATGCTATGTGGGTGTTCACTGCTTCCCTTACAATCCGACGGTCTTAGCGTGGATCAGTAATGCGTGAGCATTCGGAACCAGGACAACGTGTTTGAGTACCCATTCTGTAGACCACTGCTGCCAACATCGAGCCACCACAAAAATTACGTCTAATGTTGACCAGATTTGCTGATAAGACCATCCAGCCTCTTTAAGTCCCACAATACGACATCTGCACAAGAGCATCTTCGTATGCAGGGTATGGCAGGTGTTGATACTTACAATACAGATGCCAGATTGATGGTTTTACGTAAATTAGGGATGAACCTTTCATGCATTGGAGGATTTTTGGCACACCTGGTATCGGTGCACATACAGTCTTGAAATTTAAATCATATATTGTATGCCACCCACACTATGCTCTTATGCAATTTTAGTTAAATTGACCCATTCCTTCCATGTGGTGCGTTTTTTTTGCCGGCAGCGTATTCTGAGTTCCTTTAACGTTCTCTTCATACAGACGTACTCACAAGCATACCTCATCAGTGAGGGATAAAAAAGGTTCTTTTTTTTTTTTACTTTTTAATTGCTATTTCCCAAACTTCGCTGACTTAAAAACAGGCAGCCCTGCACTAATCCAGTGTAAAGCAGAAAACTTTCCAAAAAGGCAACACCAAACAAGATCAGTTTAGACCCAGTCTTGCTATAAAAGACGAACGGGATGCTTAAGGAGAGAAGAACTTATCTCTAGGACGGGAACAGTCCCTAATCAAATTCGGTTTAAGATAGGTGCTAGGCAAAGTCGAGGCTTAGAATGCTCATGCGAGCCAACGTGGATCGAAGCGGTCGACCGAATTAAACCGCGAAAACCCTCTGGGGCTGCGAGTGAGAAAAGTGGCGACGTAAAAGGGTTAATCAGAGCTTCAGGCATAAATTTCAACAGTCTTCCCTTTCCCTCCTTTATCTCTCCATCCGGTTTTTCTCCCAATGGATTTCTCAGAAAATTCCTCACTTTCGATAACGAGATCTCTGAACGCAGGCGCATTGCCATTCAACAGGAGGAGGCGAAAAAAAAAAAAAGATCAAAGACTAAGGACATTTTTTTAAATTACCGCTGGAATCAAATCATCGCCAAGCTTAAAACACCTCAACTTAATTATGGAACCCCTTCCTTTCCATTATCCCCTCCTCCCTTCATCATCCTTTCAGATCACCTATTTCCGTCTTCTAAGCCCAACTTCATGTGTGAGCTCAATAAACGGAAAATTAAACCTCGAGGTGCATACAGGTATTCATACAAATATGGACAATGAAATTAAAACTTTCTGATGCAATCAATCATGCACTTCCGAAAAGCATTCGTTCTTATAACATATGACAGAGTGAAATGTCAACAATTTGCAGCAACAGCTCTTTGGTATTTACCATATGCACCATATTGCCATTAATGACCAGACACTTTCGATTTTAGACGTTTTGTCGATTATCTAGAAAAGTACTTGACGAATTATCCTGAAATTTCAGGGGTGTAAAAAGGATGTTACACCTCATATATTTCAGCGAAGGTTTTCTCCCGAAGGCAAATAGGAGACCAGCAAAGAAAGAACCAAAAAAATAATGCTTGAAATGCATTGTAGCTGTAGCATGTGCTTAAGAGGCTTGTTTTACTTTTCTGTGTTCATTTGTATGAGAATGGCACGTATATTCATGGAGATATAAAGGTTTCTTTAAAAAGGTCGAAATGTTTTTGTAAGTTTTTCGTTTATAACACGCAAGATTTTCAACCCAAAGCAATGCCATTTACAGAAAAATTGACAAACTACATTACAGACAACACCCTGCAATCAGAATAGAAAAATATAAAATATTTGATGAAATATGAGCATTTTTACTAAATAATGTTTAACTGCGCATGCGTTACCAAATTGTCTTTAGCATAATTTATTAGCCAAATGTATAGAGCTACTCTTATAAAAAGCCCAAGAAAATATCCTGAAAATTGAGAAAGATATCGCCGATAGAATGAGTTGAATTTCAGTTGCTCTCAAAAATAAACAAAACGATAAGGGGCTTTCTCCAAACTTTTATTTTTGGATCGGACACCAGTATCAACTACTCCTTACGCTGACATGAAAAAATATTGACTTCATATTGACTTCATATCAGCGTAAGAAGAAGAAATTGATACTTGTGAGAATACCGTGCTATAGGAGAGTTGACCTTAATTATTCTTAAAATATTATCCAGAATAAAAGGAAGATGCTAATGGAATAGCGATACATTTTCAACAGAAATGCAAGGAAAAGTATTGTTTCTTAAAGGGTCTCGGTATTACGAAGTTTGTTAGTATATTTTCAATGAACTTAATAAGTTCGTTACTGAATTCTATATTTCCGTCTGTCCGCACTATGAACTTAAGGTGCGGAACATATGACACATGAAATGTGAATCTTCCAATTTTCTATGCGACTACTACCCAGTGAGCACTTATGTTGGGAAAAGTTGGCAAGACATTGGGCCTACAAGTGGAGCCAACGTTGGCTGCAACAACTGGGCCAATATTTTGCCATCATCTATACTGCGGTTATCCAGCACTTTTTCTACATTTATTCAACATTTTGTCAACATTTTTTTCTACATGCTTGTCAATATTAGATTAGATTAATTATATTAATAATAATTAATACTAATAGGCCTGACGGCAGCCTGTATGATCATACTGGCCATTACAAAATTTAATACAAAATACCCCCGTGAGGCCATTACAAAATTAAATACAAAACAGCCCGGATTTGGGTACATTGAAACACAGTTAACAAAGTAGGTATACAAATTGATAAATGTATGCGAACAAGCCAGGGTAACAATAACAGGCTAAAATGTTACTAAACCCAAACGGACAATATAAACAATAATAAAAAATTATAAAGATAAAAAAATAATAAGATAAAGATAAAAGTAAAATAAAACGTAAGTTAATACAGAACAAATAAAATACAATAAAATAAAATGAAGGGAAGAACTAACTCAGTGTAACTACAAATAACTCAAATGGATTCAGATAAATAGCTTCACATGACTTCCAATGCTTTGCAAATACGGCCCATAGTGTCGTCGCTCATAACTCTAGACACTAACTATTAATCGGAGTTTAGAACCCGTCAAGCATAGGAATAGTAAAAATGATGCGTGTATTCGGGAATGAAATATTACGTGATTCTTTAAATGGTTTCATTGCGTAATAAAAACTGAGAAAGTGGTTTCATTGCGTAATTCAATCGGTAGAAGCATCCAACATCTTATACCTACATAAGATAAACACCGACGGCGGTATTTTCCTAGTTATCGGGAGATTTAATTCGCGAACAAATCTTGTCGGGTATCGATATAAGGTGCGTCACATAAGTATAGGGCCACCCATATTTTCCCTTGTCTGCAAGAAACAAAATAAAATAATTAAAACATTGTCACTGATTCTCACAACTATTATTTATTGTTTCCAAAGAAAATAATGAAAAACAAACAACAACAAGAATGAGAATTTATAAAAATAGAAATTAAGCTGCCCCAGAAGTATAGAACCAGCATCACTTAATGCCCAATAAATCATCCCTTTTTTTCAATATTTTTGAAAATTCGGTTTGGCATAGTTGTGACCAGGTTTTGCAGATAATCTGAATTATTTCTTCCCAGGCATTCAACACAGCATACTTTAATTCTTCTTTATTGCGGTACTGTTTACCACCTGCGTAAACAGATCTGGCTAAAGCGGCCCATACATTTTCCACTGGATTGATATCTGGAGATAGGGCAGGCCAGTCCATAATTTGCACCCAAATTGCTAAAACCCACTCATATGTGCTGTTTGCACGGTGAACTAGGGTATTATCTTGCTGGAAAATCCATCTGGTCTCTCCAATCTTCTCCCCAAACGGTAAAAGATGAATATCAAGTAGATCTTGATAATCTGAAGTCTTCATTCTTCCACTAACAATAGCTAAATTGGTTCTACCATTCTATCCGAAGCCAATCCAGACCATAAGTGATCCTCCTCCCTGTTGCCATATGAAATACATTTCTCCTGACCTCCTGATGTCATGCCAGTAATATCGCCAGCCGTCTGGCCCATCTAAATTGAATTTCTTCTCCCCTCTCTTCCAATCTTCTGTCCAAAACATCACTGACTGGGCAAAGGCCAACCGTTTCTGCTTGTGGTGCAGTTGGAGTGCAGGTTGCTGTTTTCTTTTCGTGTATACAAGAGATGATGCCCGCTTCACAATCCGTTGCACAGTTGATTTTGATACTGGAACATCTTCAGAATTGGCCACCGCACGCAAAGATATTATGGGGTCGTTCATTTTTTTATTAATTGCCCTTTTTTGTCGCTTAGTCGTCTTCTGAGGTCTCCCAGGTCTCTTTTTCTGGCCATACTGAGCACCAGCTTTCAAATAATTAAGTACAGCTTTATGAGACCGTCTTATAGCCTGTCCTATACCTCGTGCATTCACTCCAGAAGCTTTCAAAGCATCAATTTGACTCCTTTCATAGTCTGACAAGGTGGTGTTACGAGGCATTGTGTGTTGCTTGTTTACAGCCACTTGAAAGTTTTTGTGGAGGCAACCCTATTAGGTAATCACCAGTGTCATCTATTGACTGATTAATCACTGCTTTGCTAATTTTTCTGTTCGAAAAACGGCATTAAGTGATGCTGGTCCTATACTTATGGGACAGCTTAATTTCTATTTTTATAAATTCTTATTCTTGTTGTTGTTTGTTTTCCATTATTTTCTTTGGAGACATTTAATAGTTGTGAGAATCTGATACAGTGACAATGTTTTAATTATTTTATTTTGTTTCTTGCAGACAAGGGAAAATATGGGTGGCCCTATACTTATGTGACACACCTTATATCGGTATTAGACGCAACTGGAATAGGGGTAGAGACAGACAGCATTGAATGCGAAATTTTAAATACAAATGCACACACCCGAATAAAAAAAACTGATACATGATAGGTATATGAAATTCACTAAAGTAAAGGGATACAGAAGATGATTTGGGTAAACCGAGAAGGGTTCGAATGAACCACTTCTGTAGTTTAAAAATTCGAATTAAATTGCAGGAAGAGGAAGCCCCCCCCCCCCCCCCAGAAAATTATACAGAAGCAGAGGAGGGAGTGAATATTATTTCTACTTTCCTATTCAGCTTAATTAGTAATGCGTCATTATGGTGGTCTCAGGTAAGATCGTGTCTAATGATAATGCCCAGATATTTAAATTACGGAACTGTTGACAGAAAGCAACAATCATAATAAAGCAATAACTTTCTACAAACTTTTTAACCAATATTGATAAATATTGCGGATTTTTAGTTGTTTTAGCAGAAACATCTTTTTTTTTTTCTTGAGTTGGCAAGAGACATGGCCCAAAGCCAATACCGCCTAGGGAGAAAGCCTGCTCACGGAAAAATCATACATTGTTTCATCAACAAGGGACAATTTCGGGCTTATTATTGGCAGAAATATGATTAACAATATCCTACATAGGTGATGTAACAATGTATGACGTTTTCGCGCTCAGGCTTTGAGTAGATGTGGTGTTGCCAAAGCAGGGCAATCACTTGCACGCCAACTGGCAACAATGGTCGTGACATGCTGGCCCAAAATAGGGCCATCATTAGCGCCCCAACTGCCAACAATCTCCTAACATGGCCAACAGTCCCAACAAAAAGCCAACAAATATCCAACGTCTTGTGCTTACTGGATAAGTTCCCGAGATATCGGCAAAAAAAATTCCAAAATGCGCTATATCTCGAAAACGGTGAATCATAATAGCAAAATGGTAATTAAACATTGGTCAATATTCCGAAGGGTACTAATGAAAAATCATAATTATCGATAATCGATATTCAGTATCTCAATATAGAACAGTCGATGTTGATGTGACGTTATAAGTGCATTTAAGCATTAATATGAAAAAAATGTTCAAATTTGGGCCAATCTTTACGGAGATAATGACAAATCAACCAGAAAATATGAACTATGGTATTCACTGATTATTCAATAAGGCGTCTACATTTAAGTATGTAAACCTTAATGCAGCGACGTAAATTTATCAAATCAACAAAATAGCCATATGGCAACAATGATATGAAGGAGGGCCTATCTTATTAATCTAACAGATTCTAGAATTTTTTAATTTATATAATTCATGCATAAATATTCAGTTTTTATGGTTACATGCTTTATTCTCACGCACCCACTTATATATCCTCACTATCTTATACAGTCTTCTTCATCCATTCACAAATGTGCACTTATTCATACACCCCAGTTCTAAAATTCAATTCACTCATCCATATATGCTCGAACACATCACCTCATTCATATTTTCACATTTAAAGTCCTCAGAATACTTAAGTTCGTTTTGGTAATGGCAACGTGCGCATTCTGGTTTACTAATGGACTATAAAGAGACGATTGTTTCCTATATCGCCATTATCAATTAAAGAGCATGACTTTAATTAATTCAACCTACGATCTAAAATTTATTTAGAGACGAGAGAAATTTGTTTTTAATAATTTATTCCATAAATAACTGAAAAAGCATACGGGAAAATCCTAATTTTCTGTAAAATGAGATTAACTAAAAATTAATTCAAATACGTGCATCTCTCCAAAAATATTGCATTGCATTCTTTTTATTTAAAATCATTTTTTTTCTACGTTTGCTATTATTACAATTTATTGAGAATCTTTAGGACTGAAATGTTACTTTTCCACATAATCTAAATCCCTTGGAACTAGTACCAGTATATCAGCACGGCCAAGTTCTCGATCGGCGCGTCTGAGGCAGACAAGAGAGAGTGATCTTCTTCAAACCTCTTTCCAAGAAGATATTCCTTTGATTACCGAACAAATAATTATGAAAAAATAAGAAGCTGTGGTTGAGTTACTTGTGAAACTATCTGTTTGATCACGACTAACTGTAGTGAAACCTTATTTTGGCAAGAAGTTTTTGCTTCATATACAAAGAGATGGTAGTCAGCAGGTGCCAAATTAGGGCTGCAAGGCAGGAGTTGCAAAGATGTCCAGTCAAGTTTTGTGATCTTTTCCAAAACCAA
This sequence comes from Rhysida immarginata, assembly GCA_023313115.1. Taxonomy (NCBI): domain Eukaryota; kingdom Metazoa; phylum Arthropoda; class Chilopoda; order Scolopendromorpha; family Scolopendridae; genus Rhysida; species Rhysida immarginata. The sequence goes on along the minus strand of JAHWFO010045454.1, from coordinate 1,147,511 downwards.
GTTAATCTGCAACACAAAATATCCTTCTGCCAATGAGATCGAACATGACTCAGTGGAGCTTGAAAATTCTTAAGGTTGTTCCATATACGTCCTAATTAATGATAGCTACTTACACTATGATGTCCACAAGTAGGATTCCGAATCGAAAAGACCGTCGCCATAACTTTTCCTGCCGATCGCGGGATTTTGAATTTGCTTGGAGAGTTTGCATGATTGCACTACACAGATTGTCGTTTCGTCTCAGATTCATAATAGTGCACTATGTCATTTCCCGTCACAATTCTTCCAAAAAAACTGATATCCACCATTCTCTTAGTGGATCAATTATATTCTGTAGTATTTTTCGAGTTTTTTTGGGGGCATTGTCAACATCCTCAGAAACCCATATGCAACAAACCTTTATAATCCAAACAGTTTCATTATTCTGCATCCACTTGCTTCCCCAGGTTCATAGTGCCAATTTTTTTTCAATTACACCCCCGTCTTCCAAAATCATGTTGTTAACGAGATTTGTCTGGCGTTGCGACAAGAATACCACATAAAGATGCATCCACTTTAATCATATAATATGCATGACCAAGTCTTTCGTTGCAATCGACGCAATTATTTTCAAAGACCTCTTTCAACCTCACTTGCGTATGTTTCCTAAACTTAGGAACTCTCTAATACGACTTTCCTTTCGACAAAGTTCAACGCAACAGCCATTTTGAAGAAGAGCTATGACTGCGCTACCAGGAGGAATAGGCTGAAATAAATTTTAATGCAAGCGGGAAGGATGCTCAAATGCGCTCTATAAATAGCAAAAGTGTAGAATAAAAATTGAATTTAAAGAAAATGCTGGGTTACATTTGGGGTGACCCTCGTATTTGTTTTAAATGTGTTCAGATTAAAACATATATTGGAAGCATAACACACTAAACAAAAGTACTTAAGAATTATGTGCATTTCAAAATTGGGTTTTTATTTCATCCATTCTCATGTGGTCCATTAATAAAGAACAAAAGGATTTGTAATAAAAAGGATAAAGAAAGCAACTCGTGTTTTGTTTGAATTATCTTTTTTCCTAATGGAACTGACAAAAAAAGTCGCTTCCAAAAGGTCTAAGATATCATATCTAGCTTATTCAAGAGACAACGAACGAGATAACAAGCAGTGAAAAATAAACGAAAGTAAATATCATCGACTCGCCAAAGCAAGCAAACAGAGCGCAGCTTTAGACTCCCTATTGTCATGGGGAGGAAAGTTCAACTTTTATTCTCCATTCAAATCTCGTACGAACGAGATAACTTCGTACAACTTTTTTAACATCTTCCCTAACCCCACCCTCTTTTTACCCTCAAAGGTTTTTTCCCTCTTTTGTAACCCTCGCCCCGTGATGTTATGGCCTCTCTTCACTCTTTCTTTCCCACTCTTGCCAACTCATCCCTTTTCTATTCTTCGCCATTTTCCCTTCTGCCATGGCAACTCAAGTGCGCCGGAGACCCGACACGCCATCCATCACCGCGTCGAAATTTTCGGGGCCTGCCACATCATTATCATTTATCAAAAAAAGCGGACTTTTGGAAGAAGGAGGGGAGACCAAACCTTCATCGAACACGCCTACGCATTCCACCAAATAAAAAAAAAACCAGGAAAATGAGAAGGAAGCAATCAACCAATCTCATTCCCTTTTATTTTTATGCAAGTGATTGATCTTCTTAGGTATAAACAACCGCAAAGTAGAATTTGGATTCGAAACTATGATTCATCTTAGCAAGAACAATTGGAACCAGTGTTTATCAGCTAAGTAAACAATAAAAAATAACCGTTTGAATTAATGTAGCGAATCATTCCACCCTGATTGACTACTTTTTATTCAGACATCTCCCATTCTAATTTGGGCGTAACTGTTAATTTTCAGTGCCTTAACAGGAATTGAAAAGCAGAAAGGGTATGCTTGCTGTCTACCAATGTTTTGCAACCTACTTAGCCTAAACAGCTTTCGAACATTCTTAAACATGGTGGAAAGATCCACTCAAAACGTACAAACGCCGCCAGCCAATTTAAAACTAATGACTGTCATAAGCTTTTATGACAATACAGTTCCAATACTTAGTAAAATCTATGCATAGAAGACTTATAATTGTGATCGTTATTTATATGAGATCTCTAATAAAGTGTAAATCTCCCTGATAATCAGTGAAAAATGCTAACGCTACTCATCAAAGTTTTAACGTTGGCAGATGGATGAGATGGCAGACATCCAAGAGCTGAAAAATGTTAATTTTTCTAAATAGCATTACCCTAATATTATTAAAAATTTTAAATTTTGAGAATCCATCACAAGGGAGCGGCTCATTCTAAGATGGTTTATCACCGCAAGTAAAAATTAATGCCGTCATATAGAATCAGCGCAAGTAAACTGCGAGTGACAAGTTTTATTTACACCTACAAACGCAAAGACAGTCGTCATGCATGTAATATAAAAAGAAAATCCCGACAGGACAGCGAGATTTTTATTAAATTTCGCAAGGATTTCTCGGAGAAACCATATCCCTCCCACTTGCGCGTTTAAACTTGGAAAATGTGAATTGTCACTTTGGAAAACGTTCTCGCCGAGATTTGCATAAAAGCGGAATTGGGGAAAGCAATTCTTAATTCTCGCTAAACATTTAATTTCGACGCCGCCTACCAGAAGACAGCCTCTCCCAGTGTAAAACTTTTCGCCGAGCAATTCCAGTGTTATTTAAAGTGACGGAGCCTCCTAATTTCCTTCAATAATGAAGTCGCAGATTTGAAATTTTGGCAAGCAAAGGCGGTGGCTCAACTGTTCCATTCGAGCGTCGCTCTGCCAGTGAAGTAAACAATAAATGGGAACGGAAAGGTTGATACCTCGTAAAACTTAAACGAAACCTTCTTTATTTTTTCTTCTCTCCTCCAAGAAATAAAAAAAAGAAATTAAATCCAAAACGAAAACTCCGAGCTCAATCCATAAATTTTCATATTGTATTAGTCTGCTTCACCGAAAACTTTATTTTTATTAGTCCCACTTCAAAGCAACTTAAATCCATCTCATAAACAATTTTACGTAAAGGAAAACTGGTCGTTGCTTAAATTTTGTTATTTTGCTTCCTCAGCAGACCAAACTCGTTAAAAGCAAGAAGAACAATAACATCGTAAAAGAGAAGATATTGAATTGCGAAAAGTTTTTTTTTTTTCGTTATCTCCATAGGAAACCGAAGGTTCAATTAAATTAATTCCACCGCTTAATAAGATGAATGTTTCTAAGAAACGTTCCATTGTACGAGATATGCATATTACGAGACTGAATAAAAAGGAATATTAAAAAGTTACACTTTTCCTATAAAAATCCCGTAAAATACAATACCTACAATTTGGCATGCTTATTCTTCGTCCGTGTAGTCACAAGCATGGAATTAATTCTGCAATGAGGTTACGATATGAAAATTACAGATGAAACAGGGCTTCCTTATTTTTCATCTGTCTTTTTTAACATAATGGACAAGAAAAAACTTGTAAGTTCTTTATTTTGATTGATTAATAGCTTTCATAGGTTATTAATCCATACTGGTCTTAGTTGGGCTCCGTTGTATTTAACCTGATTAATAAATAAATAAATAAATAAATAAATAAAACAAACGAAATGTGTCCGTAAGTATCCGGACTGGGTCTGTTGTGGACAACAGGCATTACCGAATCGGATACCAATCTATAATTCCCATCGAAACATGTTCCATTAGAACAGAGCAGTTAATCCAACGATGCTGATTTACTGGGGTATTCCATGTTTGGCCAGAAAGTCCTGGACGAGATATGAGGAATGAGGAAATGAGAGAATTGTCGTTCAAAAACGAGAGATTCAGATATCCGTTTCATAACAGCATTATTATCTTTGCAAACTAAACTAATCCGGTTAATTCACGGACACAATTCGTTCTTCAATAAAAATCTTGTAAACATTTTATCAAGAAAGAGGTTTATATGTCACTCAAAAGTACCAAACTGTGAGTAATCGTAAATATATTATCTAATTTATGCAGTAGCGTTAACAGTTTATTTATGCGAGATCGGGACAACTCCACAGTTACATACAAAGATTTATTTAAAGTGAAAGATTTAGCGCATTAACATCGTGGCATATATAAAATTGAAAGATTTTACTTGAACGCCCGCGGAACCCAGTTGCTCCCGTCACCGCCATTGATTGACGCAATTGCGAGGAAAAAAATCAAAGAAATCAACAACCTTTTGCAAAAAATGCGCGTATGAATACGATAGAATGTGATACCAAAATAAATTGATAAAAAAAAATTTAAAAAACACAAATGAATAGAAAAATAATAAAATGAACCACATATATATTAATAATAATAAAAATAATAAAGACGAATAGAAAAATAAAAATAAAAAATAAGAAAAATATAAATTTGAAAACATGTAAGATGCTTAGATGTACAGTTAATTAATTTTTATTCTTTATTCATATTTACCATTGAGATTACCATAGATTTGTAGAGGTAACTCTAACCAATTTACATAGAAGCTCAAGCATTTGCTATTGCTCCATTTCAAAAAAAAAAAATAGACATCTTGTTTCCTTAAATTCTTTACATTCAAGTGTTCAGCATCTCCTCAAGTGCTACACTCAAGTGAAAACTAAGAAGCTAGAACGACGTTGAAGGAGGGGGGGGGGGGTCAAAAAAAAGCCAAAAAGCGAGCTTAAACACAATCGCTCTGCCTTGTAGTGTTCTTAATGGCCATCACTAGAGTGCAGCGTGTCGCCGCATTTCCTTTCTTGCTTTTCTGTTTGTTTTTTTTTCTTTTATTTTTCACGTGACTGCCTCTTTGCACGGGCATTTGAGCACGAGTCGCACATAGCAACGGTCCCACCGAATCCGTCACCAACGGCAAAACGGTGCTCCTCTCGAGAGGTACTCGGAGATTAAGCGACGCTAATTGCTTCGTGTAACCTTTCGTCGCAATTGGTCTGTCCCTCGCGGGACCAAACATAACGCTCCGCACGTGCAGTTAACTGGAAATCGTTCCTCAACCCCGCATTCTCCTCTCCTTAAACGAATTCCTCCAAAAAACCTGCATTATTTCACTGTTTTTCCTTTGTTTCTTAGTAAATACGCATTCCCTCCGAGCCAACGACAACAGCAAATATTTCCCCCCTTTTTATTTAATTTATTTCAACTTTCTACTTTCATCCCTCATCCCTCACAAAGTCGTTTTTGCGTCATAATTTATTTCCCAACGCCTTCCTCTAAGCCAGCAACGCCTTCGAAGGAGGGAGGGGGGCGCCAGGCGACTTATCTCGCACCATCAAACAGTCGTAAAAGGGTCCGACATCCGTATATGAAATATCCAGTGTGACAATGACAAGGCTAACAGAAAAAAATAAAGAAAACGCATCAAACGTCGCCATCGTAAAACGAACCACTAAAAATAGAGAGAAAGGCGAAAACACGGTCTGTCTCTTTGTTCAATCCACTGAATCTATCTCAATATTTCTTTCGCAACACGACATACGACTATATCCACCCTTTCATCTGGAACCGTAACTCATCAACTCTCGACAACAGGTTAATCTCTCGCTAAATCCGTACGAAAACAACCACTACAAAAATGGAGTTTTCAACCATACACTATTTCTAATGGACAATAAACTCGTTCAGAGCCTATCAAAACTTTCCCTCTAACTTCCTTCTACTCCAACTGGGATATAAACGAGAAAGTTATTTTCCTTTAAACGCAGTCTTTACACAATACTCCTGCAATGCTATTACATATCATAAAATACTCCAGATTATCGGAAAAAATCTGGAAAACTTCAAAAGGCATATTCTGTTATTTCCTTTACGGTTTCTCTCATGACAAACAACTGGATGAGAGGCCATAAAACAATGAGGCCGGAATCTTCATAGACTATGGATATACCTATTCAGTAATCATTAGGCGTTAATAACAATATGGTTAAACCAAGGCTTAAACTAGAAGGTTTTACCGCGAATAAGAATGGGCATGTTCTCACGTTATAGGCGTAGGACCTCTGCCGCAATAAGTTTTATAGAAGTCACAGAAAGCTTGCAAGTACTATAGAACATTGGAAAGAAAATTAAATACAAAAACTAATTGACAATTACTAAATATTAAACTAAAAACTTAAAAATAAATCTGAACCATCATTAAAATATGTAATTACACAGGCCAGCAATGAAAAATCATCTTGAATGCATTTGCCTTATTCTTGTGGTTTTTTTATGCGCTGAATCCGAATATGCTTTTAGATTTTTTTCTATCAAGTCACGTTTTCAAGTTATGCACATAGAGACTTCAATGTTAAAGTAATGGGCATGAAGAGGAGCAGCTGCAATGTTAAAGTATCCATATTTTAGTGCCACAAGGAAGTTTATCAGGCCCCATCATTGTCCTTAGCTGTTCCCATTATTCGCATGCAGTCGCTGTTATTCGATGTGACAATGATTTTTACAGCCGTATGCCCTTCCTGACACAAACCTATAGGCCGATGTTAGGACAGTGCTTTTAACGACTGCTGTAAGATGGTAGCAGCAGCCGGGACCGACGGCTTTACGTGCCTTCCGAAGGATTGTATGTCATTGATGGTCACCCATCCAGTGACTAACCGTGCCTGGTGTTGCTTAACTTCACAGAGCTGGCTTACTCTGCGAAAGCTCACTAGGCCACAAGCTAAGCTCACACATCAGGCCCCAAACTCTGAATAATTTAAAAGTGTTTCATTGAAAAACAAGAAATCTGTGGGTGATAGGAAAAACTAAGGTTAGATACGGATTCAGCATAAAAAACTTTTAAGAACCAGTTCTTAACGTTAAAGATGTTTTTAAAAAGTTAATTTTTGTTGGCCTGTGTTATTAATACAAAGAGTTATTTCACAGGCCATTTATGAATAACTATGTTCTCCCTATGATGATGTCCACCTCTTTTCTTCCCTTTCTGTTTGATGATTTTCACTAGTTGATAACATCATATCCTCATATTTTCATTATTTATCTTTACGCATCCTTACGTATAAATTACTTATAATCCTTTTTCTTTATACATGTAAATGTGCTCGGCCTTATGAAAATCCAAGGTCCAACTTCAGTCTATTCTTCCTTTGAAATTAAATTTTAACAGTTGCTCATACATAAAAATGTTTCTTACATAAATTACAATTGCTAAGTTGCAAATCAATCCAAATAACATGAAAGGTTAAACATACATAAAAGGACTATAAGATTTGAAGACGAGGAGCATATTGGTTATACAAGAAGAAAATTACTTACCTAATTGAAAAATGTGTAAAAATATATTTAAAATATATATTTAGAATAAATGTAAAAAAAAAAAATTGCCAATTATTACCCATTGCAAATTTGGTTGTCTTGCCAAATTTTATAGCTATTGTTTCTTTTATAATTCATTATGAATATTTTATCTTGTGCCTTTTTTCTATGTACAGGAAGCATCAAAAGTCTTCGTCAAAAATCTTCATCAGAATGCTATAGCTCCACAACCGTTGATCGCAGGTAAACGATCTGCATTCCGTTGGAAAGAGGGAATCGTCAAGTTTTATTTCATTGCCACTAGAGGTCCTTCCTGCGCGTCTGAAAGGCGTAGTGAGCTCCCGAAAGAACAATTTGGCACTTCAATTGTGGCCATCTCATTTCCCTGACCTGACTGTGATTTTTTTTTATGGAAATTTGTTAAGGCTCGTGTTTATGCGTCTCCCCATCAGCAAATCTGGACGAGCTCAAAACTCGAGTAACTTTCAGGGGAAAAAAGGCAGTATGAAGACTATAAAAGCGAGTAAATGTTCATAACAGTTTCCATTAAAATATATCTAGGAAATCAATCATTTTAAACATTACAAAAACACCTCGAGCCAAGATTCACTAGGTATTGATTTAAAAAAAAAAGGGGTCACATAACTAGCAGTGGATAGACTCGGTCGTTCCTTCCACCAATCCACCATGCGAGTACTCTGAGGATGCGGAAAATGGACGGATAACATATCAGAGAATCGGTTTTTCCAAAAATAAGCGCAAGGGCTTACTCTAAAAATAAAGCAACTGTTTCCCTGCACGAGCGGAACAACTGTAGAGACAATTTCATATTTAAAGTTAACTACTTAGTGAATTATCCTATATGTTGATAAAGCTCCGCACTAAAGTTGGCTTTCCTCAAAAACAGAACACTGAAGGCTTTTCTTGAAATGCAGACCTTCAGTTTTCATGCTTAATAGAGAATCTGCTTTCCCATACGAGCGGAACAAATTTATACAAATTTCATGGTCTAAGTGCCTAATGAATCATGGTACATGAATGCAAAGCTGAACAAATCAATGAGTAGCGTTTTTCTTACCCAAAAAAGGGGGGGGGAGGAAAGGAGTTATCCGACCTTATCCATATTTAGTGGGGTGGGGGAGGGGTCGTCTATTCCGACTAGTAAACGATTAGATGCATGCTCACGGACATGACCATTTGGGTGTCCGGGTGCCTGTATAGGCTCATCAGTTGACACCTGTGCGAGACGTTCCATGCAGTAGGGAGGAAGTAACTGCCTCGTGAACGTACAGTAATCCGCACAACGGTCTCAACGCCGCGACGACGACAACGGCAACCGTTCACGCAATTAACGGACTTTGAACGAACTCGGATTATTGGCCTCTCCGAGGCTGGATGATCAACCAGACGGATTGTTGTCCATGTGTCGCGGGACGTACGGACGGTAGGCCGATGTTGGAGGCAATGGCGAGAGGAAGGCACACATGCCAGAAGACCAGGCTCTGGGGCCCGGAGAAGCGCGTCAGCTCGTACCGATAGGCAAATAGTGCGAACAGCGCTAGCGGACAGAACCATCACCCTGCGGCAATTGGGCGACGACATCACTATTCCCGGTACTGCTCCCGTGTCAATAGCGACAATAGTACGCCGGTTACACGCCGCCACAATGTCTGCCAGGCGTCCATTGTTGTGTCTTCCTTTGACATCTGAGCACTGCGCGATACGACTGCAATGGTGTCGTGAACGAGTGGGCTGGCGAATGGAATGGCGCCCAGTGGTCTTCAGCGACGAATCCCGCTTTTGTTGGACACCAAAGACAGACGCGGACGGTTGTGGCACAGACCATTGGAACGTGCCAATGAACAATGCATCCGGTATCGCCTTCGTGAACCAACACCCGGGATCATGTCCTCGGGGTTCCATCGGCTACGATACAGAACGCCTTTAGTCACCATCCAAGGCACCCTGACAACAGCACGGTACGTCACAGATTCTGCAGCCCGTATTACTGCCCTTTCAGCACAGCATACCCGGCGCAGCCTTTCAGCAGGATAACGCCAGACCGCACACGGCAAACATGAGCATGGCATGTCTGCATGATGTCAATTACCTGCCATGGCCCGCGAGGTCCCCAGGCCTAATTGAGCACGTATGGGACATGGTGGGACGTCATTTACGATCACCCCGGAATATCCATGAACTAACACAGCAGGTTCACCATGCCTGGGCAGACGAATCCCAAGATGACATTCGCACCTGTATGATCACTACACATGCGGCTGAAACAATGCATCACCGCTAGAGGTGGTGCCACAACCTACTGATACCGCTTTCCGTTAGAACACCCTATACAAACGAGTGCACGTCTTGGCTCCATAAGGTAATAAAGGTGTGTTCAGATGTATCTCTTGCTGTATACCTACTTTTGGCTCATTTGGATAACTCCTTGGGGTGGGGCAATTTCATTGCAAAACAGTGTAGATCGAAATATCCTAAATTAAAAACAGTGTAAAATTGGGATCGTAGAGTCTAGTGGCATTCGTTTTTAGTAACCATCAGGTGCATCGCCTCATATATTGAGGTGCAATATATTGAGGTGAAATTATTGATTTTGTTTCCACATATTACATTCTCGTACATTGCTGTTTGTCCACACGGCTATGGAGTCGGAAATATGTAATGAGCGACAGATCAACTTCAAAGTCATGAAAAAAAATTTTTCTGATATTAATTATAATCCATAATTTATCATCGTTTGATTAGGTCAACTAGAGGACGTTTGAACTGGACGTTACAAATATTCTTCAAAACGAGCGCCATATCATCAAGTTTTTAAAACGGGTCGCCAGATGTCATTCAACTGCACTCCATTTCATTCCGCTAGGTTAATTTTCTTTATATTAATCCCGCACTTTCTTCAAATCTTTACGAGCTACCCAGTGGATCCCAGTTGCGCTAACACAAATATGTTTGCGCGTATCTGGAATGAAGTTTTTTCCAGCTGAAATATCTCTCGGGTAAAAAAATAAATTTTTATTATTAAATATTACTCGTAGGAAATTTAGAACAACTCTATACTTCACATTTAAGAATAAATCGTAAATATAATATTAAATCAGCCTTAATGTCAAATCCATAGAAATCTAAAGACGTTATCTGCACCTTTCAGATGAAGAAAGACGCAAAAGCTCCAGAATAGAGTTTAAAAACTCATAAAAGTTCAAGAAGTTTATGAATGAAAGATATAAGGCCGAGACTCCACTATAACAAAAAATCATTTTGTTCTGAAGTGGAGCCATCAAACCGACTTTCTTCCACTCTTACCAATAAATAGCCACAATCTGTCATGGTTAATCAAAATCTCAACGTAAGAGATTTGAAATCTGAAACGACCCTCTTGTGGAAGATAATGAAATCCAACCGTAAACTTGGATGGCTCAATCAGCTTTTGCGATCAGATCTCTTCTCAAAATTATTTTCGTCAAATTTTTGAACAACCTTTTAAAATTATTTATTGAACCTTATTTCGGTATGTCATCATTACGTTTGCTGTTCTTCTGACAGATTCAATTTTGATTTGATCCTTTTCCTGAAAAAGTGTGCAATGGTTCTATATTTGCTCTGCGCAGCAACTGATCGACGCTGTTGTCTGCGTATAAAAGTTATTACCTAAAGCATTTAAAGGGAAGTGCAGAAGTGGAGCGGATTTTGTAAAATCTGAAATGCTATAGCTACTATGGAGATATTACAAAAGGAGAAAATATTTTCAAATATACTTATAAAGACTTTATGTACTCGGCCATCTAAACAGTTGTGTATATTGTGTACCAGAGGACTCATTCTGTTTCAGAAAGTTTTAGTATTTAGGTATCCATACAATACGCTACTCAAATGATACGCGCTTTATTATAAGACTGGATGCAACGGAGAATGAAAGTGTCACCATTCACACAATTTAACAACGCGAAGAGGATTTAGCGATGCTTCCCAAATTATTCGAGAGATATTTCAGATGAAACATATCTTAACCAAAAGACGAAGATCATAAAACGCACTAGGCATCTAAGGAAACCCTGCGGCAATTTCTATATTTGCGAACGAATTATTTTATACGAAAATGATAAATTAAGCTCTTATTAATAAACATTCAATGGATTATTTGAGATTTTCCTAAGAATATAAAAACTATCAAACAGCGTGCGCTAACCCATTCACCATCTGGCGGTGCGAAATTGAAACGCTTCCAGAGCGATCGATATATGGGAGAGGAGTATTTTAACAGGCTTTTCCACACTTAAAGTAGTCATAAACTGATACTTCGTGCGTTTTTACGAAAGCAATTTTACTGAAATGGGAATAAATCAATCCGCTCCCTCGTTCTTTTTAAAGTAAACATTCGAATGCTTTTAAGCTTTTTAAACAGAATGAAATACAATAAGCAGTGTATTCATTAGCACTCAAAATTACATATGAAATTCATCAAGGAACTTCTATGAAGAATTGATTTTTCTTTTATCAATCCTGACGAAAATTAACGAAGTTGTTGGATGTTTTTCTGTGTATGCGCTAATGAAATACGCTAATTAAACTCCCAAATAATTCATTTTATCCTCAAAAGCTCATTCTTATAAATCACGTTAACTTACCAGCAGGTTCTTTCGAGTGCTTTTAAAACGCGCATCGCTCGATAAATTAACAAACTCTGAAGGTTTTCGTTATTAATAATAGGCGCAGTTTTAGTTTCCTTTTCCAATACCTACATAAAAGTTTTAATTAGCGGTTATGATAATAAAGCCAAATCAGCATTAAGAACTAAATTAGAACCATTAAATATTTAAATCAATTTGCGAATAATTAAGCGGTTAATTTTTAATTTCGATTTCCATGCCTTAATAAATCTCTAAGCCTCTTAAATTTATACAAATGGCAAAACGTCGCTACTAGATAATTGTTAATAATCACAGGCTAGTCAAAGCCCTTTTACCTTAAAGATTTTCAGTAACTCAAAAATTTTTGTATAATGTTCTCTACCGTAATAATTGAACTCAAAATGTCTTCCAACTTTTTGCAGGATTCATCTCTATACTATATACGCTCTTTGCCAAAAAAAAATAATAAATAAATAAATAAAAAATAAATAAAAAAAATTAATTTTTTAATTTTTTTTTCTTTAATTGACATGGATATTAAATCTTCACTATAATAAGATAACTCATTGAACAGATATTTTTCATAAAACGAGCACCGAAGAAGTGGAAGAGCATCGCGATTGGGCTGCTGACAAGTGGAGTCCAGTTCTCTTCACGGACGAGTCGAGATTCATTCTACAGTCAGACAATCGCCGAATACTGATCTGACAGGAAGTCGAAACACGATGATAACCCAGGTTTTGAGCAATAAATAGCACAGTATGGTGGAGGTTGGATTGATGATCAGGGCAGGCATACGCAAAGTGAGCAAACTTAATGTACATTATCCGGAAGAACGGCACTCTGACGGTTCAGATGTACAGGAACAAGATTCTATGAACATTTTGGGACCAAGCCAAATTGATAACAAAAACCGAAGTTGAAAAACGAGGCATTATGCGAACTTTACACTGTACAGTCTTTATAAGTGAAACAGTCTTTATACCGATTGTAAAACTCAACAATAAATAAAAATACACTAATACCAATCGGCAATTTTGATCTAATGTCCATAGTCTTAAAGGGAAATAAAAAGTGGCTGTTTTAAGCGGAATTCGTGTTCCAATCAAACCAATTTACTACATTTAGGGGAAAAAATTGGTAACAATATCCGAAGTTTTGATCACAATAACTGCGTATTTAGTACCGTATTTTTTTTTTAAATTTCGTCAAATGACTTTTCAATCCGACAATCTTTATTATATCGAGAAGAAAAATATGAAATATGATTGCATACAGAAATTTTGAACTTTATATATAGAAATTTATTCAAACTCTTTCTTCATGTGGACGAATGTAACCGCTTCACTCGTGATGTCACTCTCAACTAAACTTGAGACAGGGTATAGTGTGTCCGTCAGACCATGAACGCCTACAGACCATGTATGGTGAAAAGGTCATGTCTCGTCAAATGGTTGATCGTTGGTGTTGCATGTTCAGTGAAGGAAGGCAGAGTGTGGAGAATGAATGTCGAAGTGGGCGTCCCTCCACATCGACTAATGAAAACAATATTGCTAGAGTACAGGACATGGCGTTAGCGGACAGGCGTATAACGGTGTCAGACGATGCGTCCACACGGCGTATTGGTCGTGCTCAGGCCCATCACATGATTCATGATGTGTTGGGATACCGAAAAGTGTCTGCAAGATGGATGCCGAGAAAACTGACCCCGGATCACAAGAGTGCAAGAATGGGTATCAGCCTCAATCACTTGATACGGTACGCGCGAGAGGGAAATGAGTTCCTATTCAGAATCATCATAGCCGATGAGAAAGTGATGCACCACTTTACCCCAGAAACCAAGGCCGCCTCATTGATGTGGAAGCATCCCAGTTCACCAGTGAGGAAAAAATTCAGTGTCACCTAAGGAAAAAAATGCTGAGGTGGAGCAGGATATGCTAAAATTCCTTCGCAGGGTACCGAGTTTTACCAGAATGGTTTCTTCAAACTGATTGCACGCTACGACAAATGTCTCAATGTCGGTGGCGACTATGTCGAAAAACAGTGCAAGGTGTATTTTTTTGGCAATAAAGTTTTCGTGTGAAAAAATGATGAAACAACCCTCGTATAATTTCTACAGAAAGAACAATCCTGCCCTCGTATTGCATACACTTGGATGTTGCACTATCTTGTTCAATATCTTTATTAAACTTCTTTCATACATATCCTCCGAATCTTTTATAAGGAGTGCGCAATAGGTTCTCGTAGCCTTGAATCAAAAAATAATGACAGCGACTTTTTTAACCGACTTCAAAAAAAGGATGTTCTGTGTTTGACCCGTATATATCTTGTATGTATGTATGTTCGCGATTTTCTCAAAAGCTACTGATCCGATTTGGATGGAGTTTTCGCTATTCGACTGAATATTTTTCTGGGAAGGTTTTTAACTATTCAAATAAGTTATGTAAAAAGGGTTTTTTTTTTTAAAACCACGCTTTTATCATATTTTGTTATTATTTTTTTAATATCTCGTCAACAATATGGCATCATTTTGTAACAATAAACAACGGATACATTTAACCCTCGTCATAACGAATTCTTTGTTGTGGTAATTGGACAGTACGTAGTTACAAATTAGTATCATTAGAACACGAAACAGTGAACAGATTTGAAAAAATTTTTTAACATGCATTGTCATCGGTCCTGCGCATGTGTACCAAGTTTCAGCTCTCTAGCTTCTCGGGAAGTTGGTTTAATATTGATTACAGGATTTGACCTAAACAAACTAACATTACAAGTTAAATAAAAGCTTTTCATAATAATAATAAAAATAATAATGTTTTCATCAGTAATCCAAAGGTTAATGGTTTTGTGCGGTTTAATGCACGATCGAGTAATCGGACCTTTCTTTTTCGCTGAAGACACCATTACCGCTGCAACCTACCTAGATATGCTGTGGAGAACTACCCGATTCCACAGGTGGAAGAACTGCAGCCCAACATAGTCTAACAACAAGATGGAGCACATCCTTACTGGGGCCTGCAAGTTAGGCCAGTGCCTTGATACGAACTTTCCAGGACGACGGATTGGCAGGGATCCCTTGCCTCCCCCCCCCCCCTCGCTCACCCG
>JAHWFO010045454.1:1068615-1132347 GCA_023313115.1 Rhysida immarginata | reverse complement strand
TCCCCCCCCCCCTCGCTCACCCGATACGAACCCTCTGGATTTTTTCTTCTGGGGATATGTGAAAGACAGAGTGTCTAAAACCAACGTTGATGACATTGAAACTCTCAAGAACAGAATAATTGAAACAATCGCTGAAGTCACCCCCGAAATGCTAGCCCGAAAATGGGAGGAAATAGAGTTTCGCTTTGACCTCCTTCCTGCCATAAATGGGGGGGGGGGGGGCACATAGAAATTTATTAAGGCATGCTAAGACACTTTTTGAGCTTTTTTTTCTGAATAAAAAAATCACGGTAAAATTTGTAATAGTTTTTGAGTAATAAACATTTAGAATACGGGACATAATATAAAAACACCCTGTATATGTGTGTGTAAGTAAGTTCGCGATTTTCTCAAAAACTACTGATTCGATTTGGATGGGGTTTTCGCTATTCGTCTATTTTTTTCATTCCTGTCAATTATCACAGTTTAGTCACAGACGAAATTTTTAAGTTAAAACCGAATTTACAGATTCACCTGTTATGACATTCGTTGGGCGCCGGGCTTTAATAGTAAAACCTAAGTGCCACGAAAGGAACGGGTACGAAAACGTGCTAAATGAGGGTACCAGAGAACTACCAAGGTGTTCAAATAAATGGTATCGAGACCATAGCTCCTTTTTGCTGGGATGTGCTGCATGTGTCAACAAAGACCTACACCATCTAGGCGACCTCTAAAAAATCTTCATCGTCAACAGGTCCGGTGCAAAGGTTATTTGTATGTGATATTTCCTTAGGTTCTCTTCATTGTTAAGTTGTGTCGATATTTGTCAAAGACATTGGAAGGGTCAAGAAAGCTCGCATAAGAGCAGAAACTGCTTGAACTATATTTCAAATTTCATTTGAGTTCTCTACATTTCTCTTTCTTTCAGCAACCCCAACCAAATACGAAACTTGCTGGGCAACCCCAAAGATAAGGTACCAGATATACAAAAGTCAGGCATCTACGTCATCCATTGTTCGCAATGTCCTAAGCTTTACAAAGGTCAAACCAAACGCAGTTTATCCACCAGATTCAAGGAACACCTCGACCACAGAAGATTCGGTAGATGAAGTCAATCAGCCATAGCCAAACATTCAATAGAGACGGGTCACGATTTTTCCATCGACAACTTAAAACTGTTACAATCTATCAATAAAAAACACTTGCTATATGCTTTCGAGAGCATGGCTATCCATAAATCCAAGAACAACACGTTATTAAACTCCGACTTAGGCCCTATTGGTGATTCCCCTCTAATTCAGTGGTGATCTCATTTAGCCAACCAATAATATTGTTTTTATTTCTTTTCTATTATTGGTCTGCCTTGTATTTCTCTCGCTATATAAACCGCTTTCTCTGGTTGGATGAGCTTTGTGAAAGCGCTGCTTTCGTCCCATCCTAACAAATGTACACTTCACTGTTCGATTGTCGATTGTCGTTTCTAATCAGTCGATGTCAGTAAAGCTTTTGACCAGGTGTGGCATGAGGGCCTTGTCTACAAAATGATCAGAGACGGGTTCCCTGCCGATTTGATTTTGTTGGCGAAATCCTTCCTTGACAGCAGATCCTATCAAGCCAAAGTTGGAGAAAATCTTTCCACGCCCCGTGTTGTAAAAGCCGGTGTCCTTCAGGGTTCTGTCCTCGGGCCTGTGCTATTTAATTACTTTGTACATGATTTCCCGAAACCCGATAATTGTAATCTGTATTTTTATGCGGATGATACTACCATTAGGACATGGGCATACCAGCCGGCTCACGTTATCACTCGGCTGCAGTGCGCCTTGAAGCAGTTCGAAGACTGGTTTAACTGCTGGAAGTTGAACCTTAACGTCGGAAAGTGCAAGGCTTTGTACCACAATAGGAAGCTCAAGCATCCCCCAGATTCTCTTGTTCTGTTCAATAAGAAACTGGACTGGGTGGACAACTACAAGTATCTGGGAGTTATCATTGACTCAAGACTCTCATGGAACCAACACATGTCCTTTGCTCTGAACAAAGCGAAGAGGGCTAAGTACAGTATCATAGCTCTCATGGGTCGCAACAGCGCCCTCAGCATTGACAACAAGCTACTTCTGTACAAGTCGATTATCCGGACCATACTCCTCTTTGGCATGCCTGCGTGGGCGACTATCTGTAAAACCAGATGGAGTGAACTACAGTTATTCCAGAATGTTACCTTGAGGACCATTGCCCAGCTGGACAGAAGGACGGTGAAAACCCAATCCACCCACTTGGATTTAAACATGGCCCATATCGGATATTTATACAGGATCTACTTTTGATTATGATACAGAAGATGAAGACTCATGACAATAAACTTGTGAATGGGATACTGAAGAATCATTGAATATGAACTGGCATACGAAGTAACATAAACCGAGGCACGTTCTTGACGCCAATTTTGAAGATATTAGCAACGTCTCTTTCCCGGACTACTGGAAGATGTGATGATCTTCTTTCTCCTTGTGTTTTTTTATTTCGTTTGTATTTTGTTTCTGACAATCGTCAATCTTATTTTCTTTTTATAAGCTTTTTATAACTTTGCTGTGTTAGTTTGTTTAGATCAAATCTTGTAATCAATATTAAACCAACTTTCCGACAAGCTAGGGAGCTGCAATTTGACACACTTATGCAGAATCGATGACAATTTATGATAAAGAAAAAAATTTTCAAATCGGTTCATTGGTTCGTGTTCTAATGGTATTAACTCATTACTACGAATTGATTGTTGTAACAATTGGACATTTCGTTATGGCGAGAGGTAAATGTATCTATTGTTTATTGTTGAAAAATTAAGCTGTATTGTTGCCACTAAATAAAACATTATAAAAGCTTGGTTTGATAAAACCTTTTTCCTCTTATCTTGTTTGTATAATATGGAAGACCGCTTGGGTGGGTTAGGCTTCTTGACTACCTCAGTGTATTTCATTTGGAGTTTATTCTGGTTAGATGAGCTTTGTGAAAGCGCTGCTTTCGTCCCATCCTAACAAATGTACACTTCACTGTTCGATTGTCGATTGTTTCTAATCAGTTCACTTTGGGTTTTCCACGTGTTCTCCTTGGTTCCTGCCGAATGATGAAAGCTTTGCTCTCGAAAAGCGCTTCCAGGTTGTATTTTTCTGTTATTTTTGTTTTTGTTATTTTCTTTATTACTTTTGTTGTGGTAAAAGAGCCCTTCTTTACACTTAATTCTTTTGAGTTAGCCATTTTTTTTCTCTGCTATATGTGTTTCTATGGACTGATGAGAGCTTAGCACTTGAGGCTGAAATATTTGAGCTGCTTTATATCGTCTACATTCTTAAAACAGTGTAATGGTTTGTGAATGTATTACAGTTTTAATATTCTGATCAAAACGTTTTCTTTAAGAACATATAATAAAACCATGAGAAATAACTTTGATAAAACCATGGCATTCACCAAAAATCACTGGATTGAATTTAACGTTCTCATTACCTTAACTAGATTTCAGCAAATGAGAGTGGAAGCCAGATGTCTTATTAGATTTCAATCTCCAAGAAAATTCTATTACGTAATAAACGAAATGGACTATTACGTAAAGGACTTCAGCTTTGTTACTTAGTGACGTCATTTTCCTTCTAATGGGAAAAAAAAGAGAGTAGATGCTCTCGACCAATTGAAACACGGGGAGAAAAGTATCTTATCTTCATTTCATTTTGATACGAGAGCTAGAGCCACCTAGTGGTAAGTTTTAAAACCTACATAAAATGGGATCGATGAAATGACAGAGGAAAAGGAGAAGTTGATTTCGCTTCATACATTTCCACCTTCCATTCCTCATGAACAAACGATGCATCAAAGAAAATAATGCTTACTGCATCCACCCCAGAAAACAACGACTGAGGCACTCAAGCACGAGCTAAGAAAGGTATCCCGGTCGATAGTAGAAACCAACTCCACTTGTCTACCTGTCTTACACCCACCTTCACCACCTGGTTTCGTTCCCACGAGCATGCTCAGCAGCGGCGAAACGAATTATCCACTGGCGCCAGCTGTTGGCCGCAAATAGAAAATTTCTGACAGCGGGGGAGGAAATGGATCGAAATTCTTTTATTGTTTTGAGCCCGTGATTAATGCGCGGTCATAAATAAACGAAATAAATGGGGGAGGAAAATGAGAGCATAAAACGAGTCGAGCGTAGAGTGAAATGCGGAATTCAAATTTTCTGTCCATTCCTTTTCGATGGGGTTCTATTTTCATCCAAGCGAAACAATCAAAACAAGGAAGATTGAGAAATTTATCTCCTTTCACTTTGAAATACGATTGAAAACGACAATCTATAAAGCTGCTTGCAGAAATTCTTTATTTGGAAAAGTGAATACAAGTTAACTGCATTTCGATATAAAAACTTAACGTTGCCTACAAATAATCGCCGCGACCCATAAACGGTATGTCGGTATGTATCAAAAGTCTTCCAAGGACTAGTTTGCCCGATTAGTGACCATGGATTGCTGAGTATACCACTACGATCCACGGACGCAGGAAAAAGAGCAAATAATAGAAACGCCAATAGCTGGCCGTCTGCAGGGAATTTGACGCTGTCTTTATTTTGGGACTATACTGTATCAGTACTTAGAAAAAGCGGATCAATCACCGAGGAATATTATCTGAATCTTTCACGACGAGATACAGAGTCGAGTCACTGAATAGCCTCCTTTTGCAGCCAAAAACGCAGCTAGGCGACGGGGCATGGACTCAATGAGTGCTTGGAAGGTGGCAACAGCAGACAATCACATAACTCATGAATATTCCGGAGTGGAGGGTCTCGTTGCCTGATGTGTCGATCCAGATGTTCCCACAGATTCTCGCAAGGATTAAGATCTGGGGAGTTTGGAGACCAGGATAGTAAGTGGAACTCATCCTCATGCTCCTCGAACCAAATTTTGGCCACGGGGCATGTGACATTATCCTCTTGAAAGATGCCAACATTCGCAGGATACAGAGTTGCCATGTAGGGTTGCACCTGGTCAGCAACGACGGATAAGTATGCACAGCTATTGACGATACCATCCAGAGGAAGTAATGAACCCAAAACATGCCACGAAAACATGTCCCAGACAATTAGACTGCCTTCCCCAGCTTGATGCCGCCCAACAATGGTTTCGGTAGTTTGTTTTCGGACGTCTCTCGGTGGATACGCCAGCGCCCATCGATATGATGCAGCAAAAAACGCAACTCATCGAAAAATGCCTTTTTCCACTGGTCTAGGGTTTCTTGCGATGCATACTTGTCAACATGGATGCTGGAATCAGACGTCTGCTGCAGAGATCAAGACGCAATAATGTGCGTAGCACAGTTGTTCTCGATAGCTTTCTGAAGCATTCCTCGTTCATTTGAAGCGCCGCTCACCCCATTCATTAACGGTCCGTAGTCCCCTACAGTTTGGACGCCTGGAATGCACATCCTGTCTATTCTTCCATTCATTGTACACCTTCACTACGGCACTACGCGAATAGTTCACGAAAGCTGCGGTTTCCGAAATGCTGCCGCCTTTTGCACGGTACCCGATGATCATATCCTTTTCAAAAGGTCTGTTAGGTCGCGTGCTTTACCCATGACGGCGACTATTGTCGTACGAACTGTTTCTCTGAAACCACCTTTATATGTCTTACAACAGGAAGGTTTCTCCCCCCCCCCCCCCCCGTGAATGGGCACAACCGTATTTACATAACCTACATAGCAGTCGTTATTCAGTGACTCGACTCTGTAGAAACAAAAGATGAATGCTCACACCAATACATTGGCTCTCGCATCCCACGATTTCTTACTGTTTAAGAAAATTAAGAATCCATTTCTCAAAAAGTGATATGATGAGGTCATTTCTGCGGTTGATGAGGCCAACGAGAGACAGGTCAGGGCACTAATAAGTAACCTAAACACCGGGATAGGAGCAACAATCCATCCTTCATTGTTTCCAACAAATAAAACAACAATCCAAAATGGAAACAATAAGGAAAGCTGGATTGTTGCTCGGAACCCGATGATGAGGTGAGTTTTGAGTGCCCAGGCGTGTCTCTCGTTGGCCTCGTGCGGTTGAGGTGTTCTACAGACTTCTACAGTGAAGGCATTCCGTCAATGATAGAAGCATACGACTTTGCAGGTAAAATTTATCGAGCAGATTTGATAACCTACTAAATGACTCGTATTAAGCATTTTTGACTGCCCCTGGTAAAGAATTATGTGATCATTCGAAGTGCTTCAAAATTTTGTCTTTTGTACTCAGCTCCCCCCCCCCCTCTCTCATACCAAAGAAAAAAAAACATTAAAGAAACTATATGAAATCTAACAAAAATACACAAATCTCTGAATAATTTTTCGCCTATTATACATGAAACAAATCATTATAATACCTTTAGATTATAATCTAAAATTAAGTTCATTGCACTATGTCAACAAAATTACCATGAAGCTTCATATAACATTTAAACGTAAACTCAATTTGAGGAAGGAATTTCTAAACACATATATATATCATAAAAATAATTCACGTTAAATTAAGCCCCACAAATATATGAAATATCCTAATAATTCAGATTTTAAACCAAATTCTTTAAGTTAAGCTCAATCGAACTAATGCTCCGCCTATATTGAATGAAGCTGGCTTCACCGCATAGCACAGGAGGCTAGCGGAGTATTCAGGCGTGGATTAAGGGCGCATGGTAAATCGCCTTATTAAAAATTCATTTATTAATAAATATCAATGAACCATTCTAAATTATAAATAGTCCATTTCGTAAGAAAATGTTGCATACAAAATATTCATAAGCATAAAAATTACAAGAACGTTTAATTAAAATTTCCGCTTCGTTATGAGTATCTTGGAATGAAATGCATGATTACTGACTACCATTCAAAAAAAAATCCCCGAAAGGGGAAAATTTCCATATTGGAAAACGAAATTGAAACTTACGCAGCACTCCCGAAACTGCCTGGCATCGAGCGGCGATGTAAAATTCAGACCCCAGGTGTCGCCAGTGGCCGTGTCTTTCCAGTAGACGAAACTATCGGACGCTTGTCCGATTCGGGTTCCTAAAATAAAAAAAATAAAAGCAATTTTTGTATTTTTGTGAGGCAAAAGTACTACCCAGCCTTTCCTAAAGAGATAGCCGAAAAAGAGGCTGAAAAACGCTGCCTACTCTTATAGCATGCTTCTTCCGAGAATGAAAGTAGTCACCCCCCCCCCCCCAACACACACATTTCAATTCATATTTTCCACTATTAATATCAAGACAACGTAAACGAAAATTTCCCCAAAGCATTCGCTATCAATATAAACCGAATTCAAAACTTGAGTGTTAAGGGATAGAATGGTCTATGCTAGTAATGTTGAATTATTCAGATAAAAGTTTACAGTTTGCTAATACAAAACTGATTCCTATTACTATCTCCGATATTGTTTGATAATTATCAACAAACAGTTTATGGAGAATCGCACGAAAACGTTTTGTTTGATTTTTGTTGTATTTTATTTTTAGTCGATATCGATTTTTTCTTGTGATGCATGATGTTTGTATCGGAGCATAAGTTTAATGAATCTGACTAACTGGATGTAGTCAATTATCGATGTTAGAAAGAGGATATAGGTTTCTCAATATTATTTCAAAAGTTATAGAGAAGATTTCCTCACTCATCGTTCGATAGGTTTAATGTTTGCACGAAGATGGCGCAAGTGCTTCAAATCTTACGAGGGTTAAGAAATTTCAGTAATTTTCCATTAAAAATCTTTATATTTATAAACATCAACTATAAATCAACTAGTAACGGTCGCATAAATATTACTCTTCCTTATTACTCTTCAACATACATCCCCATTGCCAAACTTACACGCACTTCAAGGTTTCTTCAATGCGTCAAAATCACTCCTCCCCCGCGCTCGGTTTCGTGAGATTCAGTTTCGAATTATAATCGGATATTTGACTATCACGAAAATTAAAACACACTTTAATTTTATTCCTTAGTAAACATTGCCATCTGCTACTAAGAGTTAAAACTACTACTTATAAAAGAACAATAGAGAAATATACATTTTTATTTGTATGTTGAAAACCGCAACAACCGAAAGTGAAATTGCCAAAAATCAGAAACCGCCCTCTTCCGATGGAATTTTGAACTGTTATAAAATCTCGTTTTTTGGGGGGTTTTTTGGTTTGTTTTTTTTTTAGATTTATTATAAAAAAATGAAAACCCAAGCTTACTAAAACGTCTTAAAAAATACAATTTTTCTTGAAAATTCCATTTTATTTAAACTTTTAATTTTTTTAAATTTTTCAATTGATTTCTAACTAAAGACAATAGTGGAGAGCTCATTTCTGGAGAGTTTTATGGTTAGCTGGCGTTTTGGCAAAACTACAGAGCAAAAATTTCATTTCAAAACCAGCGATTTTCAAAGGTAGACATCTCATGCAAAATGAGCTTTCTTTCGGAAACATATGTGATAACATTACACTTTCAAGTTTCCTCGATAATTAGTTTAAGTGAAGAAAACAGGTCATGAGCCCTTAAAATTAATCAATATTACATTAAAATTCACAGGTATCAAAATTACAAAGTGCAAATTTCTAAATTCTTATTCGATAACAGTAAATAAAAATTAACCGAAATTATTTATTACTAGCTGGGAAGCTTTGCCCTCCCCCACTCCAACTACCGTGCACAAGCTGAAAGCTGCAAACTTTTTTCGTCGAAACACGTGAATCCTTTGATTAAGTATTATTATATAGATAAATTTTGATCCCATTCATTTTATCAATATCATAATGTACATGCGACCTCAAAAACCAGAATCCTTCCAATTCCATACGTATTTCCCATTAATTCTTTTAATGTTTCTAAAATTTCTCTCTTCTTCATAATATGAATTCCAAATCCATCAATTTTATTTTTTTTAATTAATTTAATAACATAAATTTATTTAACATTATTACCTATAATAATCTTGCCAAATCGATCAAATCATATTGCATAAAATCACATTTTTTGTCCTTTAGAGATAGGTATAGTGTAATTTGTTAGTTACCACAACAGTTTAAAATAAATTTCTCATTTTCACTTCCTAATGAATTATAAATAATTTTCTCACTTTCTGCTTTTAATGTAATTCCACAGAATACTCAAGAAAAGAAAATGAAGTGAGCAAAGGGGTGTAGGGTAAAACCTTCAATGCGAAAAATAAGATCTGTATAGGTCAGTGGAGCGAATTCTTTCGAAACGACTGGACTTTTTGTATCTTTTACCTTGCAATTTCTACCAAATCGGTTGAATAAGGGGGGGGGGAGAGGGGTTAAAGGTCAATGTCAAATATCAATTAACCTAACATAAGGTTAATTTAAAAGCAATTATAAAATGTCCAAAGAGTTCGATACAGAATATTCCAATAAGATCAGTTAACATTAATTTATTTCTTTTCAAAAGATTAAAATTTAAACGTACACTATCCCTCAATCTAGTAGCAGCACATTACCATTCTCCAACCATCAAGCACAACATCTTGAATATCACCGAAGAATAGGTATTGAAAGATGGATTGATTTCTTTGGTCTATCTCTTTCGGAAATAGTCACAACTGTGGGTTTTCTTTTCGATTAAAAGAAACGAAAACGATATCATCAAACCTGAAAGAATTTGATTAAATCCCTGTCTTTCTTATCTCTTCTGGGAATTTCTAAGCTAGAGATCAGATCCGAATTTCATCATTTTCTAAGGTAAACTCGGCGGTTCTAAGAATTTTGGCGCTATTTTTGATGTCAGCACTATTTTTTCATCCTCCGATGCTGGTTAGGTTTCCAAGAAATTCGTGGATCCTATCTCTAATTCAATCATAACACTCACTTCATAAATAGACAAAAACATTTCAACTGCTTTTCTTTCTGAAATTGAACGTCTTTGAATGTTTTTATAACTTTGACAACTTTGAAAGAACTCCGAACAATAACGGCTGACGTTTCGAACAGCCTGTTTCCATCTCGTGTTCTGCAGAATGAGTTTGACTCCTTTTCGTTTCCGAGTTTTATAACTTTGTTAATTTTGATGAAATACATTATAAATTATATAAGAGCAACACGAAATATAGATATATTTCGAGTTCAAAAAGGGACCAAAATTTTCAGGAAGCACAAAGTAATGAATATTATCATTTTGTAGCTAAATAGTTGGATAACTTTGAAATAAAATGAATAATTGACCTGAGAGGAATATTTTGTAGGAAAATATAATTATCTTCCTATTATTATATTAGGAACTCGTTTACTAATATAGCCAATTTTATACCCTGGAGTTGAGCGTTTATTGGAATCAATGACAACAACGCAATATTATATAACTTTTTGTTCCTTTAATACATACATTCTTTAGATCATTCTGCAGTACACAATATCAGAACAGAGAATCAAAGTACTGAAGTACTGCGATGGGCCCTTTTTGAACTCTCAAGTTCAAATGTCTATTATGTCTATCATCCCTCTTCACAATCAGACCCTCCCTCGCAGGTTGACAAGCTGTCGATGTAAGCTTTTGTTTCCGAGCTCAAGTATAACAGTTTTAAATCAGCCAGTTTTGCGGCCTTGATTGCCAGTAAAGGCTGGTAACAACTTTCATGTGGTAAACTGGATGTTTTGTTGGTTTTCAATAATCTGAAGTTGTTTGTTCGACGTTGGACTTTGAAGCTCTTGCAGCAACTTCAGACATGCGACTTTTGTTAAAAGCAAAGCTTTTATGGCTGGTGATCGTAAACATCTCTTTAATTTTGATTACTGACTGCTTGAAAAAAAGCATTAAAATTCTGTTTGTAATATTTGATATCTTCACGATTTTACTATTATGGTAAATTTTTTTTCCGCTACTTAAAACCAACCTTCATATACCTCCATCCTCTCAACTTTTTTTTTTCATTAGCTCAATAATAGCAAACTTTCGGTCGCAAGGTAGAAAAATATGTGACCCCGTACGGCAAACTAATAAATTATTCTGTCAATGTGTGACCCCATTAAATACTTGTGTGAATCAATATATAGCCACGACATCTATCTGAATATAAATTCAGATTTTTAACGTCCTTTCTCAAAGTATTTTCAATGTAATGATCCATGCAGCTGATAACCTCATTATCCCTTCTTTTCGCGTCATTCTCTGACCACATGCAACCTAGGGGTAGGTTTCATCTAGCTCCAAAACTGGACTAACTCCTGTAAAACCTAAGTGGAATACAGGTGTCATTGTTGATGTTAATGCTTATCTGTGACATCATTTTCAACGCATAAGGAATAGAGGTGTGCCGTTTTTGATCACTAAAAGCGGTTCCTTAAGCAATAAAGCATAGGTTTCGACAGTCTAAGCACTTTCACAATAAATTTGACTTGGGACTTTTTGAACTTACAAATTCAATTGTTCTTCTGAAGAGAAAAAATAAAGGTAAGAGTGTATTCCAAGTTTCGAGTTTCGTTTTTCCTGATAACACAAAACCTCCGCAGGACAAATTCTCAAGTATAAAACCGCCAGAGTAGAAGCACAAAAAGGGCATAACACCCAAATGAAGCTTCAATATTTATATCATTTATAAATAATTTGCAAATCTCTTTTTTCGAATTATTTGAAGTTTTTTCTTATATAGGGAGGGGGATTATTAAAAATTGTTTTCTAAGGTTAGTTAACTGAATTATTTTTTTTTAAATTCTAGTTAATTATTCTTATTATGGGAAAAACAGGTATAACAACAATTTTTTAAATATTCCTCGTCTTCGGAAAACAAATAAGAAAAAAACTTCAGTAAATTTCTATTTTTTAATACTTTCCAGGTAACCCCAAAAAATAATCTAGAATTATTAAGTAAGTAATCGAAAACTTGAGGTTTCATTTGGCGGGGGGGGGGGGGAAGGCATTTTTTGAGCTTTTACTCGGGGAGGTGGTACCTGGGGTTTTTATCCTCTTTAATTTCAGGGTAGGGGTTTTATACCTGGGGGTTATATCCGGGTCCCGTAGCCCTTATCTAACAACTTTATTCTTTTTCATTAAATTTGAACGACGTGTCATACTACACTCATCGTCAAAAAAAAAAAAGTTGCACCCATAGAAAAACTGTAAGTCAAAGTTCAGTCTGCATGGGATGAGCTGAGTCAAGAGATTACTTTAAAAACTTGTATGACTATGTCACGACGTGTGACAGAATGCATTAGAATAATGGCGGCCCAACTTCCTATTGAAAGTTATGATGATTTTGGTATTTTGACCAATAAATTTTGTTATAACCATTTTGTTTAATCATTTGTTGCTATTGGTGAGTACTAATTTCCTTTTAAATATCTTTTCAATCTGACGATTTCTTCTGGGTGCAACTTTTTTGACGATGGCTATATATTTTCCTAATATCTATTTGAATCCTCCGATATCCCAAAATCACGTACGAGGGTAGTTCACATTTCGACCAATAAAATTTTGTGCCAGACCACTTGTATCGCGACACATTGGTGATCTGAAATATTAAAAATATAAAAATATCACAATATTTTGTCTGAATTTAGCGAAAGACGGCAGAAGCACTAATTCGTTCTGTAGACGAAATGAAACAATTCATTACTATTTGAAAATTAATAAATTTTAAGGGAAGATAACATAATAAGATTATATGCATACAACAACAAAAAATGAGAGAAAATACAAATTCAATTACCAAGAAAGTCTATAGAGTTCTAGAAGTAGATTCAACAACCAAAAAAATAAATTAAGATACCTTAGACCGTAATTTTTTTGGGAAATTTTTATAAACTCTTTATAAAAAAGCAAAGCTTAGAAAGCTACAGTAGATGAAAGTATGCAATGATAGTAATAAGTATAAACCAGCGCTAAACGATATCCAGCTTTACAGTGTAGCTTGGTTGATAAATTAATTTCTAGGGCTTTAATTCAACTCAAACGGAAGACTAACGATAATCGAATGGAAGCAGACCAATGTAGCAATAGTGAATATTAGTTACGCTCCGTGGTCCTCTATTTACGGGTAGAAGTGGCATTTGAAGAGGGATAAGCGATTAATCAGGCGATTTATAGAAGAATTCCCTCTTCCTATATGCTTATACTCACATTCGAAAAGGTGTATAGGAAAAAAGTAATAAATTTTAATGACATAAAAATACGAGGGGCTTACAACAGCATCATCAATCAGTAAGTGAGAAAACCAGCACGCCAACCTCAGCAATTCGATAATCCGAGCATCCAAACCAATCAACACCCAACCCGGCACTTCACCTTGGCTATAATATTACACGGACACAAAAGCGATAATTTATACGTCGATGAACAGATCGATGCGTAATAGGCGATTTGTTCATCAAACTAATCAGTTCATCAATACTCCGTTTAAAGCAACGGACCAAATGTGGTGGTTGCGCCCCACCATTGAATTTGCAGACATTAATTGTAGCCTGTACAAAGGACCAGGCATCTGAGAATGGCCAAGCTAAATCGCCATTAAAACGGGAAAATTCGTCACCAGACCAAATTCAGCCATAAATGTTGATAGACTCTCTATTTAAAATCCTTGAAATGCCAATTCTAATGTAGGCATTTTATTTTGACCTCAGTCCGTAGAATAGCTATAGAAAAGTTCTTAGCCAGTTAAAAGCAGTTCGGAGTGTTTTGTTATATCCAGTTATATACAGTCTCATGTTTACTATAGGAGAAACTGGCCAGAAAACAGTATTTTAGCAAACAGTGGCATACAGTAGGCGTTAAAAACTTGGGTCACTCGTAGAAGTGAAAGAAATGAACGAATCTTACAAGAGACTCATTCATTATCTTAGAATCCTTAAAAGAAAAATGACTTTTTAATAACTTTTATATTCCTTATAGCAAGCAAATCTTTTGACTTTTATAAATAGCGCGATGTGTACACAGTGGCGTAGCAAGAGGGAGAGGTCAGCATTTTCGGCCTATTATTTTGAAAAAAATATTGTTTTACAGCGTAGAACTGTTCATTTTACACTTTCGTTTTAGTAAGTTTGATGTGTATTATTTTGTTACTCGAGGAGGCGGCCAAACCTCTAGCTAAGTTGAGCTCTTTTCATTGTCGACTTTATAAGGGCTTTGCCATTATCGCTTAGTCCCGCTTCTCATTATTGCTTAGGCTATATTAACAGTTTTATTATTTCTAATAAATTACCAACGAGAAATTAATAAAAGCCTATATTTATAAACTTAATGAGCTGTTGACCTAGTCTACTTGATCATAAATTTACAAAAAATAATCAACTTCTATGACTTAATATTATTCATGAAACTACATCATTCTGCCTCCTCAAGAGAGAATATTCTCCTTTTCTGCCTCTAGGATAGATAAATTTTTCATTTATTTTTTCAATGAACCCTCTTCTCCTTCCTCTTTATTATTTTTACCGCGAGGCTTCTAACTTAAAAAAAATGAGGGATTTCATCTAGGACCCGAGAAATAACGAATAGCGATGCTGATAAAATTTAAGTGTTGTAAATGGCCACTTGGTAAGAAAAAGAGAACCTTTCTGCCTTCTACACTCTTCTCCAAATAACTTGATATTTCTTATGAAAATGTAGCGAAAATTCGGGTAGGTGTCAGAGGCAGTTAGTAGGAACAAGAGAAAAAGATAAAATGAAGCCCGACGAGAAGCGCCTTCTGTCGAGCGCTAGAATTGTTCTTCGGCAGCTGCGTGAATTAAGTAGGAGACAGAGAGGAAAAAAAAAAAAAAAGAAAATTTGAAATAGAATCTTGTTCTTCATTTACTTCATATAATATGGAGTTTTTCGTACTCAATTTAAGGAAACGTGAATTCCATTTGAGATAATAAGAATAGAGAATAGGAGCAATGCCTTTAACCTTCAACACAGAAGGCTTATGAATAGCATTGTTTGTGATCAAAATCGATAGATATGTAAACTAAGTTTTTAATGAGATCACTCAGATAAGATACTTGAAATAAAGATAAAGTTTCAGACGTAATCGATATCCTATCCTAAATCATCCTTGAGCTTGGCTTATTAAGATTGACAGAAATGAAAATCAAGTAAACTCTTGATATGTTATTTTGTCATCTTGTGTTCTAAAAGCTGATTAGGATAATATATGGATTTCGTTTCTGAATCAGCTCTTAGAACATGACAAAATGACAACATATCAGGAGGTTTACTTGATTTTTATTTCTATCAATCTTAATAAGCCTCAGCTAAGCACAATGAAAGATTTCCTAATGTATGTATCATCTAAAACTACATCAGACCTAAAAGTTAAGCTTAATCAATGTCAATATGCTTATTTCATAAATCAACTTCCAGAATGATGTGATGTGTCGCATTGCAAGTGCAAAAAAGACAAAACCATTTAATTAAACATGTTTTATTTCATAAAAAGAAGTTTATGAAAACAGGAAAAAAGAACATGTTTTTTTTTGCGCACGAAACATGGGGAAAATGGTGCTAATATGAAATATTGTTGGCAATAAGAACTGGCGAAGAGCAATTATGAGCTCTGGGATAGTCGATGCCGGAGGCTGACAGGATGCAATTCGTCTCCCTAGTGCATCCCTCGCATGCTCAATCGGATTCATATCCAGAGATCTTGCTGGTCACTCCATGCGTTGGATATCCTCATTTTGCAGAAAGTCTTTCTCCAGCAGAGCTCTATGGGGCGTGCATTATCGTCCATGAGAATAAAATCTGGACCTACGGCACCTCTAAAACCTCTAAGATATCCTTCTATTATTACGTCTCTGTATCTTCGAGCATTAACGGTACTTCTGTCAAAGACGTGGGAAGGTGAATCTGGACTCATCAGTGAATAGCACACTGCTCCATTGGTTCCTAGTTACATGCTCTCGACTTCAGTTTAAACGGGCCTGCGACTGGCAGGATATACATGCCAGACGTATCATAAAGGTCAGCTTCCTTTAGCCTCCAGTAAATTATTTATCTGGAAACTCTCGTTTCTGAGGCGGCTACCTGGCAGAAGGGGTCCTTTGACATCTTGCAGTTAATTGCAAATACTAGTCCTGCTGAATAGTTGTAACACTTGAGCGATGATGCGTGTAACATCTCCTGTGTCTTGGAACCGTCTCCAAAGTCTGGAAATCACACTTTGTGGAACATTCAGTTCTCTGGAAACGCCCGCTTGTGAATAGCCTGCTTTGAGTCTTTCGATTATTCTGCCTTTCATGACAAGATAAATTTGGCGTCTATGATCCATATTAAACGCAAATCAACGATAACGAGGTGTTCTCCTATCGTAGCTTGCAAGAGTATGTAATGTGATTATGGTTTATTCTACTGCACGCACTTTGATCACTTTGCATAAATCTCCATTACCGAGATAATCTAATTGTGAATTGACATTGCTTTAACCGTCTAACTGATTTTCATGATTCTAATGACATCGCTTTCTATGATACAAGATTTCTATTAAAGAAATGTACACTATCAACGTTTTATGGAAAACCAATCTTAAACATGTAAACAGCGCTTTGAACTGATCAATCCTATACTAGAAGTTAATATCTTCAAATTAAGTGATAACATCTCGGGCTTTTGTTAAGGCACCCTCTCCTGCTGAAAGACAAATGGCCCTTCACCGAACTGCTATCACAGTAGAAGAAACTTGTAATTGTCCAAAATGTCCGGATAGCGTTCAATGTTCATGGTCTGTCAACAACAACCAGTAGACCAAAGAATAATAATTACACAACTATCGCAGAATTCAATATTGAGATTGCATTTAAACTCGTGCCTTAAGCCACGTTCAGGTTCGACCATCTAACATGTAAAAGAATGTAACTTGTCGCTCCATATAATCTTAATCCAGCGTTGTACTGTCGTAGTCGTTTTTTGCACAGAGCAAGATGAAGTTGTTCGCTGACAATAATGCTCTTTAGCTTATGGGCAGCAACCCAGTTCTTTGTAACCAGACTATTGAGTCCCTGATGAATTGTCATAATACTGACAGTGGACCCCATCTTTCATGACTCATACCGAAAGATGGTTGCATTGCAACTAGAATAAATCTCTATCACTGCCATGACATCTGTTTTCACTCTTGTAACTTTTCACTTTTGATTTGGGCAGGTTTATTTTTCCTATGGCACATATATTATTATTATTATTATTATTATTATTATTATTATTATTATTATTAATATAAGCATTCCGAAGGAATATGATAGGATAAAAGGACTAAATTCCCCGGGAGGGAACTATCGTTAATCAAGCATTCAAAATTCATATTCGTCGATTAGTCATTTTGGTTTAAGTAGTAATACTCTTTGATTCGACTTCTAAAATGACAGCAAGTAACCTGACATTTTGATGATACACATTCGATCGTGATACTTCGCAGGTCCAATGGGAGAGTATTCCATATTTCTATAGCGTTATATGGGAAATGTCTCGAGAGAAATGGAGATACCATCTGTGGATTCACTATCTTGTACTTGCTCGTAGTACGATATTTATCATCTTTAAGCAGCCAATTCTGTATAAATGATGCCGGATGTCGCCAGTTTCGAAGAGCTCCCGATATTTCATTAAGAATTCCGGTAATTCGAATGGTCTCAAAGGTCGGTAAATTTTGCTCTTTACATACTCTAGTAATCGATTCCCTTTTCGTAACCCTGAACGCTGTTCTCAATAGGGCATTGTAGGCGACTTTCATTCTTTGTAGGTTCTGCCCTAAGGCACTAGCCCATACTACTACAGTATAATTCATAAAAGGTAGGATTTTAGAATCAATCACCACTTTAAGCTCTTTGAATGAAAGTATAGATCTCAATCTTTTCAGTAGATAATTTCTACTTTTCAGTCCTGAAATGATTTTTTCACATTGACTGTTCAACTGTAGTGTATTATCGAAAGTGAAACCAAGGAATGTTAGCGATTCTCTCTTTACTGTCTTCCGGGTTATGGTTATACTTTTTGTTTTCTTCATGTTCAATTTCATTCCACGGGCGGTATACCATTCTTCCATACTTAAGAGATCCTGTTGAATTTTTATCTTAATTAGCTCTTCTTCAATTGCATGATAGGATGTATATATCGGCATGTTCACTTGTTAACTGTTAACAATAACAGTTTCTATAATCTATGTGGGCGTTTTTATTAGTGCTGTCAACACGTGGTTTTCATATAAAACACTTTTATTCCTCAGGTTTTCCTATGTCAAAGCTTCTCACGTCCGAAGACAAACCAAAATTTTTGAATTCAAAAAACGCATTCTTCTGTCTGAACTAAAAACTTTTATTCATCGGATGTGCTCAGCCACTCTTATCAATATGAAATTAAGTTTTTCTAAAGAGATAGAAGAAGAAAAAAATTTGAACTAAATCGGATTTTCCACTTTCATTATTTAACAAAGTAATTAGATTGAGAAACTGTCAAAAGGACTTTTCTTCTTTAATCCATTCCAGAAAAGAAATACGTTTACGCGATGTGATTGAAGGAGAACTTAACTGAAGGAGCGTTAGGTTCTGATCATCTTTCTACAAATCCAAGAAGCGAGATAAGGAGAGGAGAAAAAATAATTTTGTCAGTCTTTTTTTTTCATCTTACAAAGAAAATTTAATAATGCTTCGTGGAAATTTAAGCTTTGAACAGCGTGTTAATTTAAATCTCACAAAAATTTAAAATTTAAATAATAAGACTAGCAGAGGCTTTATATAAACAAAGACAAACACTCTTTCAATCAACAACTGAATTCTTGCAGCGGTCCCTCACTTTTTTTTTTACATCTTTACCGACGATGAAAAAAAAATTTTTCTTCTTCCCACTGCGAAGTTGATTCATTTTTCCTCTTCAAACAAAACAGTTGGGAATGAAGCCAATAAAAGCAAACCTCTTCCTAGAGAGCAATGTTTTTGTAAACATCACACTACACAAGACTTGTTATGCCTTCAATTTAATTTTAACTTTCCTTAAAAATTGATTCAGCTAAAAACTTTTCACCCACTTTTATTTGACTTGCCCCTACACATAGAATGGCATGAAATTTTCAAGATTCTTCAAAACGCAAGTCAATTACTGTAGCTTGTTTAAAATTGTATTAATGATCCTTCTAACTTACGCTCACTATCATTAATTTTAGCACCTTTTCATACATAGTAAAATGCAGGCAAAATTCAATGTTAGGAAAGGGCAAATGAGCGAGTGGGAATGAAACGGAGTAATAAGTCCACTATCTAGAGAATTCCGTGCCAAAACTCATTCGACATTATCACAAGTCGCACAAAACTTTTATAAGCGCTGAAACTAAATGTCAGGACTAGTACGAGGATTATCCAGAAAGTAAGTTTCAATGTGAGACATTATAAAATTTAGCGTGCTTGTGCTATTTGAAGAACACAGCTTTTCTATATACAAGATACGTTCGAAAAGTTCGGTGAATGGTCTCATAAAATAACGGAAACAAGAGATACAAACAAAATACATTTACTGGCATTCAAAGTAATCGCCATAAGCTACAACACACTTTTGACATCGATTGTAGAGCTGTTGGAAATTGTCAGCAAATGCTTCTTTCGGTATCGCTCGAAGCGCCGTTGTCACACGTTGCTGGATCTCCGCCATGTCGGCAAAGCGTAGACCTTTCAGGACTCTTTTGAGGCGGGGAAACCAGAAGAAGGCTGCAGGTACAATGGAATCAAGCCAAACTGTGGATACAACTGTAGAAAGAAAAATAACTCCGAAAGAAAAATAACTCTGCAGGTGCCGGTTGTGTAGCGGTATAGCGAGGAAGTGCCTCACGCGGATCGCAGTGTGCGGACGGGCGTTGTTAAGGAGCAGATTCCACTGTCCACTCCGGTACAACTGTGACCGAATCCGCCGGATGCGTTGCAGCAGCAGTTTCAAAACTCCCGATTGGATGTTGTCTGGGGTTGTGCTTGTTGACGGTCGACTCGAACGCGGCTCATTCTTGACATCTTCCTTTCCGTCTCTAAAGTGTTTAAACCACTCAAAAACACACTTTTTACTCACTGCTTCCACACAGTATACCCTCACTAACATTTCATGTGTCTCTGTCGCAAAACTTGAAGTTGACGTGTTGCTCCATTTCGCAATGATACGCCTTCTCACACAGGCTACTTTAAATTGGTCTTAGCGCGCACCTCCGTGATTAGGACGATAGGGGGTACTAGTTGCCACGATTCTCAGTGCGTCTGCCTGAGCGCAACATCCTAATTGTAGAGGCACACTGACTTCTATATAACCACTGTACTAGATTAAACAATAAATGCCAAAAACTGTGGACACCAGTATACAAATTAAACGGACACTGAAAACACTAAAATGTACATCTGAATCAATGAAAATTCTCATGTGGATTAGTGTTTTCAGTGTTCCTTTAACTGTACTAGATATTGTCTTCTCTAATCAAATAAAGGTCTCGCCTGTTATATTGGAGAAAACGTGAAATTTGGGCAAAACGCAGGGAGAGATCATCATAGTGAAGCGTCTGTTCTCGTCAACTGCTGGTACCAATAATCATTCACCAAATATGGTCAGCTACTCCATCTTTCATTAGAAAGTCACACCCATATCCGTACCAATGAACGCTTGTTTACCATAAATCTTTACAAACTTGAACGTGGATTTTAGCCGATGTTTGCGTTCAGAAAACGAATCACATACCTAATTTCACACGCGGCGGGTGTCTTGATTTTCTAAGACATTGTAAACGCTCGCCAGGAAGCAGATGAACGGCGCCAACAATTGAACACACATAGCACTTTTGCGTGCAATCACGACTGCAGCACTACAGTTGCAACGTTTAAAACCGGATCTTACATTTCTGGAGGCTCTCAAAGTGTCATTGATTAGTGACCTCAACAAATACCGCACATCACTTAGCATAATGTAAGAAGCTCAACGAAGAAGAGTTTTATAATCAGGAGTGGAAGTTCGAGCTCTTACCATTCTGAAGAGTTACTGGATATGGTGGAGAATATGGAATTTATTTCGATTGATCGGCTTAGCTTTATTATTCGTTATCATCAAAAATACTTTACAAATTATTCGCTTCCAACATTATGTCCGCTGATACATGTAAGTTATGACAATGCCATACGTGTATATGTGGTTTCAATATATATAACCAATTGAATCCTATGAGCATCTTTAGGATAAACTGGGTTGTCTGGTGGGTACGTTAGACTCTTCACAGAGTAAAGCGAAGTTGTGACTGCGCTGAAGATATATGGGTCGAACGTATTGTCTGGCCTTTAAAAAAAAAGAAAAATTTATTATAACTTTACCAGAATCCAGGGAAAAAACAAGCGATTTTTTTCATGCATCGAAAAGTTGGCATAGTGAAATGATTTAACTTCGCGAATATGTTACGAAGATTGACCTGTAAGTATGACATTTGTGCCGTAATAAATAATTTTACATAAGCCTTGGTAAGGATAAAAATATCTAATTTTGCCTTTTGTTTAGGATTTGCTGATAATAGTTTCAAGTTTATCACGCAATAAACCTTACAAAGTTTTCTTAACACAAGCAATTACTTCAGCCCAATTTAAAAGATTTCTCTCAAAAATAAATCTCAAGCGGAGAGACTTACATAAAGAAATTTATAAAAGAAGATGCATATTTTAATATTATCGTCAAATATAGCTTTTTATAGAGGAAATAATTTTAAAAATTCTTATATTTTATCATGTACTTATTTTCTAAAGTAAAACAATATTTTCATTACAGTTGAGCAAAAAAAAATTTTTTAAAAAGAAAAAAGAATCCAAAAGACTTCTATTCTTAAATGAAGAGGGGGTTCCGATGCATTATCGCCGAAATAATTCAAGCTCGGGTCAAAGTGTAAAATCCCTCGAGGCTAAAGGGAGGAATTAAGAGAGATGATTGGTAACTTTTGGCAAACGGCGCCAGGACGCAAAGCCCATTTAGCTCGTTCACTCTCTTCCCCGAAAAGAGCGTCTGCAGCAAATGAACTGTCGATGTTAGCAAACGTTAAAAGCTGTCATCTACGTTATCTAGCCGAGCGAAAGGAGTCCCACCCTCCCCTCGCAGTCAATTGTCAATGTAATAAGCCGAGTGAGATAGACGAGGTTAAACCCTGGCACCACCCGTCAACGGCAGAAGCACCAAGCGTTTCAAGCACCTTCTACCAACAGTTTATTGTCGAAGGAAAAAAAGAAGAGGGCTTTAGGTTTCTTCGCCTTTCGACGTATAAAAAAAAAGCGCGACTACCTTCTATGTGAGAGGAACCAGGTTTTGATGCAATAACATCTGCCGGACTCCAGTCTCCATTGCCGATGATTCCCCGATAATGGCGGCAATTTCACCTGCTCCCTTTTACCACCTAAAACCCTTCTTTCCCAACTCATCTTGTACAGTCATGACTTTTCTAGCAAGCCACTTTCAAACAGTATCTGAGAGAGATAAGCCGTTCTTCTCTTTTAAACTGCTGATGGCGTTTTTGTCGTTTTGAACGAAAATAAACACATCTTAAATATCCGGTTGAAGCGCGTGGAGATATCGAAGAAACGTGGAACCATTCTCTTCAATCCAGTCTAAAGAAATAGCACAAAATCTTTATCTATCTCGATAAAAGGATACTGAAGAGCAATACACGATCATAATCGATGTCATACGACGATTCAGCATGTCCTTGGCGAAGTACTGTAACTTCAAACCCAAAATTTGCTAGTTTCAGAAACATCTGCTAATTCTAAGTTAAATACCTAGGTATGCTAATTATGTAATTAATCAAATCTCTTAAAAGCAATTTTTACGAAAGTTAGACCCTCGCGCTGGACTGTACGAAAATCACATAGAATTTTAATAGGCATTTCTTATCACGATAAGAACTCTAAAAAAAATTAGCTATCATCCCTAAGATAATTGTACAATCATTAAAAATGCATCCTCTGAACCTTTTTTTTTAAAAAAAATGCACGAATGTTTAATTATTGTTGCCCTAACAAAAAGGTGATAAAAAGCTGTCAAAATCAATAAATCACAAGCGAATATTATTCCATTTCACACTTTTAGTTAACCAACTAATAACTTTACTGTAGAAAAAGCATAAGGGTCATACAAGTTATGCGGTAGAATGTTTATTATGCCTTACGCGTTTCGGTGTTACACCATCATCGGAGGCGAAAACAGCTACTGAGTGTGAGCTGGCCCTGGCCTGAATTTATACAAAAAGCAACACTTGGAGTGTGAATATAATTGATGGAGAAAAGGTCTGAATTTACAAATCATTCGAATTATGTTACGATTGGCGCAGAAGTGGAGGGAAAGATAGAGGTGGACCTAACAGTGAACTATTCTAACGTCATCTGGTCTGGGGTTCAGTGTTGGCTTCAACGAGGAATTGTAGGAGTTCATCACTTTCGAAGGTGGTCTGGTTGTTTAGTAGATTGCTGCGTTCCTTATGGCATTATTTTATTATTTCCATCTCTTCAGCATACACGAGATCCTATATAACAGGAGCTGCAATCTGGGCAAGCAAGCTTGTAAACGCCTGGTTGCTTGTAGATGTTCGGTTTTTTTCTTTTTGGGATTGAGCAGGAACCGATTATTGTGTTTCGTCCTGAAAGCGACTCCAAGGCCTTCGCAAGCTTATAGGTTTCAGATCAAAGTCCCCTTTCTTCTCAACTTGCGTTATCGGTTGCCGTATTGATTTTTTGACGTTGTTCAGGATGGAGGTGGTGGCTTTGTCCGAAAAGCTGTTGAGGCGGGCCAACTTTTTAGGCTGTCGCGATTTCACTGATCTTGGCAGTTGTGATTGCATATGTGAGCACTTGTGTAATATGGCGGCCGTCTTTTATCGTCTGGGATGGTTAGAGTCGAATGGGTTTTCTAAATATCTCGAATTCTGTGTGTTGTGCTTCGGAGTTTCAAATGATGCTGACGTCCAAAAAGTTGATGCGATGGGCGATGGTCCGTTTCTTGCTCCAGGGTGTATGTTATGGAGTGGTGGGAGTCGTTGAAAGCTTTAAGTATACCACTGAAAGTGCTTCTGCGTTCATCGTAAACAGGGTGTCTAGCAAAACGATTTCGTAAAATTCCCTGATTTTTCCTGGTTGATCACGTTATTTTCCTTGACCATAAGTAGCAAAAAAAATCTATCTTGATAGAATATTATTGATATTTTTTAAATTGTTCGTTCCTATTTCGCATTTTTTTGCTGATTTTGTAAAATTTTCTGATTTTTTGTAAAATTCCCTGATTTTTCCCTGACTTTTCCAGGTTACAGAAAATTCCCTGAATTTTCCCGGTTTTCCAGGTCGCTAGTCACCCTGTAAATAATCAGAGTATCATCTACGTATCGTTTGTAGGTAATGACTGCCGCGTCCTGTATCATTTTGTCGACCTTCAGTTCTTCAATAAATTATTCAATAATGCTAATCGTCTCGGTAACATTCAAGCGATATTTGTTAACATTCATAATTCCATATGTGATTCTATTTTGATCTCCTGTAGATGGCTCAATAAGGTCCTGCTATTGTGACATTTTTTGCTGTATAGTAGAAGGTTCAGTTGCGACAATTGACAATTGGAGTTGCCTGTTTTGTGTATTTTTATCTGCGCTCTGATTATTTAGGCGCAGGTGGCTGTTTAGGTGGCTCTGGTTGTTTGGCGATTAGCTCGTTGGCGTTGGCTTGCAGGTTATTGAAAATTAGTTCGCTGATTGCTTGCTTAGCTTGGTTGCTTTTTCGTGGTCTCGCTTCTCAACTTGGTGAAACCATTGTCATTAATATGCTTGTAGACCTTGGTATTGTAATCCTGTTCGTGGATGATTATAGTGGCCTTGCCTTTGTCCGCCTGGGTTATTATGACATCAGTTTACTTTGTGTCTATCTGTATAGTACAAATTTTGCAATCAATATTAAACCGACTTCTCGACAAGCTAGAAAGTTAAAACTTGAAACATATCTTAATAACGATGACAATGCATGTTAAATGAAAAATTTTTGAAATCGGTTCTCTGTAACGTGTTCTAAGAGCACAAATTCATTACATAGTCCCTCCGAAAGTCGACAACTTCGGCTCCTAACAGACTTGCGCAAAACCGATTTGCAGAGAGAAGACTGTAATACAAATTGCGTAATGGCAACATCAAACAATTAGTTTTAGAATAATTCAAGATGGGTCCATGAGGGTTTTTATCATACGCCATACCTCAGATAAAAAATAATTATTTCATCAATAATTAGGTTTACCGAGGGATGATTATTTTCGATGAATAAATACGTCCTTATTGGAGGCCTTGGGGTGACGGCACTGAAAAGTCATCTGACCACTGTACTCTGGACAGCAATTTTTATTTAAAATCTTTACTACCAGAGATATTATAAAACATATTGTAAGTGTGGTTTGAAAAAAATCTTTTTCTCCTAAATATTATTTTAAATTTAGCGCGCACGTTTTGCCAGTAGAACATAGAGACCACGCGTGCAGCAATTTTACAATTCATATCTCTGAAAATACACACACCGGCCAATGAATTAGAAACCTTCGTTCAATATGGCACGAATATTGACCCTCCTTTGGCTGTAATTACAGAACATACGCGGTTTGGCATGGACCCTACAGGGTATTGCAATGCAGGTGAGGTAATCGCAGACCATGTATTCGTCAGAGAGACCTTCAGGTCCTGCAGAGTAGACGGAAGCGGATGCCTTCGAGGAATGTCTCTTTCCAACATGTCCCAAACATTCTCGATCGGATTCAAATCCGACTTTGCGCTGACCACGGCAGATGTTGCAACTCTGTGTCATGTTCAGAAAACCACTCCTGAACAATTCTTGCTCGATGGACAGTAGCACTGTCGTCCATGAAGAACCCGTCACCATTTGGGTACAAATGCACCATTGCAGGATGGACTTGATCTGCAACAATGTTCGGTAGTCTTTGGCTTTCACTCGACTGTCAAGGAATATCAGGGGACCCTTGCCATACCAACAAAACATGGCCCATACCATGACACCTCCTCCTGCAGCTTGAACTGTTTTCACAACACATGAGGGGTCCATCGCTTCATGTGGCTGCCGCCAAATTCTCTGCCGACCACATCATCTTTTTCCAGTCGTCTATTGTCCAGTCACACCGTTCTTTACACCACTGCAGGCGAACTTTCCGGTTTGTTGCTGACACCAGGGGCTTCCTCACTGGCATGCGATTTCCCATCCCTATTCGCTTCAACTCTCGGCGCATTGTTCTGGAGGAGATGGGTTGCGATGATCCTTCATTGAAGTCTGTCGTCAGTTGCTCCACCTCCGACCTTCGGTTTTGCCGCACAATCCGTCTCAGACGACGTCGGTCGATGTTGATTACTTTTGATCCACAATTCTGCCTTTTAGACAACTCTTGTGGATTCCGTTTCCACGCATTGAACACCTTGGAGACCTGACCTTTTGAGATACTGGTCAGTTGTACTGTCCTGGAAATCGTAGCTCCGGCTAGACGGGCTCCCACAATAACTCCTCTTTGGAACTCAGACAAGTCTGCTGTTTTCCCCATTTTGCTCAACTTGAGCAGCTGAAGCTTGTTCCTACCCTGTACCTGCAGCTTGGAATGAGCATGTACCTCACATGACTGCATTCATTTGCATATCACAATCGTTTCTGACCTGTGACCCGCTTTACATATCAGTATACAGTAATTCATCACGGGTTTCTAATTCATTGACCAGTGTGTGTACTTGATTAAATTTTTATTTAGTTACTTTTCTGCTATCATGTGACTCTACCAATTGCTTTTCCGTTTTATGTATAAAACGTTTTTAAAGCCTAATTTTGTTTGTGTATTTTATTTTATGTATTTAGACCATGAAAGAAAGAATAGATGGAACGTCAACTCTAACTATGCCAATGCTAAAAAATCTGGGTCACACGCCATCTGACTCAAAGCACTGTAAACATGGATATCCCATGAGCCCATTCACAATGTAACAAGTTTTGTTTTCGCTTTACTTTTATTTGCACATCATGTTTACTTTATACAAAGTTTATTTTAATTTTTGTTCGCTTTTATAAGCTAACTCTGCTTAGCTTCATTAAATTTGTGTCGTTTTTCTTCGTGGCTTTGCACAAAAATTAAAATAAACTTAGCACGGTTCCTCTTCTTCATCATCATCAAAGTGAGCTTCTTATAAAAAGAAATATACGACCGTGTCATAATGTACTCCGGTAAGACTGTTGAATCGGAGATCTAAATAGGTAAGCGGTTCTTCTTCACGCCCCAGAGAAGTAGTTACGGTTTGAAATAGTTTGAGGAGGACATTTACGTAAACATGTCACGTGCCTAACGTCTCTGCGAATGAGATCGCTTAATCAGACCTGACATCAGCGAGAGTTTACTGAGCCTTAGGCTAGCAGGCGCTAGTGTGCGATAGACCCGCTTTCCAGCTGGTTTGACCCTTCTTCAAAATGATAGACTCAATTTAATTCATCTTTATTTCTACATGCCGATAGAGAGAGGAGGTTCTAAAGTTTATTAAAGAAATAAAAATGAATTAAATTGAGTCTGTCATTTTGAATAAACATGATTTGTCAGCGACAGCCAGTAAAATATGGTGGGTGTTTTGCAGGAGTTCAGCGCGCGGATGTCTGTTTTTTTTTGTGGGACAAAAGACCTCCCACGTATAGTGAGAACTGTAGTCAGTAGTGTCTTGCGATAGGTAAAAACATCGAAAATCGATTCCCTGGAGCGATTAATGTAAATAATCGATATATTTTCTCAAAGAATCGTTTCCCATTTGTTTCGCGAAAAACAATAATACAGTTATATGTTCCTGTCACAGCAGTGTCACGTGCTACCCAAAAGCCAAATATTAAAACGCCAACAGAAGTACATAAACAGAACAAATAAATATCGATTGATCAAATAATCAAGGAACCAATCAAAACAATCAGATCGTCCGGAAAACCACAAGTAATCATTTTGTATATAAGGCCGTTGTGCCAAACCTGATCAAAAGCTTTTCAGACATCCAAAAACACAAGACCACCGTATTTAGCACAGTTAAGAGGAGTGTTTAGATCTGCAACGAGCTTCCAGATCTGAAGTTGACAGGAGGGACCTGGGCGAAAACCGAATTGCTCTTCACGAACAAGATTGTTGGCCACACACAAATCAATTTTGATAGCATAAGAACAAGCTTATGGACCTCTAGTTGACAGAGAGAGCAGGGTTAAGACCAGGCTTTGGTATAGTAACGATGACAGACTCTTTCCACAGGAAAGTAACCATGTTTCCAGCTGTCATTCATGGCCCCGGTAATAGTCGAGACAACATTAGAAGGCAAATTCTTGAGAGTACTATTTGTGATG
Organism: Rhysida immarginata; assembly: GCA_023313115.1. NCBI lineage: Eukaryota > Metazoa > Arthropoda > Chilopoda > Scolopendromorpha > Scolopendridae > Rhysida > Rhysida immarginata. Next base: position 1,104,019 of record JAHWFO010045454.1, on the reverse strand, counting down.
GAATCAATACCTGCTGCTTTCCTGGTTTTAAGATGCTTGATGACATCGGAGATTTTGAATGTTTTAGTTTATGAAATGAGAAGTTTTTATAACCAATTTGTGGATTGAGCCAATCATGCGAACAGAGAGCTTGCGAGTCAACAAACCGCCGGGGCTACCCGCATGTCCTCGGGTTTTTTTGAGAATCGATTCTCTACACAATGTATCGATGCCTTACAAGAATTGAAAAATTGATTCTCGATTCTTTTTTGATGTATCGCATGGAAAACATCCAGCAATTCAACAAGGGATGACAAAGCATCATAAGTAAGCATTTTGACGCCAAAAAATAAATCGCAGGATATTAAATCCTGTGATCGCGGAAGAGGCCAGAACAAAACCGGCAAATCATGATTCCTGGCTTGGCCGGATCCAGCATCCTGGTCGGGCGCCATTCCGATGGTCGCGAGTTACACACACGCAAACATTAAAGTTATGAAGTTCTTCTATCACTTCATATGAATATGATTTTTGTACGTCATAAGTTCAATAAAAAAAAAGCTTTACTTTTGCACCATCCTTTTTGAATAACCTTGTATACAAGGGTATCTCAAAGCTTCACGTACAAACATTGAGAGGAGATAGAGAAGAACATCGCGCTGAATCATACTCACATAGGAAAGCATCACTGGAAATGGATAGGTGGCGTTTAGCGCTCCAGGTCGGTATCTTGGACTTCCTCATTAAGGCTTGCGACGTCATACAGAAAACATGCATCGTTGGATATGCATCTCGTGTACGGTTAGATGACGATAAAGGAAGAGCCGCTGTACGTATTTATCGGGAAAGATATCGAACCAGATATTTGCGCATTTAAATCCAGAGCCTGCGTGACCATGGAATCTTAAGATATCACTGTTAAGTTTCGCCTAATAAAACGCTTTAGACTGCTTCCTGTATTGTGTTCTTATTGTATTTTTTGCGTCTCGTCTATTTCCTGCGGGTGGTGTTTCCAGTGATGCATACAGTAGCGCTCAGAAAATAAGGCACGAGTACCATTTCTTATGTAAACTTAAAAACGATTATCGGACTGAACCAATATTTTAAAGGAGGGTAAAACACTTTATAAGATTCAAGCATTTGGGAGATAATTCTCATTCAAAAAATAAGGCACAGGTCACTTTTGCTTAAAAAAGTAAGTTTCCATTGTCACCAGAAAATGCATAAAAATAACTGTAACATAATACCCCTTCAATTTTCATAGGAAAATATCAAATCAAAGGGTACATCTCGATTTGAAGGTCCAGAAGGCAATTGCAAAAGTCGCTGAGGAGGGGAGATCTTACAACGGCATTGCATCTGCTTTCGATGTTCCAAAAAGTACAGTAAGAAATATTATTCAACGAAAGAGAGCAAGAGGAGACCTCCAACGATAGCCCGGATCAGGAAGACCATGTACTACCACAGAAAAGGAAGATAGACTGCTTTGTCGGTTATCGAAAGCTCAGCCCAGACTTACAGCAGTGGATTTGAACCGTGAAATGCAAGAGACTCATGGAGTTAAAGTTAGTGTTTCCACAACAAAACGGCGTCTAGTAGAAGCAGACTTGAATGGTAAGCGTCCTGCAAAGAAACCTCTTGTTACAGCAGCGAACAGGAAGGCCCGACTTGCCTTCGCAAAGAAATACCAGCACTGGAACTCCAACGAATGGGCGAAAATCCTCTGGAGTGACGAATCTAAGTTTCTGCTTTTTGGAACAGACGGAATACAGTATATTCGACGCCCCAAGAACAAGCGTTTCAATCCAAAATACCAAGCGCCCATATTGAAGCATGGAGGGGGATCTCTGATGGTTTGGGGTTGTTTTAGTAGAAGTGGGGTGGGTCCTCTTGTGCGTATTGTTGGTACTATAGATAAGAATATGTACAGATATATTCTACAGAACCACATGCATCCCCACGGAAAAAACGGCATGCCCAGAGGCTGGCTATTCCAACACGACAACGACCCCAAACACACGTCCAACCATGTTAAGCATTATTTGGCTTCCAAAAAAGCTCGAGTACTTGATTGGCCATCGCAGTCCCATGATCTCAACCCCTTCGAACATCTCTGGGAGGTTCTGTTGCTGCATGACAAAAAGGCATCGAACTTGGATGAAAAATTTCAAATGCTTCAATAAGAATGGTTTAAGATTCCGTCTGAAACCTTGATTCAATGCCTAGCAGATGTCAAACTGTTATCAAGAGGAACGGCTATCCGACTAAGTACTAATGTATGATGACATCTCCTTTGATTTCTCACTTTTGTTTCAGATTTGCAACATTTTTGGTATGAAGTATGTATGAAAATTTAACCAGTGCCTTATTTTGTGAACACACATAAAATATAATTTTCTTTTTTACAGCAAGATGTTATTAAAGATTGAGATATTTTTATTTATAAAGTTGGATTTCCATGTCATCTACCACTTGTTAAAAAAACTCGCAAGTCTTATTGTTCTGTTAGAATAAAAGCCAAAAATTGTACTCGTGCCTTATTTTCTGAGCGCTACTGTATGTGAATATGGTTCAGCACGATGTTCTATGCTTCTCTTCAGATTTTGTACGTGGAGTTTCGAGACACCCTGTATAGAGCAAACGTCAAATAAATGTAAAAATAATAATAGACAGAAAAATAAATAAGAATTAAAGTAGGTCGCTGTTAGCGTAAAAGACAATGGATCTCAGTCTTCGATACACTGTCTAAAATTCGAAAGTGGTTACTGTAAAACATTGATAAAGTTCCGATTGCATACCTTATTCTGTGTAAGAAGTGATGGGCGTGTCCAATTTAAATGTTCAGTTTCAATTGTTGAAACTTATTGCAGTGAGTGAAAACTAAAATCGGTTCATACTTCAAAGGATGAAACCTTTTCCTAATTCTTTGGTTTACAGAAATTTTAAGTGGAAATTTCCTTACTTAATATCAGTCAAAAAGTGGCCCGACACGACAACATAAAAAGAAAAACGTTTACGACAAACGAAAATATTTTTGATTTGAAATGGAGCACGTGAATCCATTTTCAGTTTCTTATTAATTTTCAACCTCTCATATCCCTCGTCATCATCTTCAGTTGATGATGTTGTTATTGTACATAAACTCCAACCATTTGGCGACGTGACTCACTCCTCACCATTCTCTTCCCGCTTTGATGACGTCATTTCCTCATCAAGTCAAAGTCCTCATTTTTCGACGCTCTCCCCCCCCCCCCCCCCACTCTGCCTTTGTCCTTGCCAAGAATTTGTTTTCAAAAGAGCTCCAAAGAAAACTATTTCCTGTGGCGCCATTGAACGTTCGTGAACTCACCAGCGTTCGTCATCGGGTTGAACCCCTTCATTCTGAACCACTCTTCCCTTTCTTCCTTCCTTCTCCTCCATTCCGTCCCTCTAAAAATACACTTCTTCTTTCCTTTGCCAGGATGACATGTGACGAGGAGTCACGGCACCTCCTTAATGGCCAGGCGTTACGAAGTCCGATCGATTGGAACAAAACGCTTCAAACGTTAACACAGTCATGTTTCGTAGCCACTCCATCTCTCATTTAAATTAAAAGGACAACTGTTCGCAAGCGTATTGATAATCTAATATGATAATAAAATAGTTAACAGGTTGTCTCCATTTACTTTAATTCAGGATGCTTCGTTTTGCCTAAGCATTCAGGCGACGTGAATGCTTAGGTTTGACAGGTTCCAGGTTTGTGTCTAATTATTTATAAAATTGATCTTATACACTGAGTAGCTAATTTACTATGACCACCTGACAGTTTTAAGCAAATCAGCTATGACGTCATGCTGTTGTCGCTAGAGGACGAGACTGGTATAAAAAAGAAAACTTGGTGCGTACGATAGTAATAAAAGTGGTTTGCTTGTGAAAGTGATATAGGTAAACAAACTTTGAACGTGGGATGATGATTGTAGGAGCGAGCATTAGCGGACCCGCCGTATTCGTGAAATATTCAAGAGCAACCTTCATTAAAGTCTTTCATTCTCTGTTAAAAAGCTGGATCTCAGCCTGCAACGGGAGGAACGGAGAGTGTCCAGAATTGTAAAAGATAACAGAAATGCAACGGTGGAGCAAATCACGGCATATCTTAATCAAGCATTGAACGCACGACATATCTAAACACCGCTGCTAATGCCATGTTGATAGCTTATGCCAATGGAGATGACTACTTTCAACAAGATAATGCCCCCTGCCATTGTGCTCATATTATATAGGATTGTTTGTTTTCATGAACATGAAGAAAATTTATTTTGCTTAAGTGCCCCCCCCCCCCTCCAATCTCCAGATCGCAATCCCATTGATCATTTGTGGGATGAAGTTGAAAAGCCATCAGACAGCTGAATCCACAACCTGTTTTGTTCTCAAACTGTTCTGCAGCCTGTTTAAAACCTCCAGGTAGAATGCTTGATTGACAGTCTGTTTGGGAGGATTGAATTCTGCATGCACAACAACCCTCATATCAATAAACGCCGCGCAAACAAAACAGTCTTTACATAACGGCTCACAGAGACTGCGCACAAGCTTCCCTGGCAACACCGCTTGGCATAACGACGGAGGAAGTGTTGGCCTACATCTCACCTAGCGGGAGAAGTCGGCAATACATGTACAAGCATTCGCTATCAACCCCACAATTCCGGTTTCTTTTGGGTACCCCCTCGTACACCTTATTGAATGAAGATGGCCCCATCGAAGAAGACCACACTGCCACCTAGACATAGGAGATTGGTTGACAAGAGTTTGCTAGAGAAATGGGTAGAAGCAAATGTTCGCCATATTCAAAAGTAGTATCTCGACTCTTATGATAATCACTTTGAACAATGTCGTAGTTGTAGAAGTCAAAACGGAGTTATATTCATCCCTTGATGTCTGCATGAGTTTAGTGTTATAATTTTTTCTTTTTTTGCTGTAGTGTGTATAAATTTTTTGGGCTACTCTGTATATAAAATGGCCACTCAATGTATCATGTAAAGATAATTTTAAGTTGTTAGAGCCCTACATCCGATTTCTATCATTTCAAAAATACAGCAAAGTGCATTCCATCGAAGTGAACTGGAAGGAAGATTTAAACCAAATCAGTTAACGAAATTTCCCAAGCGTTTAAATATTCAGCACGAGACTTTAAAATTCGATTCTTTTGGCATTTACGGTTTTCAATAAATTCTGATCACAGACAGATAACCGGATAAGGCAAAATTAATAAGTCACTTTCTTTCGCTAACTACAGAAGCAGCAAACAGGTTTTTAAAAACATCGCAGCCGAAAATGATTACTTTGAGCATTAGCACCAAAATCGTCAGCCAAATGCTCCACCTTTTTCTCGTTATAACGCTTCATTTGCTTCAAAATCCCAGGGGTAAATGGCAAACATTTCCTGAATGCGAGATCAGGAAGTATACGTGACGTTATGGAATAGAGTGAATACATAAACAGATTCCAAGCGGCAACCAACACCCAACTTAATGCAATTGGACGGTTGGCGTGAATTTACGGTGGGTGGCAAGTTTTATCAATCGATACCTCCGAAAGCCTTCCGTGGATTTAGATCCCTCCCACTTAAAGGTCATAAAAATAAATTCCCAAAACATAGCCAGGCCTTTTAAGCATCACTTTCTTCTCGATTCATAATAGCTAAACGGATGATGATGATAGTGATCAAGATAGGCTCATATATCCGACGGCGAAGACTAACGAGTCCCTGAACCGTCAGAAACACAAACCCACTTAAAAGTTCCCGACTTATCACTCGCTTGTAATGTAAATTGCTTGGCGGAGAAGGATAGAATACAAATTAAGATCTTAATTTTTGATCTAAATGTTTGCTTCTGATTGGCTTTTGAGAAAGAGAACACGAAAGCACTTTTAACAGATAGGGTTTTCAATAACAATATAATGGCAAGTTCTCTTTAACTCTTCTTAATGAGTTGCTTAACTTTCAGCAATATTTCCCAGAACTTTACCCTCTCCTTTGAGATATTTCGCTTCGCTGCATATGCTGTAAACTTTTGCTATAAAGATCCGTCGCCTCCAAAGATATAGAATTGAAACACCAGTAAAGATAAGAGCTACCGTACCGTTCTTGACCTGCGGAACATACAGAAATCAGTATTTCATATAAACATCATAGACGGAACCGTGTCCACGAACTTACTGTTTCATATGCCCAAAAAGATTAGTGTAGGTAATTACGGGAGATGATTACGGAAGATTCCAGCAAATGCTTTTAAGGAGTGTTTCCAGCAGTTGTACAAACCCTATCAGAGTCACATTATTTCGGAATATGCATAATATTCAGCTTAATAAATGAATTTGTTCACAATTTGCTTTATCCTGGTAGAAATATGTATTCATGGTTATACCAATTTCCTTTATGATGCCGCAATATTCTCCAGTCAATTTAATGAGCAAAGGAAAGGTGTCATTGCAACCAAATTTAAATTTATTTGCTTTAAATAATGGAAAATCAAATTGGAATTATATTAAAGCACTGCATCATAACAGGTGATCTCTCGGATTAATCTTCCGTTTTGCTTCTTTTACTTATACGAATAAAATCGATTAATATATGTATACTAGAATTCCACCCGTCGCATGACGGGTGTCAACCGTACAGGTTGAAGTGTAAAGAAATGAAAGTGGAACATCAGTGGTTTTCAAAACTTATATTTTGCAATAATATAATAAATTTGGGCAAAATACTGTTCATCTGCATATAAAATAAATTGGGCAAATGCGAGTCGGACTCGCGCATCGAGGGTTCCGTACTACCATTTAATATATTTACCAAAATATGCCAGGTTCTGGAGGGTGTGACACTGTGTTCCCAATTTCGGCTTTATAAAATCAACATATAATTTATAATCGTTTAAGTGTCGAAATTTATAAAATAAGCGCTTTGAACAATAAATTAAACTTGCGCACTTCTTAGATTGTTTACTTTGTAATTTGAACAAAAGCGCCTTAACAAAAAAGTTTTCAAAATATTAAATTAACAGACAGATCACCTGAAAAAAGATTTTATGTTTGGCGTTGCGCAAGTACAACTTACACTTGGCCAGTTTTTCATTATTTGTTGTAATACTTTAGAATTTGACGCTTGTATGTATAACCGTTTTTACGATAGAACAACAATGTAATTTTTTTTGTTCGTTAGACAATCCGCCATAATAACACTCATACTGTGTGAAAACTTCAACTGGTCACCTATTCCCGTTCAAAAGATACAGCCCTTAAGAGTATTATCTTACCACAACATTCCCTGGCTTTGGACAGACCAAAAGAATTGTTATTTTGTTATCAGTTTATTTATTTAATTAAATAACAATGATGGAGTATTGTCTTGCCACAACAATCCCTGGTTTCGGACGGATTTGTTGTAACTTTCTTTGTTGGCCTCGGACGGACAGACGGATAAGAGAATTATAGTATTAGATTCTATGGATATTATTAAGTGATGGTGACAATTCTGAAGCTATGCTTTAAATTATAAAATTTTCATCAATTTTCATCAGCTTACTGGTGGTTTTCAGAAGGAGAAAATTCTGACCTTCGGCCAGGTGCCTGCGCTTCTACTTAACACTGTTGAAGACAGCGTAGCTGTATTTGTAGTCCAGTTGGTAGAGACTAGAAATTTATGATCCGTGGCTCGAATCCAGGTCACGGAATTTTTCTTTTCTTTTTTCAGCTACACTTATGCATTTGTATAAGAAGATACGTGAATGGCTTTAAAATTTTCGGATAGTAACATTCATTTTACTGATTTTATATCGAAGAAATACGACTGCTTCAGCATGAATTGAATTGCTGAAAATACAGATAGACCAAGTCCACTTTTAACAAGAAATTAATCCTCCCGAGGAAGGTATAGAAAAGTAGCGGAAGTGCTGAGGTCATCTATTTTTACCCTTTTATCTGAATTTTTTAACCCCCCCCCCCCCATGTTTTTAATCGAACAATTGATTTTTTCGATCGTGGTATTTTGAAAATGAAAAAGAGCTCTATCTTTCGTTTCTCATCATTTCCGAACGAATGATATATGACATGCCACATCTTGCTATATAGTTCTAAAGACCAAGTGACTGCCATCCCCACAACTCCGACCCTATTGGGATAATTTGGCCCAAACTTTAAAGCAATGTTGATCTTGCATAATGGAATCTGCATACCGAATTTCACTCCTTTATATGCGTAGTCCATTTGGTCCCCTTTAATTTCCGCCCCCGAAACTCCGACCCCAGTGGGCCAATCAAAACCAAACTAAATAGCGAAGATGCACATGCCCATAGAATTTATGAAGGGGACGGACAGACAGACGGACATTGTGAAAACAATAAGTAGCTCCATTCTTCCGATACTTAATAAATTGTGGATAAATACCAATTATGGACCAACATGAAATTTAAGGGGAAGAGAAATTATGTTTTCGAGACACAATAACAAGCATTACTTTGTATAAATAACGATTCCTCGGTTTTTTTTTTAATAATAGCTTTAACTCTTAAATATATGACTTGGGTGTGCTAGTATTTTTACCAATTGAAGCTGAACTCTAAAAATTTACTAACCTCTCGACAGAAGGCTCTGTTATAAATTCGAGTTTCACTTTCGAAAATCGCATTCCTTTCTTTTCCAAGGGCAATGGGCTTTAAAACTTACCACGATAAGAGCCAATTACAGCTAAATAAATAACGTAATATCTGACAGCGGAATGCGACAATATTTTTAAATGTTCTCATCCGTGTTAATATTTTTTGTCAATCAGCGAACTTCCATCTTAGAGGATTGTGATTTTAATATGGATTTGTAATTTCCAATATCCCCAAAATTACTCGTTTTTTCCTTCCTCTCTGACGTAAAGATCATTATAAATAATGTTGCTTGTCCATTATAAATATCTTTTATTATCACCTGTGGATTAACGTTAAAATTTCTTTTAGTTGGCAGTTGCTTTTTTTAAGTACGAAAAGAAAATGGGCCAATCATTTCATCCACAGAATCGAAGAACCGCAAAGTAAGAAAGAATAAGTTATAACTTTATGTATAGAGAGAAAATATTGGTAATAAAAGAGATTGAAAATTTACAATACTTATTTTGAATTAAAAGAAACCAACTATCCAAACGAGTAAAAAAAAAAAAAAAAAAAATAAAATATAATTGCACTTAGGAGCTTCTTTTCCAAATTTCTGAACAAAAAACAAAAACACTTGTAAAGATTAATTCTGCAGCTTTATTAAATCTTTATTAAACAGACACCTAAATATTTATTAAACGATATTTAAAAAACGAGCCCACTTGAGAAATCAGATTGAGTCGATTTTTTTTTCTTTGCTAGCTAATGTAATTTCACCTTGATTTCCCGACTTTTTCAAGGTAGCAGAGGAAGAATAAGCTGAATTTGTACAGTCAGGTGAATTCAAATAAGAATTGGTAGTAGGCATGAGAGGGTGTTTACTGAAAGCGATAAATTATGATTAAATGAAATACGGTTAAAGTATCACTTTTCCTCAATTTCAATAAAACAAAAAAATAAACAAATAATTTACGCTATAATTTTTAGATAACATAAATCAATCCTTAAAACTTGTCATTTGTTGAAAATATCTAACTTTTATGATTATTTCTAAATTATTAAATATAAATCAATTAATTTTCATATTGAAGATAAATTTATTTGATATTTTTATTTTATTTTATTTATTATAATCCAATACGTCCATCCAGAGCCTGTATGGTCTGAGGCCGACGAGTTGGGTCCCTGGATGGACCGGGATTAACGACTGCTGTATGATGGTCATAGCAGCCGGGGGGGGGGGGGGGAAGAGCGTGGGTCGCCCATCCAGTGACTAGCCGTGCCTGATGTTGCTTAACTTCACAGAAGTTGTGTTTCAGTTAAAGCCCACCAGGCCACGCTTTGATTAAATTAAACTATTTGATTAAAACTTTTGCACTGTAACCATGATTTCTCGAAAATGAATATGGTGTTGAACGTCCCTTTGCTTTGTTACGGTCTCTACTCTCCGAGGAAGACTTTCCACCAGATTATGGAGATAGCTACAGCAATTTTCTTCCACTCAGAGGCGTTGATGAGTTTAGTTACCATGTGTAACTAAGTAAGTAGTCCTCGTTCCATTTCATCTTATTCAGTGAGATTTACATTCGGGCTCTGTGCAGTCCATTCCATTTCTTCAGCTCCTATCTCTTCAAATTATTCCTACAAACACATTATTTGTAACAAGGAATATGGTCATGTTGTACAGGAATGGTTCAATCCCAAACTGTTGCCACAATATTGGCAATAAAGAATCCAAAATGTCAAAGTAATGTGCAAACGTCATATTTCTTGATATTGGTATAAGCCGATTCAATCCAAACCATGAAAATGAGTCCCATATCATGACACTTCTTCCTCCGAACTTCACAGTGGGTACCATGCAGGCATGAAGAGATGAATAATTCTTCGGGCATCCGCATAACTAACCCATAGTCGACCATCTGAAACCAGTATATGAACTGAGATTTGTAGAGTATTTTCCCATTGCTCAATGGTCCAGTTTCGGTGAATAGGACACCATTCTAAACATCGCTAAGGAACGGCAGCACGAGAGTGGAAATCTATGATGATAGTACTTGAACTGGCATTGCGAAACTCTGTAGCACTTGTTTTAACTGAATACCTCCGACTGCATCGTATCACACGAGCCAGCAGTTTATGATCTTCGCCCATCATCTTGTTTGGCCTAGCACTTGCGGTTTCCCTGACGTTTCTCCTTGAGATTTCCACTTGACAACGATGACACTTGACACTTGCTGAAATATCAGAAATCTAGCGTAGGTGGTATCCTATAAAAGGTTTCACGTTGGAATTCACCGAGCTCTAATGAACGACCAATGTGAATCACAAACGAGTGCAGTAGGCCACAGTTCTATTTACATTACTTACCCAACATGGGGATGTAAATTAGGACACATAATATTGTTTTGGACAGTGCCCGTATACTTTTGATCAGACTAATTCTTATGTACTCATTGTAAGCCACAATGAAAAAAGTATTGGGTGACGGGACTTGAGAATGTAGAAAAAGGCTTAAACAAGCTACGTGTTGTTATTTTGCAGAAACTTCTTTATAAACCACGTAGACGTTTGGTAACGCCGGATACTCCGCCTTTGGGTAATGGCGGCTTAAATTTTTCGCATTTTCATCTTGTTTTCAAGACCCAATCGGCCTAGCAGCCTAGAATAATATCAGGGTTAGCATTGCAGGGCCAATAATTTCTTTCATAAATCATTAGTAAGAACGAGTAATAAACTGGGCTAAGGATTTTAATTATAAATGTAAAGCCTATTCCTTTACTTCATCTACAGGTCATTAACTCATAAACCATAATGAGAAAATCCATTAAATCTTGAACTGAGGATTCCTCCATTAAAACACCGTTAAAACGTCTAGTGACGGCTCCATTTCTTAAGCACTGTCTTCTTGATGATAATGGTGACTTCGACATTGAGTTTCATCTTAAAGAAAATAACTGGTGATCAAACTACCGTCATTTCTCTCATAATAGTTTTTACTTCATGACCAAGAACGACCTATGGATTCCCAACTACAAGAAAAGGGAATTATCAGAACGTTTCCTTGCAATCCGACGCCTTTTGATATTACTTCAGGGAGAATTACAAGCACCAATAATAAGGCAAAAAACGTCAATCAGAAACGCGAGTTCAGATCGTGTTGAAGTAATATCGAATAATAAAAGAAGAAAAAAACAGAAAACACAAAAATTCTACCTTAAATTTGCTATCCCCGTCAGCCTACGCAACATTCGTTCCTTTTGCCTACAGAATCAATGGAGGGGATAATTTCCTTCTTAATCCCTTCCCCAATTTTCGGGAGCTCTAATAGAGCGCCTCTCAATTGGCCGGCGCGCTAATTGAGAAATCGTAACCAGCCGAGAGTGAATTAGCCAATGAGCGGAGGAGCACGCAGTTTCCAATGGAGTCCTAATTGCCGAAAATGCCTTGAAAATGTAGACTACGCCGTAAAAATTATAACTTTAGAAATTAGATGCTGTTATTGTTAATGGGCTTCTAAGAAGACGAGTCAGCGAGTGGCTGAGGGGGAAAAAGAAAGGTTTTTATGAGCTCCCCTTCTCTTTATCTGCATTCGTGGTGTTGAGCCAGATAGAAAATTTTTTTCAAAATTAAAACGGGAGAAAGCAAACAACCAAGAGAACTGAGTGATAGAAATGCGAGAAAAATCTTTAATTAGCTTCTTATCCAAGAACTGCCTAAAACAATTTCGAATAAAACTAAGAATTTACGTCTGCTCACTAATTTCTTCTCAAAACAAACTCACCAGACTGGAAAGTAAATTTTTCTGCAAGTGAAGGGCGCAAATAGCTCATTTCTGGAAACTACATTTGGAAAACAAACTGACAAATATTGATGTAGAGCTATTTAGCTATAAAACTTTACGATATTCATCGAGATATGGTTATCTCATTGTAGAATTGAAAACCAAATATTTTGAAAAATTAACTAAAAACCAAATCTAAGCTTTTCAAGCGCCCATCTTCAGATGAAAATAGATAACAGTTCATCAGCTTTAAAGAAGTACAATTTTTTCAACGTCCTTTTTAAAATCAGACGTTTTTGTTCGTCTCTCCTATCAATCTATTAATTCTGCCTCTGTAAGAGATACGCGCAAGCCACCGACCAGTATACACGGGCCAATGAAGTAGAAACACATCTGGATCATATATCAGTTTGTTTTTATCAGTTTTTATGCAAAATACTTTGAGGAAACGTGATTCAAGCGTATACTTATCACCTGTTTAAGAAGGAGTTGGGTTAGATTAATCATAAAATTTGATCAGCACTGGGAAACACGGACCTTCGAAAAGCGGCTCATCCAGCTGGAGCCACGATTGAAGCTACGAAATTCTCGAAATGTGCGATATCCAGATTATTCAACCGTTGGAAAAACGAACCACAGACTTGACCGCCCTTGAGCGGGACCATCAGCGAGACTCTTGTATGGAGAAACAGATCATCCTCAGTGCAACAATTGACAAGTGATTTTAAGCAAAATCAGTGACGAATTACAGTATAGAGAAATGTAAGGTTTCTGTGTAATGTATTTATTTAAGTACTGAGAATGGCAACACTGAGCTTACCGACAACGCTGCTCCTTTCCCCTTCACACGGCAGCTCTGACGTCGACTCTGTAACAGTTCATACTTGTTCTAAATGCTACGCGATTATTGAGAGCGTCTGAAGTGAAATAGTGTTTGTAAGGTGCAAATTTTTGAGCAATGGTGTGATATCAAATATTGGGTAAAGCTTGGAGAATCCGTTACTGTGACTTAGGGCACAAGTATTTCGGTGGTACAAGGCCTTTTTATAGCGCCGAGAAGAGATGGAAGACGAACCTCGTGCGAGAAGACCATCAACATCAAAAACGGACTCGAATTACGTAAGACCGTCGATTGACGTTGAGAATAATCAGTAGCGAGTTAAATTTGAACCGGCTTACCGTCCATCAGATTTTACTCCCTGTAACAGGCATTGCACGCACTTGGATGCTGTATCACGACAACCCCTCATGTCTCAAGGCAATCTCCATCATCGAATATAGGGCAAAAAAATCCTGTGGTTTCTCGGTATCCTTAATCGCTGGATCTCAGTCTCGACGACTTCTTTCTATTCCCTCTGCTGAAAAACAATTTGAAAAAGCACCATTTTACTACATTGAACAATTTCAGAAGAACGTAATCGATGAGTTGAAAAGCATTCCCAGCAGAAATCTTCCGGAACTGCTACGAACAATGGAAAAACCACCTCTATAATCAAATGGAACATCGATTTGTAAAAAGAATAAAATCCCTGGTTAAAAAATTAATTTTCATTATTTTTCTTGTGCACCTCGTTCGTATTCATCCCTAAATCCGAAGAAATTTTTTTCTCGGGCTCGATCGGAGGTTAATCGTCGCTGACTAAGACTGTTCCTGACCCATATCTGGTCCGGCAGAACCATGCGTAGGGAAATGAAGCAGATCCATTCAATTCGGCAGTCGCCTGCCTATACGAAATTCCCTGATTTCTACAAAGACCGGAAAACTCATGACTAGACCCCCGAAGACTGGAAGTAATTTATGTGGTCTGAGGAATCACGATTCGCGTTGTTTTGGCTCGTTGAAGCAATGAATCCAACATGTCTTATCAAGAAGAACGGTTACGTTCCACGGATTATCTGAATTTCCTGCAATGCTAAATTTTTATCCTGCATGTAACGGATTCTTTATGGACTGTCCATCACGTATGGTTGGTTTAACGAGCACGAAAATGATTTACGTCATTTATCCTGGCTGCCTTAGAGTCCAGATCCTATTCCAACAAATCTAATAGAACTAAGGGAATGTCCGATGAACTTCTAGTCTTCCATTGACTTACAAATGTTTCATCACCTTACTAAGTGTATGCCAATTCCGACCAAAGGAGGTCCAATAAAATATTGAACATATGTTTTTAATTCATTGGCTACTATGTATAAATTCCTCTAAAACACAATTTTTCATTCCCTAGACCAAAATTTTATTCATCCAATAGAACTGAATTTACTGCCAACCACTTTATTACGTTATTTCAAAAACATCAACAAAATGCCATCTAAACACGCTAAACTTAATTGTATGTTTGTAAATTTCATTATCCTTTCCTTTAAGCCTAATTCAAATTCTTACGACATCAAAAAACAAGTTTTTTTTTTTCAATCACATATACGTGCAGTGTAATAACAATCATCCTTGCTTTTCTAAAAAAAATTCTCTATAATTACAGTGATTGTTACGATCTTTCCAAAACCTTAACAGAATTTCCTGCCCACTTAAGTACACATTGAAATTTACTGACAGAAGACAAAGAAACCGGAAGAGAAAGGGGGTAGGGAAAGCAAATTGGCAAGGCGAATGACGGGATTGGAAATTGCAGCAAACACGTAAAATGCAGTCGAGTTGAAGACAAGGAAAGAAACTGAGGAGAGAGTTAAATTTTCTTTCTTTTTCCTGTTTTTTTCTCCTCGAACGGGTCCAACAGTCTAGTCTTGCGGGGGAGGGGTGTCCTGTAGGGAGTTTAACTTGACATTGTACAAACAAACCGAAGGCAATCTCCATCTCTATCCACCGTCCTACCGACCACCGACAGTTTAGACAAGCTGAGCTTTCCATGCCCTGACAGGCTGTCTTCGAAATCCGAGACGCCAACACAGAACAAACCGATTCCAATAGGAAAGCAAACCAAACGCGAAATAAAAAAAAGCTTTCCTTCCTCCTTCCAGATTTTAAATTTCAATATTCAATTTCGTTCGATATGGAATGGGGACCTCATTTCCCAAATGAAACTATAAAAAAATTGGCAGGAGCAATTGAATAAAATACTCTTCAAGGGAGGAGGCATAGTAATATCGGTTGCAGCACAGTATTAAGTTATAAATTTTAATAATTCAATTAAAATAGCTTTTAACGTGCTCAACACAATTAAAACCCTAGAGAACTTTAACCTATCCGAAGCTCCCAAGGATGCAGATGCCATTCTCCATAAAATCTGATTAATCTTGTTTGGCCTAAATTTCAGTTCTTCAATCGTATCTGCCTCGAAACTTAGTAGAAGCCTCGTGGATGCATGACCCGCTCCAACTGAAATATCACCTCTATTTCAAATTCAAGGGTACCTCTCTAGATTAAAATAATCAGCGGTCAGTTTTCTAATATTTCTATTTATTGAAGGAAAAAAAATTTCTCGCTGTCGAAGTTCAATGTTTTTCTTTTACAGTGATTTATTGCTTCGCTATTATCAAGTCCTTTCCGTTTTAACGCGTTATTATCTTTCTCATTATGCCATCATCAATTATTCATCCAATTGAAAAGGATTGGGGGGGAGGGCATTTAGATGCGTCAAAAAACGCAAACATATTAAGTTACAAAAAATAATAAAATCCTCTCCTATCATTTTCCCTCTCCGCTATTCTTCAGAATCCTTCAAAAAAAAAATAAAATAACGAGAAGGGAGAAAATTCCCATCACGTGGTCGACATTTCAAGTCATTGTATATCAAGAGCGTGCTGGCTTTGTCTGACATCGATAAGAAATTCAAAAAAAGAGCCGTCAATTTATAAGGCAGTAAATCTGACAGGGCTTCCCCGTCAACATGGGGAGAAAGGAAAAACGATCCTTCCCCATAACCAGCCTACGTGGAACTTATTTTAGGCGGCTCCATCTCGTAATTCATTCACTTTATCGTAACACATATTTAAACCGTTACGTACAATTACAAAGGACTCTTTATGAGCCATTCCTTTTTATAAACGACACCGCCTTCAAAAAAATCACAGCTATTTAGACTTAGATACGAAATCGAAACTGAAATGGAAGCCATTTTCTAAGGTCTAACAAGTCATTATTAAAAGAAACAAGCTCATCTAACTCATACGGAAAGAGATAAAAATTTATTGTGATTTTAATGTTCAGTGGTATTATAAATAACCATCAGCTCGTCTAATATGGATTTTTTACTTAGAATTACTGCAAAAGACACTTTGAATTCTTTATAAGGATCCGAAAAGCCAAATGAACCATATTTTAACATTGATACGAGGCTTTATACGATTGGTTTAAGAAATGTAACTTAATAAACACCAGCAAATAAAAGCTACAATATCCTAAAACGAATATATCCACAAAGGATGAATTTTTTATTGCACACATTAGTATTTTGCTGTAATTTACACCACAATGTTCATTAAAATGAAAGAACAGTATTTTCGTTTGTCATAATTCCGTTCAAACGCATGCCAGATATAATAGAACCTGATAGGATTTTGGAAAACTTTTCTTTTTATTTTGTTCGGAATTTGATGATCAACAAGCTTGTAATTGGAAACGTTTGTCTGTCTCTTAAGATTTAGAAGATACGATTTCCAGTTGTCATAATTTGCATAGTTGAAATCAATCTGAGTATATCATCAGAAAAGTCACCTCAACTTCCCATTCATTGCCTTCAAAGAAATTTATATACCCAAGATCTGTTTGTAACAACTTTTGATTCACCCTGTATAGACTTTGGCTATCAGCAATCAAAAAAGCTCTAATTAAGTCCAAATTATGGGTCTAGTATTGCTTTTAAATATTTTTTTAAAAGGATAAGATATTTCCAATTTAACAATACGTGATATTTATTATTATAACTGACGCGTTTTGTAGAAATTACATCTTCAGAGCAATGACTGATGTTAATATTTTGAACAAAGAAACAGATTCAAATTATAAAATATAATAAACGGCAATCAGATTAACAATTTTAAATTTGAAGAGTTTTGATTGCGTAAGAGTTTATAAATAACAATGAGGAAATAAAATAAAGCATTTATGATGGAATTAAATAAAAATAAAAGATAAAATAAATTAAAATAAATAAAATGTGAATAAATTAAAAATACATTAATTGATACAATAATTCAAAATAAACTCGGTGCCATCTATAAAGCTATTAAATACGTAAATAAATTTAACTCAAAGAAAAACAGGCACATTAATAAAATAAAATGAGTATATTAAAAATAAACAAATATAATAAATTCAGTAAGAACTATAAATTAATTAATTTATCATTTAATTTATTCTCGTTTTTACCTTATTTTATCTTTTATTTTTATCCAATTTTTTCGTATTATTTTTTATTTTCACTTTAATATTTATAGACACTTATCCAATCAAAATTCTTCAAATTTAAACTTGTTAAATCTGTTGGCCTTTATTACATAGGGTGACTCAAAAGTCCCCGATCTCCAAGTTTAAAACGTATTTACTGCAAAACCATAAAAAAGAATCGGAGTATTGCTGCTTGTTGTAGTTGTGTGTGTCAGCTTGGGAACACGCTTCGTGACATGACGGTTATGCGAGCAAGCAATGATGTTCAGTCGGCCATGATTTTCACGCAGAACAGAGACTTTGTTAAAAGTTTATTTTGCAAAAAATTTGTCCCAACATTGCATTCAGAGCTTTCTTCAAATGAATTTCCTGATGCTCTCATACAAGGGAAAACAATTGTGTATGCTCTTGTATACCGCTTTCGCGAGATAGACTATGTAATAAAATATCGGACGGGCCGTGGTGATGTCCAAGTTTCTCTACGGAAGTCAATTTTGCGGCTGTCTTAAGAGCTAGGGGCCTCGTTACAGCCGTACAGAATTCGAGTAGTACAAGACCTTCGTTCTTTACAATCGGAAAAGCGCATTGCTTACTGCCAATGGTTTAAGATTTTATGCGCAACAGGATAAAATTCCCGTCAGCCACTTTTAGGTTCAGGATACACTCTATAGGAGAACAGGAAAAATTCCTTTGAAAGCGCTGAAAGCCTAAAAGTAAACTTTTAAGAAAGCGACACTGTTTTTGCGTGAGAACCATGACTGACTGAAGTCACTGCTCGCCATTCCAAGGGTCTTGCACATCTGCCACAAGCAGCAATACTCTGATATCTTTTATGGTTGAGCAGTAAATACGTTTTTAACTTGAAGTTCGGGGACTTTTGAATCACCCTGTATTTTATTATTTGAACCAGGTTCTTTGATAACATCGATCATTGCTCTGAAGATGTAGTTATTACGAAACGCGTTAGCGGTAATGAATTGCCAAACTGGAACTTTCTTATTCTAAGAAAAAAAAAGTTCTGTCGCTTTCGGATAGAGTTCGAGATGATCGCGCATAAATTTGCGTATGTGTTGCATTCATTTGCATCTGACACATATAAGGCCTACTCACAGAGGAGTTTTTCGGTTTTATGTTTGGTATAGAACAGAACCATCGAATGCTTGTGAAAAGTACAGTTCGAACGTGTCTTTGCAAATTCAAACTCTGCACAAACGCTTCTGAGGCATGCCGTAAATTATGCACTGTGTTTGGAAACGATGCAATAACAAATCGTACTGTACGTAGGTGGTTCCAAAAATTCCATTCCGTTGACAATGCTGGGTGTCTAGCGGACATCAGTTTGTATTATGCCTGCAAACCCATACCATCACTACGGCAATCTACACTTAGCAACTAGAACGTGTCGAGGTTTCCTTACGTCGCAAACAGCCAGCCTTTAGAAAGAAGTTACGTTTCTTGCAAGATAAATGCCAGATCACACAATGCGAAAGTAACAGAGTAATGCGCCGCTCCGCCTTATTGCTTAGATACTTCACCAAGCGATTATCATTTATTTCGTGCTCTGGGCATCCACATGCGAACGAGACAGTTACATGATGATGCACATATTAAATTTGGGTGGCCAATTTTTCGCCTCTATAACAGGACATTTTACCAACACGATAGACATGAGCTTACATCACTTTGGGAAATGTTATCGAATGCAATGGTGCTATTTCGATGAGTAAAGTCCGTTTTGCCATACATCTGCAGTGGCTTGCCGTTTCATTTTCAAGGAACTTTTTTTTTGGCTACCTGCTATATTATGCGCATGAGCTGCTATTTATTATTCAATATATCTTAAACAGCTTACGAAGCTATGAGAACAGATAAAGATTTAAAGTATATAAGAGATTCGATTCAATTGTTTAAATTTAATTCGATTTTCTCTTTACCGTCATTTCATGATTCTAGCTTTAAAAAAAGAAAAAGAGGGATTAGAATATTTATACCTTTCCTGTATATGATTATTATACAGCAGTAAATCACAATTGAAGTCTCCTCAATTCAACTCTAACACAAAAGGAAATATGCCTTCATTTTTCAAGCTGAATTTAGCTTTCATAACCAAAAAAATTGCCCAAAAATTATTCTTCTTTAAAATAATCATTTATCAGCATGTTTTCTGACGATGAGGGTAACTACATTGAAAAAAAATTCCTCTTTCCCGTTCAAAATTTATCGCTTTCGAGCTTTCCCAATGGGAAGATGGTATAAATTATAATGTAAATATTTTGGATTGCAGCGTAAAAACTGAATAATGGAATTCAAAGTTGAAAAGAAAGAATGAAGGGGGAGGGAAAATCAGATTAGGCCAATTTTACTTTCAAAACATCGCTACAAGGGACCTCTCTCCTGTCCTGAGTGAATTTGAATAAGAATAAAGATAAACGAAAGTGGGAAAAGAAAGCCCACATTTTTCTTTATTTGTTTATCCTCATTTATTCAGAATTTTAAAACATGCGCTCAAAGTTTTCAACTCATTTCTAATGTGATCGATATTTTTTTGTCTAAATGAAACTTACCATTGCGAGTTTAATTAGTAGGGCAATTAAAGCCAAGGGCAAACACATTTCAGATTCTTGTAATTGCTTTATTAATCTCAATTTGCACTTATAACTCTCAATATATAACGTCTTTCATTCAAGACTAATGAATGCATAGCCTATAGCGGCATAGAGTCAGATTACGAAGGTTAAAATCAGGTTTAGCTCAGACCAAATCAGATCAGTTGATGAACTAGAGCAGAAACTTATTTTAATATCTAGTCATTTTTCTTGCACATACGATGTCTTAAAGATTTCAAAAGTTATTCGAAATATCAGTTCATGAAAATCCATCTGGGGGGGAAAAAACCCATCTAAAGCAGTAGGATGCCCTCTCTGATCATTTTAAGATACTTAAATGTTCATGCATATCTTCTAATAGCAATATAATTTTTGCGGAGAGGGTTTTTTTTAACTTTCTTTTTCACTGTGTTTACGATTGTGAAATTCTAATAATTTAGACACCAGAGGTTGTTCTGTTATTCTCAACTCTGCAATGTTCAGTATACGTATCAACTCAATTCTTTTGAAATACGATTCGCAAAACTGTGACCGGATCTTGTGATTTCGATAATATCCTATCCCTGTTCTTTTGTTGCTGTAACTCTTCCAAGCCGTACGATCCAAGATGATGGTTCCGAGTAGGGTACGATCATAGTGAAACAAAGTTTCTCTTAATCATTACGATTCCCGGGGTTTTGCAAGTTTTTCTCTACCTATTTAATCCAGTTTCCTTGTGCGCATTTGCTGTATTCTTCAATGGGTAGATATTGCGTATTGTATTCTATACGTAGTTGTCGGTTTGAGACCATTCATCATATCCTGGCCAAATCATCTCAGTCGACTCTCTGCTATGGTGCTGGAAAAAAATTTAGAGCCGACAAAAAAATTGAATATTCATTAGATGATAACTACAATTTTCTTTATTATTTTTAAAGGCGAACTAGGAGATAGTCTATAACTGCTTTATAGATATCGACCAAATAAAATACTTCCACAATAAAATTAATAGCATGTATTCATAACGCAATAACTTGCACGATGAATCTTGTGTTCAATATTTTCTATCAATTTGTTTGCCATCCACTCAGTAAGACCCGTCAATAGTCCAGTTTAAATTCTGCCACGATGTTCTGATGGCATTCAACAGTTCTTGTTTTACGCGGTACTGGCGAAAATCCTTATACAAGAAAAGCACTAGTATTCCCCAGATGTTTCCCACGGGTTTGGCTACGAAATGGCCAATCATGAACAATAACAGAATTAGCTGGTATCCAGGATTTTTTTGAACCAGAAATATGAAATGCAATTTTCCTTTTGTATGAAGTTTATCTTGACAAAAAATCCATTCTCCTTTTGTAACCAGTGAATCAAACAGGAGCACATTGTCTGCCAAAACATCTAGATAGGCCATGGAGTTCATTCGAGGTGATATAAACACAATCGATGTAGTTCCATCTGCTGCAAGCCCCCAACCATCACGGAGCAATCTCCAAATTTAAAAAATGCCTTTTCATCATGAATATCTGCCAGTAATACTTGGTCCAGCCAGATTGAACTTCCTTCTCATCTGAGAATACCAGGTTATTCCATTTGTTACCAAACGTGTGTATTTTTTTGGCAAATTACACACTTGCTTAACGGTGAGTAGCCATTTTAGCATAATACAGTTGGGGAGTTAGGTTAATTTCGTACTGCAGGAAGATTTAATTCTGCAACAATCTGAGAAGATAGCCATGTTCCAGAATTTCCTGGATTTCGAAGAAACTTGTTAGCTGCAGCTTTGGAGCGACCAATATCTTTTGAAATTTCACTTCTATTATTTCCACATTGCTTCAGAACCATGATTTTTTCTCTTTCATAATCTGAAAGATGTTTTCTTCGGGGAACTTCGCGTGCATATAATTACAACACAAAACTGCATTGCTCATGCACTGAAAAACTGACTACACATATTTACATAAATTAACTATTGTTCTAACCAATAATATCTTGCAAAGTCAGATGACTCTAAACATTTTTTCCAACCTAAAAGTGGAAAATTGGAAAGTTCTTATTAAATATATTGTCGTATATTTTAGTCTATTTTCAAACTAGAGTAATACCCGGTTTCGCTCGGATTGGTTGAATATTATACAGGTTGTTTAGGATAAATTTTACAATAACTAAATTTCATATTTTTTGCCAACTTTGACTAACTATACAGGGTTTAAATTCACCAGAGATTACCCGTAACTTCTCCAGGGTTATTCCCAGGAAAAAAAGAAAAAAAAGTTTCATTCAAACTCCGCGTAACCTGCTGAATATCATGAAATCCGATAAAAAAAATTATTCACCCGTTTAAGGTAATTTATTTAGTTCGGGTTGATTAAATAAGGGATAAATTTGTTTAGGTAAATTTTTGAATAAATAAATTAAGGGTTTTTTTATTTAAGGCTTAATTGCAGAAAATGCAAACTGTGAATGTTAGGCAGTGTTTCTTCGAATACTCTCTTGTAGATAAGAGTTTTGTTTACCTACCAGAACCAGAGACGAAAAAAATGTTCTGTAAAATCAACGCATGAGCATGCTATAGATGTCCATGTGAAAACCACGGTATCCAACTTTTAATGATTGTCTTTGCGCTTTCTGGATGGTCATAGGTTTGTTTTTTTTAATTTAACAATCTTCAGTGTAAGAATGGGTTGTTAGTTGTTATTGTTGGTGGCAGTATTATATTATATATTGTTGCATGAAAAACTGGTGGTTTTTCACTCAAACCCGTGCAACACGCGGAAATCCGGCAAAGTAGTGAAAAACTTTCCCGGACTATGTTAAAGCATCATGAAAAGTTTGACGCCCTTGGGTTCGCGGTTGTAGATATTATCGTTTATTAATATACAGACACACTGATGTGTATTAATATACAGTGTCTAAAAAGATCGTTTACAAACTTTACATGCTGGTCTGTCAGATCATGACAAACAACTTTTACATAGGAAGTTATGTCCGAAAATCAAACCGTGGGATGCTACAGCGGTGCAATTGTCCAGACATCTGTTTGTAAAGCGCTCTCAGTGCATGCGTCTCGCTGCTTATTTATTTTCATCCACGGCCCCAAAAAGGTAATGCATATCGACCAATTCTTCATTATTGAACCAATGCATCCTGCTCCTGCAACGTCCTCACCTGAAACGATCCCGCTTTTGCGAATATCGCCCTATAGCGGTGGTTGGTCACGTTTTCGGACACAACTTCGTAGGTAAATCTTGTTCGTCATGGTCTGACAGACCAATACGTAAAGTTTGTAAACGATCTTTTGGGACACCCTGTAGATATGAATCAAACAGTGGCATTTTGACTATTTTTTCACCATTCGAAATACCGTAAAAGCGCAAATAAGCGCGGGGCGGTTATTCGGTTCAGGGCAAATCCAGCGCGGGTTAATTGGGTGCGGCGTTTATTTGAAGTGCGTCGCTTATTTCTCCCAATAGGTAAAAAAATGAAGTGGTGAAAAAATAATTCGCAAAAATTTTAAATAATGTACACAGTTTATTGAACAAACAATACAATCATGAATTATTTACAATTGTTTTTCAAAATCTGAATCACTGTCACTTTCGTCAGTCACAATTTTGCGGTATTTTATGCTTTGAAATCAACTGAAATCAACTCGGTGGTGGAACATCGACAATTTCGATAATCGCCGCGGCGCTTATTACCTTTAGTGTAGAATTGGTGCGGCGGTAAATAGGATGCGGCGCTTATAAGCAGTGGGACCTTCTTTGCGCTTTTACGGTACTAAAAATAGTCAAAGTTATAGTCTTACTGATCATTAATTTTTCTGTCGGCTCTAAACTTTTTTCCAGCCGACATTTGCTCGCTGAAGGCTGATTGTTATAAACATCTTTTCTGGATGGTAACGTTTGTGATGTGGTCGCGCAGTAAAATTCCTAAGGTTTGACGTTTATTTATTTGTAATTTTGCAAGCAACAGGCTAAGACAGCCCAATAACAGCTTACAATAATAAAAATAATACAATAATACGGTATAAAAAAAGAATAAATACGACGTTCTCATCGTATTTAGAATATCTCGAGTTTGTTCAAGTCTGGTTTGAGCAAAGTCCACGTCTGAACCTAGAGGACAGGTAGGATCAGGTCCGAAATGTGGAGAAATAGACGAATATTGATTTTCATGGAAATGTTGGTATTCTTCCAAAAGCATCATCTCATGCAGGCTGAAGATTTTCCCTGTGCAGGATACTTTCTTCTGCTTATTACCATCCGAAATACTTGAAATCCTTTCCCTCTGCTTGATCTGGACAGCTCGTAAAGAATATCCTTGGCCTCAGTATCTTATCTGTGAAAACGGCACTGTCGTCTTCGAACCAGGTAGTCAAGAAGCGAGCCTTGTCACATATTACATCTAGAAAGCTTTCCTTATAATGGCGACGATAAGAATTATTTTAGAGTCTGAATTACTTTTTTCTCTAGGAAATGGTTCTTTTTTTTTATTGAAAACATTTTTTTTTTTTGTTTCTTTAGATGAAATTTTCCTTCTAAATTCCCTTAGAGGATAATTCGCTTACAACATCCGGAGATAATGCAATTAGTGAATTCTAAATTAAAATATACTATAGGAAGTAAGTAACCAGCATTTTAAACCAATTTCAACCGATCGAAACATGTAACGAAAGTATCTAATTCCCAGCAAGACGCTCGAAATTTATTCAGACGAGATGGAAACAAGAACTCTCGAATTATTTGACTGGATTCGAATCAGTGAACCGACTCATTTCAAACCGATGCAATTCAAAACGACATTGGACGACTGAAATTTCACCCGCATTACTTTACCTTGGATTTAATTCAATTAATGTCCATAAATGAAACGGTAAGCCAGCTACGTACAATCGCAGCCAACCTGTTTTAAATCTTTGTGACTTTAAAAAAAAAACCCAGGAAAAAGATCGAAATCCCCGACTCAACATGTTTTATTCAGCGCTCATCCATCGGCGCTCGCTGTCAATTCCCTCGGCATAAAGCATATATTTATGTCAGGTGAGCGCCATCAAGCGAAGAGGGACGATGAAAAATGTATAGCATTCAATCAATAATATCCTTCATGTTTAAAAATTACTTTAAAATGATGTGGATAGCGTAGAATTATATCACGCAACACTTAAAAACATACCACATAACAATTCCATCAACTTTACCAAATCACCATCTTCAATAGCACAGTGCTAGAATCCAATACAAGAATGAGCTACCTTACAAGCTTATAGCACAACGCTTCTAAACTCAAAAGCAAGAAAGGCAAAGGGGAATGACTAAGTTGAATGGCGACAAAGGAAACGTTAAGCCAAAGTGACATCTCCGTCGTAGTTGGCACGCCCAATAAAACTCGCTTAATTAAAGCTAAAAACACAGGAAGTCACAAAAGGGCGCCAAGAACATCCCTTGCCGTCTTTTTGCTCATCCTTAAAACGTTTCTTTCTTTCTTTTTAATCCTCTCTTCTGTAGACCCACTCCTCCGAGAGCAGCTACTGCCATCTGCCTGACAACAAACACGTTGTTCGAATAGACGTTAAGTGCGAATGAACGAGAAACTTTATGGCTCCATAAAAGATACATTTTAAAATTTATTAAATGGTAGTGTTTTTAATAAATTAGTGCGCTCTTAAAAGGTAACCTTTCAAGAATTACAATTGATTTAAAAGTTTCCAGTAGAGGCATTTCTCTCTGTATGATAGTGCTCACTTCGACTAAGTTACCTTTATTCTGAATATATTTTACAAGCATTGTGCGCGCAGATATTCCTTCCCAGGTGACAAACTTTAAGGGAACAAGTATTAGTGAGCATATTTTGTCTGAATTATGCTTTGTAAGACCTACCCTAGAGTCTTTTCGTAATTGTTAATACTTAAAGACGTCGCATATGGAAATAAATGTACAGATACCAGAAACATTGTCAGTGTTCTTATTTACATGCATTTTGTATGATGTGGCCCACTACTGGCCGCTGTATTCGTTTCGGCATACCCGCAATCAATTTCTGTCAACTTTATTCTTGAAAACACTATAAAGGATAGTATCTCACAAAAATTTTGTAAACTTCCAAGAAGGAGCTTTAGCTGCGACAAAGCGATGGTCACGTACGCGTGCCCATGTCAACAATGCTTAAAATATAAACAGGAAGAACAGTGTATTAATTCTTGACGAATCGATTGTTATATCTAGTTATTTTTTATGGTTATTATTTTAGCACGTGCAATCGACTTGAAGAGACTTTATTGATACAGCCGAGCTACTAAGACTTTGATGATCATATTTCAGTTAATCTGTTTTCAAGTTATTGCGCAAACGGCGGACGGACGTCCGGATGAACGTACAGACAAAGCGTGTATTCTTTTAAGTAACTTTTACCTAACGCTCCTAATAAGGCTAGAAACCACAATTCCACAAATGAGAATTGTGATTCCGTCCTTATTTTGTTTGATACTACCATGTATCCACAGTTTTTGGTATTACGCCACTTATATTAACTATACAGAATGTTTGTAATTAAACCGACCATACAAAGACTATCTGTAGCTCGATCTCACCAAACATGCCAGTAATTCATTACGAGGACCTGGAAAAAGCTCCAAAAGACATTCCGAGGACCAACTTAGCTCAACATGGCTCTTACGTTATACTGAACGGGCGTTACTTGGAAAGGAAATGTGCTGAATAAAACGTGATGTTTCACTTAAATTTCATCTTTGATATTAAAAAATAACTCATTTTACACAGCACCACCCCTATCGACGACGATTGGAATTATGTTTTTTTCCCGCGAGATCCTTCCAGTTGTGAGATCGAGATACACATGGCGCTAAGTACTGCCAGTTTAATTATAAACACGCTGTTTAACGGATCACCCTGTATGACACGGGGCATTGTCATGCTGTGAAGTATATTGTACCGAACTGTATTGGTAGTGAAACAAGTACTTACGGGCATTCATGGTACCATCGACTAAAACCAACAGTCCGTTACCATTTTTTCCACCACTGAAGGGTCATTCCATATCAGATCGCCCAGGAAAAAGAAAGAAATGTCACCCACCATTTCAGATTTTGACAATTTTTTTACATGTTGCTATTACCTGGTTATGAAACCATGCCAAATTAATTTGGCCTAAGTCAAATACTTTCGAAGATATAGGGTGGCAAAGTTTAAGTAAATTAGGAGTTTTAGGTATTTTTCCGCAGCTCCGTGACGTCCGTGGTGCTTGTTTTAAAAAAAATTATAACTCAGTCAAAAATGAAGATATCAATAACATTTTTTTACTTCGTTATGTAAGATATGTAAAATCCTATTTTTAAATAATTTACTTGTGTTCCTATTTTTACATGTAAAATTATTTAAAAAATGAAAACATTTTATTTCAGTTTTTTAATCGCTGAGCATATTTTTTTCAAAATTCGATTACAAGGCGAGGCAGAATAGCTATCAAGGTGTTTTTTTTAATATACCTTAAGTTATGGCTTAAAATAGTAATAAATAAAAATAATGGGGATTTACCTGCCTTTTGGTTTTTATTACAATTATTTCATTTTTATTACATTTTATTAAAAAATGTAGTAGAAAACTACCGCTGGACTCGGGACAGCTGCTCACTTCTCTCAGTAGTTAATATACGTATGCCCAGGGGGTCTAGGCTGAACTCATCGACAAGCTGTCGATCTCGACAAAATCTAACCGTCGATAAGTGGCATATTACACATTTATACACAAGTTTACATACTTATGGCTAGATGATATATATTGATATACACAAGTTTACAAACATTTACACATAATTTTTACACATTCCTTAAAGCACATAAACACATACGTGTAGACACAGTATATTGTTTTCTTCACAGTTCAAGTTTCGTAGCACAAGAGAGTGCTTCATGTATGTAAATATTTTTAAACAAGTTTTTGTTAATATTTTTAGAAAATGTGTATTCTTGAGCTATGTGTATTTAGCCTGCAGGCCGGAAACGAAGGAAAAAAGATTTTAATAAGAAATCTGTTGCTAAATTCTGGAATAACGATCGCCAAGCGCATAGTCGACTGATCTTGAATTGTAGACAAGAATGTGCATAGTCGACTGCTCTTAAGGCAGTTGTCGATGGTCAAAGTCTACACTAGAAAATCGACAGTGTAGAGTCTGTACAATGTAGACAAGTAGACAAGTCTACACTGTAGACAAGTCGTGTTCATGCTAGCTCGGATCGACAAATGCGTCATTAGCCACGTGACCATCGACACTTGTCGACGAGCTCAGCCTAGACCCCCAGAACAGGCAGAAGATACAGTAGTCTCAAATTTGTGTGTTCTATCAGATGATTTAGAACATGTTCGTAGCACAATTTTTAGGTGAACATTTCCTAATTGTTAGCAGTGTAATTTATTATAGTGATGGTTGTGCCGGACAGTAAAAGAACTGCAGGAAGTTTATCAATTTTGCCATCACAAGTCGGGCATTTTTCACAACGAGCCACCGGAAGGCTCCCTGTGATGGAATCGGTGAGACTGTAAAGCGCTTATTGCAAGGGAGACTCTTCAAAATACACGGTGCTTTTGAAAAGGATGTCATGAGATACCTAGCTCTGTTCTACACCTTAAAATAAGCACAAGTTTCCTCATAGTCGAAACTGCATTCCTTAAAGGAGTAAACAGCTCGTGAAGTTTTGTTAAACTTCGTCCATAACGTAACGTAACGTAAACAAAAGCGCATGAAAAAAAGTAAACATCACCACGCGTTCCATTAATAGGTTTCTGCGAACTATCTGTGCTCTAATGTGTAGGCCCTAAACAAAACCACTCTCACAGGAAAGCCAAATTAGGCTAATGGAAACTGCGTGATCGAAAACATAATTCAATTAAACATGCTTTTTTCAATTGTCACTCGACTCTAAAACTAAGAAATCTTGCGTTAACAAAATCGCGTCAATGACCACTTTACGTAGGCCTAAATGAGGTTCGGACAGAACATGCATTTTACTACTGATGCCAGCGCTGGATTTATACATCAGCCGAATAAGCACGTACTTATGGCCCCGTTAGATTACGCATGTGAATAGGGACCCCCGAATCCTCAGAAAAACAGGATTTATACAGAGGAAGGTGTGCAGTGCTTAGGGCCCCTAAAGGTACTAGTCCGACCCTGACTGATACGTTTCTTGATTGTCGAGGAAATTACTTGTTTACCATCTTATCAATTAAAACAAACAATTGATTGTGATAGTGTACTGGATTTAATGGTTTTATTGGTTATAGCTGTGAGAGTGGTTGAGTTTAGGTCAACACATTAGTGCACAGGTAGATCGCAGAAACCTATTGATGGAAACTTTTTTTCATGCGTTTTTGTTTATGTTATGGGCGGAGTTTAACCAAGCTTCACGAGCTGTTTACTCCTTTAAGAAATGCAATTTCGACTACGGTTTGGTTTCTTTGGTATTAACGTCCTTTTCAACTGCCATGGTCATTTCAGGACGGCGTTATAGGGGCCGCAAATTTTGCCTGGAAAGGGTTCTTTAACGTGCAGCCGGCAAACGACTACACGGGACCAACGGCTTTACTTCCCTTCCGAAGGAAGTGCGTGATCTCAGGATTTTCCCCCTGAAAAAATCCTCATCGTCCTCGGCCGGGGTCGAACCCGCGTCCTCGGGCATCAGAGGCGATCACGCAACCCCTGAGCCACCGAGGCCGATCAATTTCGACTAAACGTATGAGGAAACTTATGTTTATTTTAAGGCGCAGAACATCGCTAGGTATCTCACGACATCCTTTTCAAAAAGCACCCTGTATATGGCGAGCCAAAAAAAGGAGACTTTTACTGTGGTATCACCAACTCGATCCTGCCTCCGAACGGATGAGCCTGGAGTGGTGCCATCCCGGCTCTCCATGTCCAAGAAAACTTACTCTGCCATCGAGGCCGAAAAAATTATGCTCAGTTTCTTTATTGACGAAGAAGGATCTATACTCCTCAACTGGCTGGAACAGGGTGAAACTGTTAACGTGCCGAAAGGTTGCTGAAGCTGAAACGGACCATCGAAAACAAGCGGAGAGTGAAGCTCTCGAAAAGGATAGTGCTGCTCCAGGACAACGTTAAGCCACATGTGACCAAGAAGACTCTCCGCCTGCTGGAAACATTTCAATGGGAAGTCCTCCAACATCCTCCGTACAGCCCCGACATCTCATGTGATAGCCTTATCTTTGGCCCCTGTATCTCGTATTTTATTATTTTATTATTCATTAAGGACTCAAATAGACTTCTAAGAATTCATTATTTACAAACACTGCAGCCTTATCATAAAACTGTAATCCAGAAGCAAGAATAAATATTTTTTAAACGAAAATTGTTTGCATTAAAAGCCCACAAAAAAAACAAAAAGGCAGGCAAAACCCAATTATTTTTATTTATTACTATTTTAGGCCATAAGTTAAGGTTTATTAAAAAAACACCTTGGTAACCATTCTGCCTCACCTTATAATCGAATTTTGAGAAAAATATGTTTACCGATTAAAAAAATTAAAAAACATTCTTGTTTTTATTTTTTAATAATTTTACATATAAAAATAGGTACACAAGCTATTATTTTCTAAAAATTGGCATATCTTACACAACAAAGTAAAAAAAATGTTATTGATATCTTCATTTTGACGGAGTTATGATTTTTTTTAAACAAACGCCACGGATGTCGCGGAGCTGGGGAAATACCTAAAACGCCTAGTTTACCCAAACTTTGACATATCTCCGAAAGTATTTGACTTAGGCTAAATAATTGGGCATGATTTCATAACTTGGTAATAGCAATATGTAAAAAAAATGGTAAAATCTGAGGAGGTGGGTAACATGGCCTGGGTGAACTGATATGGAATGACCCTGAACTTAAAAACTGGGATGACATAAGTGTCCACTTCTGTGGATTCTTGTGAGGCCGACCTTGGCGGAAACATTGAGTTTTGTTAGGGTCTAGGTGGTGCAACATATCTTCGTTAATGGCTGTAACAATTTATCCAGAACGCGGCTGATCATGCATCACCATTTCGGAAGCTTTAAGTCTCTAAGCTTAGAGGCCAACAACCTAGTGGCTCTATCGATTAAAAACTTTCATGTACAGAACAAAAACTTTTGCGAATGTTCATCTTTCAGTTTCTTTCTCCACAACCAATAATTCAATTACATCTCGATGCTTTGTAACGCAAGTAGTTTACAGATCCCATTTTAACAAATGATTATAGTTGCATCATCTATCTGAATGATGTGCATTTACGCAGGAAAAAACGGCGGGAAATCAAAAACCCGCAGCATGCTAAATTTAACTCTTCTACCTTTATATTTTCCGACAGTCTAAAGCTCGGAGTTCATTTTTGTGAATATTTGAAATTTAGAAAAAACCTGTATCTCCTTATGTTCAACGATTGTTCTCTTAAAATCGCAAACATGATAAGAAAAATTATGATTCTATTCTTCCTCAATATCCATGTTTCACAACGATAATTTTAAAACAAGAACCATTTTCTT
This sequence comes from Rhysida immarginata, assembly GCA_023313115.1. Taxonomy (NCBI): domain Eukaryota; kingdom Metazoa; phylum Arthropoda; class Chilopoda; order Scolopendromorpha; family Scolopendridae; genus Rhysida; species Rhysida immarginata. The sequence goes on along the minus strand of JAHWFO010045454.1, from coordinate 1,072,162 downwards.
AAGGTAAATTCTAAATCGTTCTTTCTATCCAAAAACACTATATTGACATTACGATGGGAAAAAAGAAGGGAAGAAGGGTCTGAGTTGGGAAAAGTATAACAAAGAAAGAAAAAAGAAACTCAAGTAGCTAACCAAACGGAGAAATTCCAAGAGCAAACCTCTTATTTCGATTGGTTGGCGTCCTTGAGCTCACCTACCTCAGCACCCTTAGTTACCAAACCCCCTTTGCACCCTTGAGACGTGCTTCTCGATTCCCCTGCAAAAAATAATCCCCCACACACACAAAAAGAAGGTAAAATGTAGGAAAAACGAAAAAGCAATAATGGCCGATTAGGTTCTTCTCGCTAGAAGAGAAAAAAAATTTAAAAAATATTTCCTTTTCCTCCTTTTACGAATTTTCTACTAAATGAAGCATCACAAGATCTAAAAATCTCACGAGGGCTCGTTGTTTCTCGAAAAATATGACCCCCTCCCCCTTTAACACTCATCTTTTTTCACGACGCCTTTGTGACTGGTAAATGTTACCGTGTTTACTCCCTTGAACGACGTCGAGCTCCACCCTTGATCACTTTCTTTTATGCCAAGCGAGCGTTTTCACCTGGAATCTTCTCACCTGATTGGAGCCGTTTATTGCGAGGAAGAAAAACAAAATGCTCACAGTCTCGTGAGAGCTAAACATAAAAAGCTTCCCAAATTATTTTCGATTCGTTTGTTTTTCCTATCCTTTAATCTAGCACTCTCTATAGCGCATAGAAGCTTGTCGACTCTTGATAAGCTGGTTTCACAACATTCCAAAGAATGGCAAAATCACGTGATTTTTGTGTTAAATTTTTTTGTTTCATTTTATAGCATTTTAAAGAGTCCATCTCGTAATGGGATTCTACATCACTAACTACACCATCTAGCCAAAAGTAATCGGACACTTTCCGTTTTAGGCGTTTTGTCGAATATCTAGAAAAATACTTGACGAATTATCCTGAAATTTCAGGGGTGTAAAAAGGAATTCTCATACACCTCATATATTTTAGCGAAGGTTTTCTCCCGAAGGCAAATAGGGGACCAGCAAAGAAGTGAACCAAACAAAATAATGTTTGGAATCACCCTGTAGAAAATAATGCTTGAAATGCATTGTAGCTGTAGCATATGCTGGACAAACCCTGCAATCAGAATATAAAAATATTAAATATTTGATGAAATATGAGCATTTTTACTAAATAATGTTTAACTGCGCATGCGTTACCAAATTGTCTCTTGCATAATTTATTAGCCAAATGTATAGTGCTACTCTTATAAAAAGCCCAAGCAAATATCTTGAAAATTCAGAAAGATATCCTCGATAGAATGAGTTGAAATTCAGTTGCTTTCAAAAATAAACAAAACGATAAGGGGTTTTCTCCAAGTTTTTATTTTTGTCAAGTCTGTACTGTAGTTTGTCAAGTTTCCTGTAAATGAAATTGCATTGAGTTGAAAATCCTGCGTGTTATAAACAAAAAACTTACGAAAACATTTCGACCTTTTTAAAGAAACCTTTATATCTCCATGAATATAAGTGCTATTCTCCTACAAATGGACACAGAAAAGTAAAACAAGCCTCTTAAGCATATGCTACAGCTACAATGCATTTCAAGCATTATTTTTTACAGGGTGATTCCAAATATTATTTTTTTGGTTCACTTCTTTGCTGGTCCCCTATTTGCCTTCGGGAGAAAACCTTCGCTGAAATATATGAAGTGTAACATCCTTTTTACACCCCTGAAATTTCAGGATAATTCGTCAAGTATTTTTCTAGATATTCGACAAAACGTCTAAAACGGAAAGTGTCCGATTACTTTTGGCTAGATGGTGTATAATCAAATATATTTTCGCATAAAATTATCCTCAATTCATAATGCACAAATTCTTAAGACCTACCAAACATCATACACGGTGTAGTACAGGGCAATTCAAAAGTCCGCATCCGATTTCAATATGCTATATTTATTCAAATATAAGATAATGACTGAAGAAACACTCCAATATTTCGAAAGACAAATTGAAAAGGGAAGGAAAAATTCCGCGACCCGGATTCGAACCGGGGACCATGCCTATTGCTGGCACTGCTCTAACCAACTGTATCCGCGGTAGCTGAGTTGGTTAGAGCAGTGCCAGCGATAGGCATGGTCCCCGGTTCGAATTCGGGTTGCGGAATTTTTCCTTCCCTTTTCAATTTGTCTTGCTATATTTATTGTTAAAATAAACATACCGATGTGCGATAAAGTACAAATTACTCGTCATATCTTCAAGTTTCGAAATGGGATTTACAATGTACAACACGGTGTTTGCGCGTTTCTGCTTACAAAAACAATCCCATCATTGAAATGTTTGATGCTCTTTTCTAATGCGTTTAATAGGGATTGTCCATAAATTACGTAACGCTTGAGGGAGGAGGGGGCGTTATGGATAGCGTTTTGCAGCGTTACAGAGGGGTAGACGGTATCAGGTCTAGCGTCAGTGTATCTGGCGTAATGGTTCTTCGACTGCCATTACTGTACTGGCTCGCTCGCTCGCCCGACCACCAGCGCCATCTACCACGACATATTTCATAGTTTCATAGTTACACTACACTTCCGCATGAGATTATTAAGTTTAAGTCGTTTTGTTTCGAAATTATTGAATTAGAAACAGTAAGTACATTTTTTTTGGACCCAAGTATTTGGGATGGTAAGATTTATCAAAAAAAGATCCAAGAAGAGTTTATTATTTAGTCCTTTGCAAACCCTTGTTTTATTTATTTTTTCAAAATTTTTATATTTAATTATAGAATTAGTGTTAGCATTACCCATAGCATTTATGTAATTGTTTTATAACTATTACAGATACGAAACTTTTTATCCGAAATTCTATAAAAACAGCATTTTTTGTGGAGAGTCGAGTGTCAGTTATAAGGGTTGATTAGGATAAATGAAAAATTTTGGCATATTAAGGGGCAGTAAAAATACAGAGCAGCGTCCCTGCATGACGGTCAGGTTATAGAAAACACATGACAACGTAGCGGATTTTCATGGTTGTCAATGGTTTTCGTTATAAAAAATAATTTTCGTTGTAAAAATAAGTACGGTGATGGTACGGTGAAACATACAGCAGAGATGGTAGGTAAAAAATTCAGTGCGTGAATGCAACGCATGGAGGAAAAATAGGCATTTGCTGTTACAGTTCTGTTGGCAAGTTTTTATTTTTATTTTGTTTTGTCTTTGTGTGGAAATATCAAATGAAAACAAGATACTGTGAAACTTCTTAAAACAAATGTTTTTGTTGTTTAGACACATTGCCGATTATTGGTTTCTATTCCCTCTATGATACGCAATTCACAACTTCCTTAGCTCATTACAGGCCAATGCACGCCTCTTGCTTTGAAATGTCTTTTTCTTTAAATCAGTGTTTTCAGGTATTTTCATTTTTATATTTTTTCCTTCGTCATTAAAAGACCATCCTTTATCCATCTCGTGAGGATGAATAACTCATTTGTACAGGGTCTTTATAATTAAAGTTACATTTTGACATGGCCATA